>JARJLF010000882.1:0-122320 GCA_029378395.1 Mycena leptocephala | reverse complement strand
TCGCTGGCTGACACGGCGAGTACCCGTGGAACAGTCAGAGCGAGTGGAGCAGAACTATTCTAAAAAGAGAGTGGGCGAGGGTGATGTCCGGTTAGACGACGAACGTCTATCTCGCGCTTTGCATGAAGAGAAGAAGAGGAAAGCAGCCCGCGGGGAGGAGGATGACGATAGATTAGGTAAAAAGCGGAAAAATGCTGGTGGCAGCCACGACGTTACGGAGGAGGAGCTTGGTAAGATCTCGTTTCTTTTACACTTTTTTTCTACAATGCTCAACGATGTTGACAGAGGCGTATCGAATGAGTCGTCGCATGACGGAAGATCCGATGGCAAACTATGTGACAAGGAGTAGATTTGCTCAACGAAATATTTGTATTCGTAGTCTGGTTATATGTATCAGTAATGTTTCAGAGCCTTCAGGAAAGATGAAATCTAAAATGTTTCGTTCGTTAAGACGCGGTAGTTGTGCCTGGAGTGCAGGTTTGAGTGGGGAAGGGTATGATGATCACCTTCCGCAGTAGAAAATAGGCGGGCCTTGAAAGCAAGGCATCTAACTGCGCCCACGCAGTCCGCCTCGGGTTGACTGAGACAAGACTAGTGAAAGAAATCTCTGCCAATTGCGGGGCACGGAGGTGCGGAAGGAACTGGACAATCAAAGTAACGTCGTTGCTGAGACGACCCTCGATTTCGAGTGTTCGGAGCTCAGGAGCATCAATAGTGTCAAAGTTGAATTCCAGAAAACTTTCTGTAATCAAGTGATGAGAAAGAGTTGGAGGAATGGCAGGATTAGACAGACCTTCACTCCTGTTGTTCAGAAAACTGAGTTTGAGATCCTTCAATGTCGGTGCCACGAATTTCACGTATTCCAACACGATCCTGAGCTCTCCTTCAGCCACATCGCGAAGTTGGACGGACGACACGGCTGGGCTCGGGGGGCACGAGAGCAGCCAGGCCAATACATCCTCCAAGAAGCCGTCGAGGTCCAGCGTATGTAGGTTGGGAGGCAAACTCGACGCAGGCGGTGGTGAAGAGCCGATCCATCGAGCGTGTAAACGCAGACTCTCCAACAACGGGAAGGAGCAGACCAGGCGCACGGCATCCCCGCAGGTAGCAAAAGTCATGCGCAGCAGCAAGTGCCGAATGGACCTGAAATTGGATCGAAACAAGGCTTGACAGTCGTCCGAAGGCAATGCATTTTCGGCGACGATTTCAAGATACGTGAGATTCGACAGTCCGGCGAGGACCGGGATGACGGGATTTAGTAGGGCGGCATTCGAACTGGATTGGCGGATGGAAAGGGCATGGATGTATGGGTGTAGGGTACACAGCGGATGTTGAAGTGTGGCCACGAAAGGTTTAAGGCGAGGAACACCAGGAACATCGACGACGCTGACGGGCTTTGAGAAGAGACGGAATCTGGCACGAGTGTGCCAGGCCTTGCAGACTAGACTGCAGCTCGACAAAGTAGGTATGTGCTGGCATCGATCGATAATGAGCTCCGCAACTTCAGCTGGTAAAGTCATGCTAGACGCGCTGTGAGCAAAAGCCCGGAAATATGACAACGGTCATGTGTTCACAGCTTTGCGATTGGCGCCGATGCTATAACGGTTCACTCGAACTCATCGCACATTAACGCGCATCGAGCGCCGTCGGTCCGCTCCAGCCTCGTTCCTCGAGTCGAGGGTGTCATTACGACGAGTGTGTTGTTCTGGATTGACTTCTGGTGGCGCAGTAGTAGATCGACGAGCGCCACTGGTCGCTGGGAGTTGAAAAAAAGAAAAACCTGAGCACTTTCTCCTCTGTAGCAGGAGAACAACACGCACCTTCTATTATTTTATCATCGGCTTCGCGATGGAAGCTCTTCATCAGCGCAGAGTAGCGTTTAACCTGCCAGCTCATCTTCAAGTGAAATTGTCAGATCAGTGAGGCGTTCAAAAAGATAGTGTTCGCACCTCTTTTGCCCGGGCGCCATTGCCCTGCTCGATGGCCCACTTCCGCTCCTCCTTGTATCGTCGTCGCTCACTGTCTGCAAGTGAGGCGCGCGCTCGGAGCGCAGCAACCTCGCGATCGAGAGGCGTCATGGTGGGGTCCCGTCCAAAAAGTAGCGAGTTCGTATCGACCGATGTGATATCTGAGACAGCGCGACGCAACGTATCGCGTCTCGGAGGCCGTCGTTCATCGCCTTCACTCCTCCGAGCGTGGATTGACCGTGACCGCTGGCGGGGGACAACCTGTTGGTGATGTCTTTTCCTGCTCCTCCTCCCAGAGTCGCTGGTGTCCATCCAGCGGGACGAAAGGTCGGCGACACAAAAACCCAGCGCTATTCCAAGAAGAGTGACCAGTACTCTGGTCGCATCCTGGCCGCTCGTAAAGTCGAAGAAAAGTTTCGCGAGGACGAGGGCCGCGGCAGGAACAAGCAACTCCTTGTTTGCACTGTTCACATACTGCAGGCCGCATCCCTGCCAAAGACCGAGAACAATAAAGTGGTGCGGAGAAGGCTCTGCGGAGCGCGTGAACTGGTCCAGCAGTATGCGCGCTCCAAGGCCATAAGTATGCGAGGGTAGTGATAGACATGGTCAGAGTAGCATTGTACTTGAGGACAAGAGCAACACGTGTTTACAACGTCCGATTCAATTGTTCTATACACGACAATGGAGACCGAGGTAATACAGTTGCAAAGTAAGATAGCGTAGAACAACAGAGGGAGTTTAAGAATTTATATACGATTTGGTCGGTTACACGAAGGGTCACCGATGCGATTTGCCGTTGGTCTTGGGCGCGCCATTGCAGAGAGCGCAGAGCCGTTGGTCTTGGGCCCGCTCACTCGAGGCTTCTTCGATGGCTTTCTGAGCCCGCCCGCGGCGCGTCCGAGTTGAGCTTCACAACCATTTTTGCGTGAATTCTTCTAGTTTCGAGGCTTTCACTTTTTTTCGGCCAGAACAATGTGACGAACTGCATCGCATCACGTAAGACAGAAAATCCCGATCTTCGAAATCAACTCACGTCCACAGATGCCGCCTCCATCGTTCTCGATCCTCGCCGGCAGCCTCTTTGGTGTTTAGCACATGTTCGATTCGCCGGCCGATCGCAGCCAGCGAGTCTTTCAAAATGGCAACCTTGTCGTCTCGGGGCATGTCTTCCCCAGACAGCTTCAGTTGTTTCTGCATTGCGGATTAACATTGTGCGAGGGCCTGAGCTTGTAGAAAGAACTCACCAGTTGCTTCTTTACCGGTCGCAACTCCTCCTTCGTTGCAACCTCGTCCATTGATGGGCTACTCGCATTTGTCAGTAAATCGAAGAATGCACAAATGAGAGTCGTACCATTCATCCGAAGACTCGGAATCAGTAAAGGTGGGCGTTGGTCTACGCTTGCGCTTGCGGGAGCTCCCATCATCAACAGAGGCCACCGCCTCGCTTTCCGCGCGCCGCTTCACATTCATATTATAGGCAGAAGAAGACGTGGAGGCTATCGGGGGAGGAGAAGCCGAAACCTTTAGGCCCTTGATGCGAAGGGAACTCTCATACGAACGTAGCTTCTCATCATGCTCGCGCAAGATGCTCAACAAAAAATCGCCACGCCGCACGAGGTGGATCGCATTAGGGATGGGCTTGTTCGCCGATTCTTCGCCCTTCTTGCCCTCTTCCAGGAAAAATTTGCCATCTAGCCCGAGCTTGGGGTCCTTCGCCATCGCCTCCCAGTTCCCAAAGCCGTACAGGTACGCTCCGACAAGCAGCATCGAATCGTCCTGCGGACCCCACCGCCCGGACCAGTTGAGCGTCGGCCGGATGTTTTCGATGGGTATTTGCCACTTGTACGGGTCATCTTGCTCGTTGAGGATATTGAACAGGATGCGCAAATCGCGGTGGCGTGAGATGACCGTCTCCGCGTTGATATTCGAGACGTTGCGGCAAGTGACCAACACGGCCTTGCTCTTTTGCGCATTCGTCAACGGCTCCCCAGACGCAAGCCGGCTGCGCTTCTGGTCCTCGTTGTCCTTCAGCGCCTTGTTGCAAACGTCAATAATATCATCCGCAACGTCGAAGATCATGCCCTTGTTCTTGTCTTGCAGCTTGGACTCGGTAACCTGGGAAAAAAAACCCGTCAACCAGAACCGACGCGTAGGTGGCGAAAAAGACCCACGATCACATCGTACCGCTGCCGTATGTCGCCCCACCGTTGCAGACTCCGGATGAGAACACGCACATCGCGCTCCTTCAGCTCCATCGCCTTCTGGCTCGCCGACTTGCGCATCGGGCCAGGGGCTTTGGGCTTCTTGGGCGCGGACGTCGACGGCGGCTGGTCCACATCCATCCCTTCATACGACACCTGCGCATGTGTCCGCTTGCGCGAATCCCCCGTGATCAAGTCGTCCGTCTTGCGATCCTCGTCCTCCTCAAATTTCTGCCGTTGCTCAAGCGGAATGATATCCTCCCAGCTCATGTCGTTCTTCACGTCCGTGACGCCCGCGAACTGCGCCAAGAAGCCCTCGCCTCCGAGTGACGTCCCACCGTCGCCGTTCACCGCGAGCGTCTCGTGGTCCTCGGCGCGGTTGAGGATGTCGTCGAGGTCCATCTCATCCAGCTTCTGGCTCTGTTGCGTGTCGTCCTTATCGAACCTACAAAAACACATTAAAATCAAGCTAAAAAAAAGACACGAGACCTACATCTTCTGTGCACCATACTTAAGGACCGCCGTCAACTCGTCCTTGCTCAGATTGTCGGGTTTGTGCGGGTCTTTAGTTTGTGCGTTAGCCTTGGAGCTGAGATGCGCCTGCGAGGTGTCCATCTGGTTGATAACTGGCGCATCCTCGTCAGCGGGACCAAAGGATGGGGGTGACTGGCACATACTAGCATACTCCAGCACCATCTTCTTCTTTGCGCGCTCAAGCACATCCTCCTCCATGGTGTCTTTGCTCACAAAGCGATACACGCTAACATGCGACTTTTGCCCTATGCGGTGCGCGCGCGCCATAGCCTGCAGGTCATTCTGCGGGTTCCAGTCGCTCTGGACAACAGACAACAATCGTTAGTCGTCCGGTCTGGACGCTTACGGCGACGGCCGCGCGTCCGGTGTCGTGCCGCGAAACACCAACACTGACAACGGGCCGCCCGCGTAAGGAAATAACACTCACATCAAAGATAATAACTGTATCCGCAGTCTCCAAATTGATGCCCAGCCCACCCGCGCGTGTGCTCAGCAAAAACGCAAAGTCCGGGCTGCCCGGCGAATTGAAATGTGCGATGCTCTTCTTGCGCGCCTCGCTCGCGACCATGCCGTCGAGCCGCTGATGGATATACCCGCGGAGGTTCATGTAGTCGGAGAGGATGTCGAGCATGCGCACCATCTGGCTGAAGATGAGCACGCGATGCCCGTCCTGCTTGAGCCGCGCGAGCAGCTTGTCGAGCAGCACCATCTTGCCGGAGTTCATGACGAGTCCCTTGAGCGTGTCGTCGGTGTTGTCCGTGCGGATCTCGGCGCCGTCGAAGAGATAGGGGTGGTTGGCGGCCTTTTTGAGCTCCATTGCTGCCTGGCGTGTCAGCACCGGCAAAAATAAATAAAATAAGGAGACCCACCGATGTTGAGCAGGCTGATGTTATTGTTCCCATTCGCGCTCTTGACCAGGCCTTGGAAATTCTGATTTTTTGAGTTAGCACAAACACGAGAACGCAGGTAATTTCCACGGCGGACAAAGGTCTGTCGCTTCAAATGTGCATCTTCGTTTGTTGGAAGATGCACACTCTACACGACAGACCTTTGTCCGCCGTGTCCCAAATACCTTGGTGAGGATGTTCTTATAAAAATGTGTCTGCAGCGCGCTCATTTCTACCCGTAATATGCGCTCGCTCTTGGTCGGCAGCGAAGTCAGCACGTCCTTCTTCAGTCGTCTAAGCATCAGGGACTCGAGCTGCTCGTGCAGCTCTTTGATCTTGGTCTCGTGGTCAGCATCGTTCAGGTCGAACTCGTTTGTTAGGGCGACTGTGTCTAATTAGTTATTTGAAAGTGAGGAAAAGAAAAGGACTAACATTTTTCGGGCATCAAGAAGTGCATCAAGGAGAGCAATTCTAGCAAAAGTTATGGTCAGAAGAACGGCTATGGAACGAACCACGCACCCTTGACGTTGTTTTGCAGTGGGGTTCCCGTGATTAAGAGCTTCGACGCAGCAGAAAACGATCGGAGCGCCTCGTATAACTGGCTCTCCGAGTTTTTCAACCGATGGGCCTGCGGGGCGAAAATTAGCACAATCCACTGAACCTTAGTTGATTTCCTCACCTCGTCCACCGCAAGCGCCTGCCATTTGATATCGCCCAGCTCCTTTGCGTCCCTCAGGGTCAGCTCATACGTCGTGAGCAGTACATTCATCTTGAGCTTCTTGTTCGACGGCCCAAACTCGTACTTGCGGATGACCTCGCGCGCATGCGCCGTCCCGATATACGTGATGACGTTGATGTCGGGCGACCACGCCGCAAACTGTGTCTGCCACGCCGTGATCGTCGAGAGCGGCACGATCACCAGGAAGGGGCCGTACTGGTCCAGCTCGTGGAACAGGTACGAGAGGAACGCCACCGTCTGCACGGTCTATAGAAAAAAAAAGTCAATTCTGAGGTTAAAGAAATAAAGTTAAAGGGAAATTCGCCTTCCCAAGACCCATCTCGTCTGCGAGGATGCCGTTCTCGCCCTTGCTCCAAAGGTACGTAAGCCAGTTGAGCCCCGTGAGCTGAAAGTCCTTGAGTTCGCCGCCGGTCGCGACGATGTACTCCGGGTCCTTGTCGATCTTCTGGAAGGTCGGCCGCCCGTGCCTTGCATAGCTGACGCTCTTGTACGGGAACTTGCCCTCCGCCTCGCGCGCGCGGTACGCGTCGAGCGCCTCCTTGGCGATGGGCTTGACGTCCTTCTGCTGCTCCCAGGTGCAGTGCTCGTAGTTGAGCGCGGTCCACTTGCAAAAGTACTCCATCTCGCCGTCGGCGCCCTCGCGGTGTGCGACAATGCGCTCGACAGTCTTGAACGTCTCGAGCTCCTCCTTTTCGCGCTCCTTGTCGATCTGCAGGGCCTCGACGTCCTCGCGCGAGATTCCGGGCGCGGTAACGCGCGCCAGCCACTGCTTGTACGCCTTTATGTAATTGTCGACGCGCTTGAGACCCTTGAAGCGTTTCAAAAAGTCGTACGTCTCGTCGGTGTTGTGGAGATGGGAAAAGTTTTTCCATTTAATGTGGAATCGCTGCGGGGGAAACACGTCAGGACAAACAGCAGACAAGGAACGCGTACGCACGACGTTGTCGAACCAGAGGTCCTCGAGATCAGACTCACGGCCCTCGTCGCGGCTGTGTGCGAGGACGGCCTCGATCTCGTCTTCCTCTTGATACTGGATGGCGGGGCCGGCGTAGGGGTCGGGCTCCTCATACTTTTCAAAGTCCTGGACGTCGTCGACGTAGTTGGGGACCTTTACGCCACGGCTGGAGACGCGGACTTCGTCACCGACAGTCTTGCCCTTTTTCTTCTTCTTTGGACGGGAGCCGTACTCGGAGTCGGAGTCTGAGTCGTTAGGGGGCCGCACGGCAGCTGGAGAGGTGTTGGAGGGTGAGTGGCAGAGGTGACGCGTGCAAACAGACCTTTGGGCGGGGGACGGTGGAGGACATGCGCTTCTTCTTTGGAGCGCGCTTCTTTGCCGCGTAGCCAGCGTCGGCGTAGGTGGTGTCCTCTTCGTCGTCGTCGGCCTCGTCCTCGCCCTGGTCCTCGTAACCCTGAAGAAATGAGCAAAAAGGGGGACCGACATGGTGGCAACCTACCGACTCCTCGTTCTGGACAGTGTCAGCGAGGACGACGACGACGAGGAGAACAAAGACATACCGAGTCCACTGGGGCATAAGAGGAAGGACCTGCGACGGGAAGGGCAGGGACGTGGTGGTCGTCGATGTCGACGGACTCGCCGTCGGCGTCTTTGTTATCGTTGTCTGAATCGACGTCCATGGACTGGTCGTCGGAGTCGTAGTTGATACCCAAGGGGGGGTAGGGACTGGGGGCGGCTGACATGGGGGGCGGAAGCAACAGAGGGTGTTGGCGCCGTGGGAGATTGCGTGTGGCTCGGCTCGGCGACGGCCGCACCAACGCTCATCGTCAGCCACCCGCGTCAATACCCTTTTGATCGACTTAGCATATTTTATTATTATTTCTTTACTGACTCCTTCATTGTCCTTATTGCTTTGTCCCTTCACTCTCTTCCCTTCATTGCCATTGCCTTACTGTCCTTCATTACTGCCTTTACCCGTATCCATATCTCCATCATTCCCTGTGACATCGCCGTCGTTGCCATCCGCAGTCCCCTCTTCTCCTCATCATCCCCAATGTCTCCCTCACACACGCTGCAACGTGGCCGATCATCTTTCTTGTCCTTGCATTCTTCTTCCTCGGCCTCCCCAGCGGCGCCCCCGGCCGACACCCATCAAAACTGCCGTCATCACTCACCATTCGCTGGCGGTCATCATGCCACAAGGCTGTGACGTTGCCACTCTGGGCGCCGTTGCCAGCTCCCTCGCAAACCGCTAGCCACATATGAAACACGCGGTCAGCCGCTATCGAGCCCCGTTCGTCACAGGCTTCCCGTTCCCATTGGTCACCGGCCCCGGCGTCGATGCCGCTGACACCTGCACAGACACTCGGTTCTGGCTTGGAGTCCGCGAGGTGTTCCCCGTCGCTGTCGCCAAAAGTGGCCGCGCGGCGTTGAGTCGCTGCAAGGTTTTTATCGGGAATTTCGTCCTGCCGCCCCGCGTAAGCACCGTCCTCCCCGGGCAACTACCATCCATACGCACCGGCACGTCGTACAGACCGCCAGCGGCTGACAGAATACTATCCGCTCCATTAGTATACAGACTTGTATCTTTAAAAAAAACTCACTCGACAGACACACCGAGCACACAAATCCAATGTCAACGATATTCTTATGGCAAAAACACGCCGCACGAAAGTCGACCTGCTCCTGCGTTGGCACGCTCAGGGTCCTCCGTATCGCCGGTGGCGGCAGAAAGGACATCTGTGCCTAATTAGCTTAACACACGGCGAAGAGGAAGACGCACAATTAGGTACTGCAGCAACGCGTCCCGCCTTTCGAGGAAGATATATGATCCGCCCGTGAGATGCGCCGCTTGTTGTAGGAAGACAGTATTGGGTCCGTAGATCTGGCAGACGTCGATGGTCGCTTTCTTTAGAATAGAACAGCACCCATCGATCGCGTTAGTTATCGATACCGCGGCAACGCGCGAGGACGTACCAGCTTCTGCGCGGAAAAGATGGAATTCATGATGGGTATGTACGACGTCGACAGGTCGGGCGAGACGGAGAGGATGAGGATGCGCGGATCGGGGAGGACGCCTGGGTGGAATCCATTTGCCTGCGTTTTGGAATTCGAGCTTCGGGGTAGAGTTATTCTGTTCACGTCTGTGGCGACGCGTAAATTTAGGTTATCCGATAAACCGGCGGACTTACAGCAAAGCGCCTTTGCGAGCGCGCCAACCAGCGCCGAGGGGGCTGCGATGAAAATAATGAGTTTCGTGCACGCAGAGAGTTTACCAACATACCTTCTTCCTCCACCTTCTCCAGCACATCCAGCTCGGCCATGATCCGTTGCACAACCGCCGAGTCCACAGCCTGGAACGGCGGGTATGCGTTCGAGTCAATCGTTTCATCCGACAGGACGTCGGGCGCGGGCTCGGAGGACGAGTAGAGCATCACACTACACCCATCGCTTTAATTCAAACAAAGGCAGACCCCCGCAGGCACACACGCACCTCTTCCCCGGAAACGCACCAAACACCGCCAGCGTATTCTCATGCCTGCATGCAATGTGCGCATTGAGGAACGCGAGGAGCTGGGACAGAAAAGTGGCGAGCGTCAGGGGATATGTGTTTTCGGGCGGCGCGCGCGCGGAGAGCTCCCAGTGCGTCGGGGAGAGGTCGATAACGACGGAGAGGTGCGAGCCTTTGGTGTCGTCGTCCATTAGAGCGAGCGAATGTACTTTTGGGTGGCCCAGGGATGGTGGGCGCGTCGGACGAGTCACGTCAACAAGTGTCAATAACGCCTCCGCAGAACTTGAACCTCATGCGATGCTATGTCATTGTGCACGGCGGCGCAGGGGAACACAGTAAAAACTCGGAACCAGAAGTCAAGAAAGCTTTGCGGCTGTGAGCCTCACTTTTCAAGCTTTGAACGCAAGCCGATAAATCTGTAGCGCGTGCACGCAGGTTCTAAACTCTGCAGCTTCTTCTGAAAATGGAAAAATCTCTGCGCTGGACCTAGTGGAACGCGCTATTGTATCGCTTGAAGATTCGCCTCTACTCAACGCAGGTCGGTTGCGGCGGACCAATACTTATTGCTTGAAATGAAAGAATGGTCCAGGCTACGGCTCCAACCTAACTCTCTCCGGCACAGTCGAATGCGACGCTTCCCTCATGGACGGCCTTACAGCCGACTTCGGCAGCGTCGGCGCTGTCTCTGGTACACCAAATCTATCTCTCTTAACCAGATAATGATTCTACTCAACCTCACAACACGTCTAGGAATCAAGAACCCCATCCGCCTCGCGCGCCGCATCCTCGAGCACGCCCGTGTTCCCGATCCCCTAGGCCGGATCCCCCCGCTGACGCTCGTCTCCACCGGCGCGTACGCCTTCGCACAGTCCTCCGTCTTCGGCCTCCTCGAATCAGAGTTGGTGCCGCCGGAGTCGCTTGTGACCCCGCGCGCAAAGAAGCAGTGGGAGCGGTGGAAGGCGAGGCTCGACTCGGGCTCCTCCGCCTCTTCCTCTTCCTCCTCCACCTCCCTCTCCGCCCCCATAGCCGTTGACATAGACACAGCGGACGACGAAGACCTACCAATAGACGCGCTCCAAGACACCGTCGGCGCCCTCGCCTTCATCGGCCCCTCCGCCGAGAACGCGCAAATCGCAAGCGGCGTATCGAGTGGCGGCATTCTGCTCAAGCACCCCGGGCGGATCGGCGAGGTGCGCGTCGTGTTAATGTACGCTTTGGCTTGAGTTTCATTTTTTTTGGGGGGAGGTAGGCTGCGGTGTTCGGCGCGGGGTGCTGGGCGCAGGCGCCGGAGTCCACCTCTACGGGTGGACGGAGGAGGAGGATGGGTATGGCGTGTAGCGTCTCAGGTGGGTGCCCTACCTCCGTCCAATGTTTTTTTTTTTTGTATCTGCATATTTATTGGTCTTTTGTACAGGCGCAGGAGAATACATCGTCCGCGCGAATCTGGCACGCTCCATCGCGGATGCGCTCAACAAGGCATCGGACGCGGCGGAGGACGTAGACGTAGACGTGCATGAGGTTCTGCAGCGTGTTTTGGCTGAGGAGTTTTGGAGTATCTTATATTTCTCCTCGTTAAACCAAACCTGACGGATGAATGGCAGTACCAAGCCGGAGTCCCTCGAATCCGGATCCAAGTGCTGGAGTCATCTTGTTGACGATTGAAGAAGACGAGGATGGGGAGCTAACCGGTAAGGTTCCTCTTTTTTCCAGAAAAAATCTCTGATACAGTAATCTTCAAAGCACGTCTCTGGTGCGCGTTCACAACTCCCAGCATGGCCATCGCATACGCGACTTCCGAGAATCCCAATGGCAAGGTCGGTGATTCATCAAAATTGCACCTGAACTCACTTTAATTAGAGACACAGGCTCTCATCCTACGCCGACCCACCGCCATCGAATCCCGCGCGAACGACCGCCCTCGCATTTTCGTCACGGGTTTCTCGTTCTAACCCTCGATTCAATCTCAATTTTACATGCTGCACCCTAGCCTAGATTTACACACAAGTCGAACACTACACACTACACAACACCAGACAGGTCAAACACCAGCTCCCCCGGCTTCCTCGTCGCGACGCCCTTTTCAGTGACGATCGCAGTAATGAGCTCAGCGGGCGTGACATCGAAGCTTGGGTTGTAGATCCCTTTCAGGCCGGGCGGCGTGATCATCACAACAGCCTGCTTCGACTCGCCGTCGTCGGCGCTGGGGGGGTAGATGGCGCCGCGGACGAGGCAGGCTTCGAGCGGCGGGCGGTGTTCGATGGGGATTCTAATACTTCTGTTTAGCAAAATAACAAAAATAAAGGAGGGGGGAGTATGTACCCCGACCCATCGGCGACTGCGAGGTCGACGGTGCTGATTGGCGCGACGACGATGAAGGGGATTTTGTGTCGTGCGGCGATGACGGCTGCGTTGTATGTGCCGATCTACTCATTCGTTTAGCAATATTATTTAATTGAATGAAGGAATGGATGGACCTTGTTGGCGGTATCACCGTTCTTTGCTATCCTGTCGGCTCCCACCACTTGAAAGTTGTCAGGATCTCGAAGCCGCAAGTCGTACTGGGAGGTTTACCGACGGCATGGATGTTGTGGTGCTGGAAAAGGGACCCGACCATGGTGTCGCAGATCATTACCGATGGAATATCTAGCGTCTGGAGCTCCAGGGCTGTCAGTCTGTGATTGGAATTTTAATACCATGGCTTCGAGAAAAATTAGCGAGTACTACCTGGACCCTTGGTGGTAGGTGCCGTCTGCGTAAAATACGCAGAGGCTAATTTGCCCGTTTCATGGAGATACGTTATTAACCCAAGGGCCGTTCCATACCCCTGCAGCATTTGAGATGGATTTTCTCTAGCAAGAAAAAGATGTTCGTACTGAGGTAGCCAGGATCCAGTATTGCAAACAGTCAGCACATTGAGCTCACTGCCAGACCCGCCGTTTTGCTTGACGACATCGACGAGCCAGTCCCCGCCCCACTGCGACATTTTTTTGTTCCGCCCGACATCCTCGTCGTTGATTTGTGCCCCTCCGCGATCAAGTCGGCGCATATCTCTTGCCCCGTCTTCCCCGCTGCAATGGAGGCATCGAGAGTAGCGGTCAAGCGCCGTGTAGCAGCCCCTAGATTGACCGCGTCGGACGCGCGGTATACAGATGCGCTAAGATCGGCTCGACATGCGCCTTGACGCTCTCTGGAGACGCGACAAAGTCCGCAGACGCCTTTACACCGCGCGAGAGTCCGAGGCGAAGGCCAGGGCGGCGAGACTGGCGATCGCGGGTGCGCCCCGGATTTTCATGGACTTGATCGCGTCGTGTGCGTCATCGATGGACTCGATCTGAATGAACTCGGTCGAGTGGGCAGGAGCAGCTGGTTTATGATCTCGATTTTGTCGCCGGAGGTCTTGATGGATGCCAGTCCGAGTTTGGGGCTGGAACGGGGTCAGGGAATGCCGCGAGCGATGGCTGCGTTACCTTCCATGGTGAGCGTTCGATGCAAAAGCTGAGAACCTTAACGGATGCCGGAATGCGGATCAAGCATTTGATGATTGCCGAAGGGCGGATCAGGGCTGGATTTCACAAGGCAGACTCGGTTGAGACTCGGAGAAACTGGTGGAATGGCCATTTCATTGATTCTTCAAAGACGGACATTAGACGATGCAGAAAGAGGCTGACTGCTCTTGATCTCCCTGGCGGCGGCATACCTGACATTCAGCAGGTGGTTATGATGCCTCCCTTAAATATTTTTTGAAGGAACAACGGGCCGGCTGGTGATCAATCTGGATGACATCATCATCAACCAGTGGCCAGAATCACATGCGAAAACACTGCTTTTACACTCAAGTGTTTCTCCTCCTTGACCCCATCTCCTTCTTGATACACGATAAGGCTTACATTGCTTTCGACCACACACTCGATTCGCGTGTCCCTGCGCACCAAATCCTCAAGCTAACCAGCCATGATTGACCATTTGTTTGGTCGTCCAAATCCATACTGGAAAAGAACACAAGTTGGTTGCGCTTTCCTCCTCCTCTGGATCATCCCGACTCACAGGAATCGTCCAGGTCTTTTTGATCATATTCTTCTGGATGTGGCGGATACTGCGAGGAAACCCCAGAGGCCTCCCTTTGCTGTGGTTGAGATCCGCGAACAAGCGGCTCAAGCGCTTTACGCCATGGCAAATCGTTGCGAGTACTCTAACTGCGGTTTATATCGTCCGGAACTTTGACAAGATCCTTGGACTGCAATGTGTGTTGCTCTGCAGTATTGCTTTCCCTCTCGCTGACCCTACGTCCAGCCCCGGAACCTCTTGCCCGCCTGGTGCGTCTCACACACGTCAAGACGTGTTTCTTCTAACCTGTTCTTAGTATTCACCATCATACTACCGTGCCACCTGGATAAACACGGGGCTTGACGCGGGCTTTGCTACCGCCATGTCCATCCGAACAAAGTGGATCCGAGATATTTGTTCGGTTCTCTTTTCGGGGTACTATATAATTTATCCCGACCAGGCGGACGAAAAAGTACGTCTCTGTCGCGTGATAATATGCTACCATTCAACTGTTCGCCCAGCTCCGACGCTTCAGAGCCGTCCCAACCGTCGAAATGCTCCGCCGATGCTGGGAAAAGACATCCAATCCATATGCATGACCTATTCGCTTCCAAGTATCGCTTGTCACTTAACCGTTTGATCCAGATTCGCGCATTCACGCATTTACCACGGGTGACTATTCGGCGAAAGATTTTGCTGCCCCGCCCAGCCTCGTCGACGTACGAGCGGCCTATAACTGGTTATCTATTTTTCGCGCTTCCCGAGAAACAGCTGAGTAAAGCCACGGACCTTATCCTCGACTTCCCTGGTGGCGGCTTTGTCGCCATGTCACCGGAGCATCACGAGGCAGGTCTCGAAAATTATACGAAAGAATTAATTTTTTACGCAAGTTTATCTTAGGAGCGCCTCAGAATGTGGGCAATTACTACCGGGAAACCCATCCTTTCAATCGACTACGGGAAAGCCCCCGAATGTACGGTCAGATCTCTCGTCTTCGAAATAGTCCTTAATTCCTCTTTAGATCCGTATCCGTTTGCCATTGACGAGGCATTCGATACTTACAAACTCTTGGTTCAATCTGGTAAGTTTGATGCCAATCCCCTAGAAAAAAATGTAAACTCCGCCTCCAGTTGGCGCACTTCTTGGAATGTCGGGCAGGAAACTCAACATCTTGATCACGGGCGACTCCGCCGGGGCCAGCGTCGCAGCGAACGTGGTGTTCAAGATTATTGAACACAACGAGAATCCGGCGAACCGCGTGACGATCCTCCCGCAGCCTATTGCGCTCGTATTCAACTATGCCGCGCTGGATTTCAACTTTACTTCTTGGATGACGCCGGATAATCTGCGTGTTTTGCGGACGGAGGAGTCTTCGGGGAGTTTGCCGGGCTTGAAGGAGCTGGCGGCGCAGAAGGATCATTTGAAACACATCGTAAGCCCTTTTGTTGGATACGCGTCTTCGGGTTTTGTTTTAATGATTGGTTCTGCAGAGTCCTTTGAGTATGGTGGGAGACAAGCGACCTGGGGTGCCCCGTCGGAAGCCGCTTAAGAGACAGACCAGCTGGAAGGATACCATCCGTGGTTTGACGCACAGCGGTGGCGAGAAGAGCGGTGGCGAGAAGAGCGGCGGCGAGAAAAGCGATTCGGGCAGCTCGGGACCTAGGAAGCGGCGTTCCTCGAGCGTGTTGAAGACACCCAGCAGTCGCCGGAGCACGTTCCTTGAGCCGCGCCCGAATTCGCTGAACGGGGAGGACATGGCTGACGCGGAGTCCGACCAGGATGAACAGGACTTTAACCAGTATCGCGAGGAGGACCGCCCCATCCAGGCCCGCGTGCGATACGTGTATCCTGATTCGGTGTCGTCGAAGACGGGGCTGCCGATTCCGAGGAGCAAGTCGGCGGTGGTGAAGCAGCAGCACGAGTTGTCTGTTGCGGTCGAGGAGGCGAACTCGAAGGCGACAGAGCGATATGGCGGGAAGGGCAAGCAGAAGGAGCCTATTGGGACGCGGCTGACTATGACGAGTCGGACGGGGTATTTCCAGGACAGGATCATTACTCCGAGTATGGTGAGGCTTTTTTATATTTTGACTGTTTAGGAGGGGAAGCTGATGGCTTTTAGATGCGTGCTATGGCTATTTTGTACATTGGGCCCCATCGTAATCCCGATTTCGCGACCGATTACCACTTATCGCCCCTCCTTGCGCCGAGCCACGTGCTCGCGCAATTCCCGCCGATTCTTATGCAGTGCGGGGAGAAGGATCTGCTGGTGGATGATACAGTGATTTTTGCGGGGCGTGTTCGAGAGGCGAAGCGCGCGCGCAAGGTCGAACTGGACTTGGCCATTTCGGGCAAGAGCGCGCGTTTTGGGGAGAGTTTGCGGATGAGCAATACTGAGGTACCCGTGGACCTCGCGGCGCTCAAGCGCGAGCGCGACAAGCTGTATAAACAGACGGAAGAGGACTGGGTACAGCTTGTGATTTGGTCGGAGTGGTCACACGGCTACCTGCAAATGCCGTCACTCATGTCAGAGGCGAAAGCGGTAAGTTTCCCAATTCATCGACAGGTGGAACGTGGGTGTGTGCTGAACAGCAGCTGTTCTGTAGGTGATTGAGGAGCTGGCGGAGTGGATCGATGGGGCGTTTGAGCGGTACGGACGAGGACACCCCATCCGTCTTTGGTGCATCGGCGGGACAGCCATGGGACCCGAAGGCGGGACAGCCCGGCCAGGAAGCCCATTCCGCAAGACAGCTTTTCGACATCAGAGACGGAGACGGATGACTCGGGGATTACGTTCGTTCCACGGAGGCGCACGTCGCCACCAGAGTCGATCAATGGCGGCGGGCCGGGGACGACACCAACGAATCGGTCGCCCACAGAGACGTCGGGTGAGGACGTCGAGGGGGGGCACAATAGAGTGGTCAGCGAGACGGATACGAAGCCACGGCCTGGGGGACAGACGATTACGGAGACGGAGCTGATGCGGAGAAGGCGACTACTAGACGCTCATATCTTTGAGTAAGGCGCTTGAGGCGTCCGTGCAATGCACTGTACAGTAGCTGTATGAATATAATTCGTGTGCATTTTGGCGCTAACAGCAAGCGCATGTCGGCAAATTAACAGGACTCGGCACAGCTTACACTGCTTACACCGCCTTGTGTCTTCTCACTTCGCGAGTTACTCCAATTGGATGTGCAGTTTCTGGCGCAGATCGTGGAAAAGATGAGCACCAAATGCGGGGATTTTTATCCCCCAAGTTCGTCCCAGATTGGTAATTTTGTACCCAAACTCCTCTCTCTTGCACAGCAACCACCGCCACTAGAGATCGCCAATATGTCGAGCACGCTCAGCAGCATCCCTCCCCCGCACTACCAGATCATGTATCCTACCCCAGACGCCCCCCAGCCCATTCCCCTCCACGGTCCCGCTACCCATCCCGACGGTCCCCAAGGATACGGAAACCCCCACCCCCCGCCTCCGCAGGAGAACATGCAGCCTCACCCCGAAGCCCATGTCAATGAAACATACTACCAGCCCACCGCCGCAGAATTGTACAGTCGCGCCCAGCAAGGTCCCCTCCCACCGGCGAAAACCCCGACGGCAGTCTGCCCGGCGGCCCCGGCGTCAACCATTATCCCTCGTCGAACGGCGTCCCGCGTCTCCCTCCCATCCTCCAGGTCGAGAAACAGCAGGTGACGACGTCCGCAACACAGCTCGCAAGCGCCAGCAGACGACGTAACGAGGCGCACTTTGTCTGCCCCGTTCCTGGGTGCGGGAGCACGTTCACCCGCCGCTTCAACTTGAGAGGTCGCTGCTTTCGACTTTCCGGTGTATGTATTCGTATCTGATCACCGAACAACAGGCCATCTGCGCTCCCACACGGAAGAACGTCCCTATGTCTGCGACTGGCCGAATTGCAAGAAGGGGTTCGCGCGCCAGCATGACTGCAAGTACGCGCATGGAATGCACCTTTGTTCCTGAATTTAGTCTAATCTATTTTTCAGGCGACACCAAGCACTTCATACTGCGAAATCGCAGACGAATGTATGCGTTGGTTGCAAGAAGACTTTCAGTCGTTTGGATGCCCTCAACGTAGGTGTTTTTTTACTTTCCATTGCATCTTTCTGACTTGCCTTTCAGAGACACTGTAAGCAATGCCAAGATCGGACCAGAGGCCAAACATGACTAACTTTTGGATTTTAGTGCGTTCCGACGGCGGTGCGGATTGCCGGGCAATGCGCGACTCGCAGATCCAGCACGGGGGCCCTGAGGGCGCTGGGGAGCAGCCTCCGCAATAGGCTCGCGTTGACCGCTCTGAGAATTGTATAGCACATTAATTTTCTTTTCTTGTCATCTTCCGAGTAGTAACACATGTTTGTAACACCGGCTACTGTATTCCTTCATTTATGTCACCTTCTTGAGCTTGAGCTCTTACCACGACCACCATGGCCTTGCCTATGCTAGTGAATAATGCGGATTGCGGCCCATCCAATGCACTCCAAGGTCTCTCCAAACGTTTCGATCAGGACAGAGGGTTGCAGCAGGTATAGTACGGCACACGACCTCGAGGTAAATATCTCACTCGGTGGCGCAGACCATTTTGGTGCAAGCCGCGCAGGGTCCTCGAGAGAGGTGTGTGTCTTTTACGGCTCAGCAAATCTGAGTTCTGTCGCTGAAACCGACCCCAGGTCTTTAGATCTCAGCAGCCTGCAGCGTCCGGCGCTGCACAAGACGCCGCACGTTTCTTCTCTCAAGGACCAGCACCACAACTTGCTGGCGGCGGCGCTTTCGATCTCTCTGCGCTTCATGGATCGTTGCCGCCCGCGCAGCAGGTCTTTCAGCAACAGTTGCAAGCATCAGCCCCTGCGGCATGGGCAGCAGATTTCATGCAGCATACACCGCCCGTGGGTCTGCAGAAGGGCAGCAGCAGCAGTGGCAACACTCAGATGGAGGCACAGATGCAGATGCAGCGGGAAATGAACTCTGTTATGTCCGCAGTCTCCGCCGCCCAGCCGCAAGGTAGTCGAGGAGTCGTGTTTTGCATGACATGTTACTAACTTTGCGCAGGCGGGCAACAATGGACTCCCCCGATGTTTTCGCCCTTTGCGCAGCGGCCGATGCAGAATATGTCCCTCCGATGATGATGCAACAGACGCCTACAACGCAGCACGATCGTGCGTGCAATCACACTTCATTCATTTATTCTCGTACATATATTGACTAACCATCCGCAGAAATATTGTGGGACCGCGAATTCAGTTCGCAAGAAACCCTGCTCGCTGCTCCGCCAATAGCGCAAGCGCAGGAAGCACCCCAGATCCTCGACGCCCAGCAGGTCGCGCAGGAAGGGGACGAGCTGGCGCGCACTGCAGGATTATTACTGGAGACAGTGCGCGATGATATTGCGCAGAATCCAAAATTCCAGAAGAGTGAGTTTCTGGGGCTGATGCGCGGGCTGCGCGATCGCGAGGTCGTGGTCGAAGGGATGACATGGTGGCCAACACCGGGCAGAGTTCTGCCTCTGGGTGGGCAAGCGACTTTCAGACAGATCTCAAGGGGAAGGGCAGGGCTGTCGACCCAATCCCGCTTGGCGGTGCACTCGACGCGGAGAATGCGCGAAAGAGCGTCAGCTTCGCGTCCATGGCGAGCGTGCGTCTGGCAGAGCAACAACAACAACAGCCCATGCAGGAGGACGGGATGCTGGACGAGGATCCGAACGACGCGTACTTTCGGCAGGACAACGCCGAGTATCAGCAATACTGGGCCACAGCCAACGCGCCCCCGCAGGCGTCCACGTCCCAGCTTCAGAATGCCGAGTGGGACCACCTGCAGGCGGACTGGGACAATTTCGAGGCGACCAGTACGGGTATCAAGCCCGTGGATCGATACATATTCCAGAAAAATAACCCCTACGTGTCCGACACGCCGTCGTTCACCACCAGACATCACCTTGCTCACCAGGGAAGGCAGCAATTGCTCGATGTACGTTTAACTTTGTCGTATTCGGGCGCCCCTGCGTTTCTTAAATAGCTTGTTACAGAGCGTCCTGGAGCTCGAAGCGGTGGTGCAGCGCAACATGACCGACGCCTCCGCGTGGTTCGACCTCGGCGTCAACAGCAAGCGAACGAGCGCGAGAAGCAGGCACTGCAGGCGCTCTCGCGCGCCGTCGAGCTCGACCCGTCCTTCCTCGCCGCATGGCTTGCCCTCGCGATCTCGCACACGAACGACGGCAATCGCCAGGGGACGCACGATGCCATCCGCAGCTGGGTCGATCAGAACGAGCGCTATCGCGAGGCCGTGACCCAGTATCGTGCAGCGCACCCGGAGGGTGTGGACCCGCCGATGGTGGAGCGATTTGGGAATTTAATTCAGTGCTTGATTACGATGGCAAGGAGTGACTCTAGCGGGGCTGTTGATGCGGATATTCAGATTGCGCTTGCGGTGCTGTTGAATACGAATGAGGTGGGTTGGTTGGTTTTGTTGTGCGGTCCGTGCTCATATGTTTTAGGACTATGAGAAGGCGCAGGATTGTTTCCGGACAGCGCTGGCCGTGCGCCCTGATGTAGGTTGTGAACCGTCGTCGAACTTGGCGTGCTGACCTCCACTGTAGGACTGGCTTCTATATAATCGCGTCGGTGCGACGATGGCGAATAGCGGTCGCGCGGAAGAAGCATTGCAGTACTACTACCGCGCCCTCGAGCTCAATCCCGTGTATATTCGAGCCAGGTAAGTTCCTTTCGCGTTTCTACTATCCATTCCTTCTCACGACTCCGCTAGGTTCAACCTCGGCATCTCATGTATAAACCTTCGCGTAAATAATTTTGCTCCACACTACGCATTCACTGACTGATTCCCCTATTGACTGGTTGCTCATATCCAGCGCTTTGAGGAGGCGGCGCACCACATCCTAGACGCGCTGGGGCTGCAGCAGAGCGACGGGGCCTCGTATGGGTCCGAGGCGACTCAAGCGGGGTACCACCACGGCGCTCTGGGATAGCTTGCGGACGGTGTCGATGCACTTGCAGAGGCCGGATCTGGCGACATATTGCGATCGACAGGATCTCGAAGGTGACCCAAGGTTTTTTTTCTCAAAGTGAATGCGTGAGGCTGATTTCTGTGGTTTTTTTTAGGATATCGCCAGACCTTTTCAGTGTGAGGTGCTACGTTGAATGCGAGATCAACGCCTCTCGACCTGTCTTGACACGAATAGTCTCTACACGTGATCGCGTTCTATCCAATGAATTCTTTTTGGTTGCTTGAGTCTCTCGCCAAATACTGGCAACAGTCCCGCATGAATCGCAGCATTTTCATCAACAGCTGGGCAGAGCGGCAGCGCTCTACATCCGATCGCGGCCTTTGTCGGTGTTCAACAATTGCTCAATGAAGCCTGGTTCAAGCCTTAATGCTTAACAGCATCTCAAGAGAGTTGTCCAAGTTGCCTCCATTTATCAAGTCTTTCTGTCGGGTTTCAGTAAATGCAGCATTGAGGTAAAGTTAAATTACCTGAGATTATACAAAGGCTGCTCTGCGGTCTAAAGAAAGATACAAGAACGATAGAATACAGATAGGATTTAATAGTGAAATTCAGCTCGCGGTGCTACTCGAGCCAGCAGCCGCAGCAGGATCTTTTGAGGTCATAATGAATAACGGCGAGATAGCTTGGTTGAGCACGACTAACCTCGCTTCTCCCTATCGCCGTAGCGCGCCTTGAGCTGGTCGAGCATCTCCATGTCCTCGTTATCCATTGCGGGTTTTCCGCCATGCGCTTCATCTTGAGCATGAGCGCCGAGTCTGTTTTCTGTTTCGCAATAACATCCCGAACCTCCTGGACGTCGAGGTCGCTCATGCTGATGAGCGTCGGGGAGCGGCGAATCATGTTTGTGGCTGGCTGCGGTACACGCGACGTGAGACAGTGCTAGTGAGCCTGCCGGTCGCAGTTGAAGCGCAGTGGGATAAAGTGTGCGTGTGTTTGCACCAGGCGCGAATCCTCTTCCCGCAAAACACCCACCTCACTCCGTACATTCACCCACCATGGAGGCCATGATGCGCGTAACCGATACTATCCGGTCCTTCCGGGTGGGTCTCCTCACCCTCAAATACGACTTTTTCTAATGAATGAAAAAAATAATAGGAAACAAGGCTATCTGCTCTCCGCAGCCCTGTCGAATTTTTCGATTTTCAGCGTGTCTCGCGCCCCGGCGACATGAACACGGCAACCTCAGTGCGTCCGTTTGCGTGCTCTCAAGCACTAGCCTAAATTTTCCGCAGCGCATATCATACAATACCCGTTATTTCTCTGGTACGGGCCGACACGTATCAGCGCGCCCGGCGTAAACTGACGCGGTACTTCTAGGCAACTACGGCCTCATCGTCCTCATCCTCGGGATCTACGCTCTGTCGGTGTCCGCTCCGTGCCCTCCTTGAATTTCACTCACGCGCCGCAGGCTCTCCAACCGATGGCTCTTCTTCACGCTCGTATTCCTCGTCGGAGGCTTTTCGCTGATCAACAAATTCGGTGCGCTCCCTCCTGGCTTTCTGTCCCTGGGTGCTGACTGTGCGCGCAGCTCCCGAACCGACCCAGGTCGGCGACTACGTCGTTACACAAAAGTCGCTGTACATCACCCTCTTCTGCATCGGCATCCCGCTGCTCATCTTCTCCGGGCCCTTTGGCACGCTCTTCTGGCTCGTCGGGGCTTCAGGCATCATAATAATTGCCCATGCAGTCATGATCGAGCCCGGCGTCGAGAGCGAGTACGCGACCGTCGAGGGCCAGGTATAACGCCGGACTGCGCGGGCTTATGGCTTAATTCACAATTATGTATGGCGCGAGGGGAACGCCGGTGTTCTGTACCTAGATACTCTACCTACTACATTTCTACTACATGTCTCCTTTGCAATTGGACACTATTCGGCCCCGGATTTCTTGTGCAGTACAATTTATTTTGAAGTGATACAGGACTTGTACTGCTACAACCACGAAAGCGAGACGACAGCGGAGGATGCGATGAGGATGAAGAAAGAAATATATGCCAATGCCAATGATGTGTATAGCGCGCCCCACCTAGAGGAATAATACGGATAATATACAGCTTTACAACAGAGGAAGCCATTGGCCTAAAACGTCGGGCTCGCGTCAGTACCGATTTCATGGGAGACGCTCCGGCATACCTATGACGACACTGGGCAGGTCGAACAAATCCCGTCGTATCGAGAAACAGAACGTCGAGGGCACAGGCGCTCCGGTGGGCTTGAGCAAGACGCAGTGCGAGTACACGGACTGTGTCGTATTCTCGAACGCATGCGACGCAAAGTTCTCCCAGTACTCGACGACCGATTGATTTTCAAACAGCTATGTATTGTTATCGGGCGTGAGCCATGGTCGGCGCAACGGGCGCAGGGGACGCACCTCGTAGATGTATTTCTTCCGCCCTACCAGCTCGTCTAACGACCACTCGGTGAGCATGCAAAACTCGGGCGCGACGAGACAGATCTCCCCGTGCGGCGCCAGACGACGGTCGGCGTCCCGCTGAAGGAGATGAGCTTGTCGAGCTCCTGCGGCAGAGAACTCATTAGCCAGTTAATTAATCAAGCCACCGCCGCATAAATGACGCACAAGTAATGTCCGCTGGAAGCACTTCTCCACAAAGACCTCGTCATCGAAGGAGAGCGGCATTTGCAGCGCGATGAGCGACGGGCGGAAGATCGCGAGCGCGCGCACGATGCGCAGGATGTCGTTCTTTTCGAATCTTTTGTGTGGGGCAAGAGGGTAACGGAAAGCAAAGGGGATGGGAATGGGCGGGGTTACCCGTATAGAGGGAAGAAAATCAGAGCTCGAGTCCCAGAGGCACTCTTTTTTCGCACTATGACCGGATTTTGCAAGTAACACACGCACCGACTGGGCAGGTGTTTCATGAGGAAGTGGTACCCCTCGGTATAGTCATACGGCATCGTCACACGATCGTTGATGTTTTGCAGCTGGGAGCCACCACCGCTTTGGTGCTCGGGGACGACATGGCCAAACGAAGAGGCGGACGAGTGTGAGGGCGAGAGGATGCCGCGCTGACCGGACTCCTTGGCGGAGAAATGTGGAGAGCGTGGCCGGTTATCGAGCGGGTACCGCGGCTGCAGAGGATGCAGTTCCTGTTGAAATTGCGGCGGATATTGAAGCGATTCTTGCTCTGGTGGCTGGGGATACGGATACGTGAGAAAGCTTGCGGTGGGCGAGGTTGAGAGGGTCGTGTCCGAGGGCTGTACGGCTATTTGCTGGTCGGGGAACGATGGGCCAAAGTCATTAGAATTTCGTGATGCCGTAAAGTCCATGGGATCGTCCGAAGGCCAGGACGAATACGACGGGGCAGACGGGGCGGGGCTGGTCGTAGTTTGTGGAGGGCTTGGGTTTCCCAGGATGGCTGAAAGAATCGAGTACTCGAGATTTGCCGCTTCTGATCCAAATGGAAAGCTGGGGTCAAATGGGACCGGGGTGAACATTTGATCACTTGGATCAAATGGAGGTTGCGCTGGTACTTTTGCCGTAAGTGACGAAGAATACAGACAACGCATGATATTTACGGGCCGGGGGCGGGGGCGCTGGTGCTGTAGCAGGCAGCTGAACGGGTGACGGCTCTGCGCTGCTGGTCTCGGGGACAGATGACTTGCCGCGACGAGACTTGAGCTTTTCTGTGGTCGCACGTGATCGGGATAAGGTGAGCGAGCGGGGAAGCAATGGGGGGGACATACCGAGTTCCTCTTCGTCGAGGAGATATTTTGCCTTTTTGCGATGGCCCTCGGTACAATTAGCGGCGATTCCGCGCTTGACGCAGCGTTGGCACGGGCGAGCTGGAAATAGCGTGAGTACAGCGCATGACAGCGGTGATGGAGCCGGTACAATCGTCGCAAGTGAGGTGGGCCTTTGGCAATGAACACAGGCACGACTGGCCTTCTTTTTCTTTGGCCCGTCTCTGCCGCGGGTGCGGGGAGGCACCTGGGTAGCTGAGGGCGAGGATTCGTCCTGGGTATCGTCGTCCGTGGTTGGGAGGGCGATTTGAGCCTGTTTGCGCTTAAGAGAAGCGGGAAGCTGGGAAGCTGGGGCCGCAGGACCAGGATGTGGCTGAAGCTGTTTCTGACCGGCCACGGCCTGGTTGGGACTTGGAAATGGCGGGGAGAAGGGAGCGGGCCGGATGGCAGCAGACATGAGAGGAGTATACAGGCCTGAGGCAGACACTGTGGTGGTAGAAAGCAAGAGCAGCGACTATAGAGTTGAACCAAGAAGCAAGTAGCGAAGGTCAACTGGAACCCGGCCCGATCGGTCCTTGCTTTTCCGTAAACACGGAGTTCCTTTTGCTGCTTGGCTTCAACTTGGCTTCAACTGCTTCTTCCATCCCAACTATCCTTCAATTAATATTTCTAACGCCCCCACAATTTTCACCACAATCCCTTCAATTTTCCCCCAAATTTCTACAATTTTTCTGCATGTCCCTGGCCCTGCTATCCACTCGTTTGGGAAGGCGGCAGGCGGCACTCGAGTACCAGTGGATGAAGCGTGCAACGTCCCCGGTTCCCCTCCAAGAGATGGTGGCCCGCAGAGTCGCCGGAGAACCGCTCCAGTACATCCTTGGTGCATCCTTCTCTCGATTTGGCCTTCAACCGCAACTCATCGCGCCGCAGCGGAGCAGCCATTTGGGCCCCTCACAATAAAACTCAAGCCCCCAGTGCTTATTCCGCGCCCGGAAACCGAAGACTGGACCATCCGTCTCGCGGAGTTCCTCCGGCCGACGCGTCCGCTTTCCATCCTCGACCTCGGAACCGGGACGGGCTGTATACCCCTTCTTCTCTGCCATTTATTGCCTGCCGGAACTGTCCGCGCACATGGCATCGACATCTCGCCAGATGCTGTCAAGCTTGCTGAAGAAAATGCTGCTCTCTGCGGGTTTTCCGCGTCTCTCGCTGGCACATCCAGAAATATCTTTCGGCCCGTCCAGGCGTCGTTTCTTGACCCTCTCTTTCCCCACACCCATCTCGGTGTTGACCCTCCGTTTGATCTTATCACTTCCAATCCACCGTACATATCTTGGTCCGAATTCGTTCGGCTTCCACCCTCGGTTACGGGCTATGAGGATCCGAAAGCTCTCTTTGGAGGTCCTGATGGTCTTGATTTCTACCATGCAATTGCCGCCTTAGTCGCACGCGACGGTTTTCTAAATCCCGGCGCTGTCGTGGCTGTAGAGGTCGGCGATGGTCAGGCGGAACTTGTTCAGGATATATTCTACTCCACCGCCAACCTCAAGTCAGACATCTGGTTGGACCCGTGGAAGAAAAAGCGGACCGTAGTCGCACGAACAGCTTTTACAATTTAATTGTGCTTCATTTCCTGCACGATCGCTGATCGGTCTTACCCCTGTTAGTCCATATAAGCCTCCGCTCGGCCCCCCTGTCTATTAACTTTCTTCCCCACACCACCTCCCTCTCTCAAAAACGATGACCTCTCTCCTTCAATTCGCCTATTTCTCCCGGCCCAGGAGCAACACATATCCTCAGGTCCTTCGCCAGCAACGTCGGAGACCTTCCCCAAAAGAGCGCAGCCGATATTCATATCCTGCTGGCCGCATGCCCCGCGACATCTGGGAGGAGATATTCCTTCACTGTCTGCCCGTCTCTCCCGATCCTGATACCCCCTGCTACAACCGCAAATCCCCAACGTCCATTCATCTCACCGCTCCTCTCATCCTGCTCCAAGTGTGCAGAGCATGGCGGACGGTGGCGTTGTCGCTCCCGGATTTGTGGACGTCTTGTCCGTCGTTGTTCGCGACGGGCAAGCATTCCCTCCTCTCGAGGTATCCTCGGGCTGGCTACGACGTTCAGGGGATCTTCCCTTGGAGTTGACCTTGTGCCAAACCAACGAGTCCGAGGGAAACCAGGACTCTCGGATGACATGCTCGCTCTTTACATGCGCTATCTGTCCCGCTGGAGAGATGTGCGGTTGGATATTGCCAACCCTACGTACGGGAGGTCATTACAGCCCTCGTCTCACCTCCAAGCCCCTTTGTTGGAGACCTTCCATCTGACGACTGTTGGCGGCTAACACGAAACGAGGAAATTATGCAGGATTTGCTGAAGATGCTCGAGGTAGCTCCGAGGCTGTCCAGTTTCTCCGTTTCGCGCCTCAGCGACCTTAACGTCTCTGAGACTACCACGGTCGCCATCCCGTGGACACAGCTGGTCCGCCTCGACCTTGGGTTCATCCCATCCGTCAGCGCATGTCTTTCCATCATGAGTGGCTGCCCCAACCTCGAGAGCTGCAACTGATCGTCGACCCGCAAGAGGGTCTACTCCCCGCCGTCCCATCGTCCTCCCTGCCCTCACCTCGCTCGAGCTGCACATCCGCGCCGGCGAGCTCGCAGCCCTCATCGACTGGGCCGTCTTCCCCGCGCTCAAAAACTTCACGCTGTACCTGCAGGACGCGTACGATAACCACGCACAGTGGCCGCAGGCGTCGTTTATGGACTTCCTCTCGCGGTCCAAGTGCGCCCTCGCGCGGCTCGAGCTGCACGATACGGGCGTGCAGGCAACCCAATTTATCGACTGCCTGCAACACGAGAGCGTGCGCGGGATCGCGGAGCTCGTCATCCACGACAACGCGACTGGACGTGGGACCCGGTTATCACACCGCAGCTTGTGCAGCTGCTTACGATGGCGCACGGCGCCCCGACTCGACGCGGACGTAGGCGAGTGCCTCCTCCCCGCTCTTAAGGCGCTCGACCTCGGTAAGGGATGCTGGACGTGTCCCAACGGGCTGCTGTCCGAGATGATTGAATCGCGCTGGCGGACGACGGCGCACGGCGTCGCGCGCTTGGAGCGCGTGCACATCGATCTGCACCTCCTTGAGGACGTGTATGGGCCGGACCATATGCGTTTGGAGAAACTACGGGAGGAAGGGATGAAGGTTAGACTGACTTATTTCCACGATTAATTTCTTACTTACTTTCTTTACGATTACCGTCTCTCTTTTTAGCATACTGGTATTTGGTTTGACATACTAATACTTACTATACGCATCGTTCTCCGTAGTCAGGTACTAAACTCGCGTCTTAATTAACGCTGTACGCTACTTATTCGATTGTATTACCACGAACGAAGCCAACAAAGCCATAAAATAGCAGAGCCAAACAACTCGAACTTGAACCGAACCATCTGTTTTGCTCAGGCTCCGGCGTCTTTGACCTCCCCGCTCGCGGCCTCCTCAAATAACTGCTGTTGGCCTGGCGATCTCGGCCTTAGAACTTAATAGAAGACCTCTTTGAAGCCTCCTGATGTACTGAACTGTAGTGAATCGCTTCTACACCGTGAGCCGCTAGCAAGCGATAGCGCATCTCTACCTGACAGCTTTATGATTCCTGGACTTGCCTGGACTCGTCTACTGCTCTAGTTCCGTGGACATTGACTTATCCATATGCTACTGCTGAGAATGCGCCGATACGGGCTTTTCGTATCTATACAGATATCCTCTTGTTACGAAACCGTACACAAATCGCTCCTTTCATATTTCTTCACCGAGATACGCACCCCGGCACGTACGTGCTGGCTTTATCAACCCCCACGACTTGCTGCGCGCCAGCTTCTCTCTTATCCGACCACCACGTGATCGAGTCTAGAAATCCAATCTCGCTTAACTCCTGTCTTACCCATCGATGGCCATTCGACAAGTCCCACTAGACGCGTTTGCGGAGGAATTTTCTGCCACCACTGGTATTTTGCTATCTTTTTTTGCCGGGCTGTGTATCTGAGCTCCAAAACAAGAACTTTCCAGTGTCGCCCTTGGTGGTCGTGTGCTCTCGGTCTCGGATGATTTCTTCGCGGAGGCGTTCCACCTTCTTCTCGTAGAGGTGCGGCCTTGATATCTGCGCTCAGCGAATGACTTACTCTGAGCTCCAGCCCGCCCCGAGTCTTAAGGGTCAATTTGGCCCGAAGGGCGCGCTGTTCAGTGGATGGGAAAGCAGGCGGCACAATCCAGCGTACGACTGGTGAGATAGCACGTCATACATGCTATCCCCCCATCTGAGAAAATCTTTGCAGGTGTATTATCCAGCTCGGCACGTCGGGCTCTGTTTCTGGATTTGATATCGATACATCGCACTTCAATGGTCGGGCCAGCCTCTATACCACAACCACTATTTTCTCATTGATCCCTTGGTGCAGGAAACGAAGCGCCGGAAGTCTCGGTGGATGTTCTTTCTGGCTCGCCGTCGGAAGCGCCTGGGAAAGAGGATTCAAGAGTGCGTCTTTGTGGATCGACCTCTCCGATTGCATGTTGAGCAGTGTAGTGGGTCGAAGTCCTGCCCAAACAAGCCATGGGCCCGAGTTCCCGTCATCTCTTCCGCATCCCGGAGACGACAGGCGTGAATTTCGTCAAGCTCAACATGTACCCTGACGGTGGCATTGTGCGTTGCCTAATTCTGGCTCTGGTGCATAATTTAGGACTCCTTGATAGGCGCGCTTTAGGGTTTACGGGCATGTTGAGCCCGTCCACCCGCAGGACGCGACGGAGGCCTTCGACCTCGCACACGTGTTTGCGGGCGGGCGCGTGGAATTCACGTCCGACCAACACTTTGGTGTTGGTTCGAATCTTATTCTTCCGGGACGTGGGAAGGACATGGGCGATGGGTGGGAAACGAAGCGGAGTAGGGAGAAGGGCCATAAAGACTGGGCGATCATTAAACTGTAGGTCCCCCCACGTTGTTCCATTTGATCTCGCTCATGAAAAATTGAAGAGGAGCGCCCGGCGCGCTTGAGCAGGTAGAAATCGACACTGCGCACTTTAAGGGAAATTTTCCTGAAAGTTGCGAGATACATGCGCTGGCAGCTTCAGGTGACGTAGATTGGGTGACTACCAGGGGCGAGGGTCACGAGTGGACAGTGATTCTGCCTCGCACTAAACTCGGACCGCATAGACAGCATTACTTCCAGCTGGAGAATGTGGAAGGACGACTGTACACGCACATCAAGGTTACGATTCATCCAGATGGTGGAATCAAGCGGGTTCGCATTATCGGGACGAAGGGCCGGGGCAGCACGTTCGTTCCACAAACAAAAGAGCCAGGGGAAGCTGTGGAAGTTATGGCTTCCACAACTTTGTCTGGCGACTTGATTTCGGTCCCCGTACTCCCTCTGACCCCGGAAGCGTTCGCTCCCTTCGGGCAGGTTATTCAGGCGTATGGGGACCACAACGCGGCTCCCAAAGGCACCAAAATCACGCCCGCCAATCAGGGATCCGCCAGCAAGTTTCACAAGCTCTCGTTGCTTGCATCCTCGTATCCGGCGGATACGGGGGCGACCGCAGGGATATCGGTCTACCGATGCAATCCGCTGGAAGGCATTTCCGGCGACGGCACAGCTGACCTGAAAATAATGGAGCGACACCCGTTCACCAATCAAGCCTTTATACCCATGGGAAAGGGGACGGGCGAAGGCCTCAGCGACCCTGGAAGTGCTTATCTGGTGGTTGTAGCCAAGAATGCGGCCAACGGTCGGCCAGATGTTACAACAGTGAGGGCTTTTGTCGCAAATGCTTCGCAGGGTATCGTGTACGACACGGCAATTTGGCGTGAGTCCGGAGATCTTCATCATTGTGCTTCACAACCTAAGCTATTTCGGGCAGATCAACCCATGACGGTGCTTGGGAAGGTTGGTCACATCAATTGTGAGTTCCTGAAACTTTTTATTGACGATTTCAGGCCATGGACCTTGCGTGTGTCGAGACGCAGGTGGGAGACGGAGGGCTGGCGGATTGTGAGATCGTCGAGTTGGAGAGTGTTGTGAAATTGAAGCTGCCGAAAGCTTTCAAAGCGTTCTATAGCGGTAGCATTTAATTTTAAATCTCATCAGTTTGGCGCTATTATCGCGACTTTGTCTTCGCCATCACTCACAAATCATCGTCCATATCTTTCCTCTTCCTTCTTCATGGAGTCCAAAAAGCGACCCCATGCACAGGAAGCCGACGTATCTGTTGCCAAAAAACGCATACTCGCCGGTGCCAACGGCACTCCTTATGTTAATGGCTCCTCACCCGAGACCGAGGAGCCATCGGACGTTGACAACCTCGAGGTATTTTCGTGTTTAACGCTTCATGGACCCCCAGTTCATTCGGAATACCTTGTAGATGTTCCGCAAGGAGGCCATCTTCAGGAGAATGAAGCATTACTCACGAGAACACGACCGTAGCCAGAGTCGCGTAGCAGAGCTAGAGAGACGGAAATCCACTTGCGAGGCTGGTCTGGCTGCAATGGCAGCATGTTGGACTCAAGTTCGTTGCGTCTTTCTCATTCCGATGTTATTGCTGAAGCCGTTTTCAGCTGGTAGAAGCAATTCGACTGGTGGCAAAACCGGAGGACCTCCCACCAAGCGCTCCAAATACTCGAGGTCTGCCTCCTCTTTCTTCAATCCTTTGAACCTCCAGCTGACCAGGACAGTAGATATATTCGACATATCGTCACACATATCAGATGATCAGGCGCCAGACCTCGCTTCGGCTCTTGAGGACAATATGCAAGCCACTCAAAATCTTGTGACTAAATTTGTCAGCCTGGGTAGTAGTTCTCAATTCTCTGGAGGGGATGCATACATACGGTGTCAGAAGGTGCAAACTGAGGTGAGTACCCAGTGTCAGTATAATAGTTTTGCAACTCACTATGATGATAGTGCGCGGCTCTGCGGTCTGAGATGCAAGTTATGCATAGCAAACTGCGCGAGTGCGAGGCTCAGAAGTACCAATATCACGAACAGCTCATCGCTGCTGAAACGGCTGCAGACCGACTTCGCAGCAAAACAGTCCAAGCTATAAAACCGCGGTCGGAAACGGTCTCAGCACAATCCCCACATAACGCGACGGAGGAACAGAAAAAGCCGTCCTCTCCTGTTGTGAGTGGTCTGGTTAATTAGTAAGAGTTTTGACAATTCTAATTATTTCTCCTCTGATTCCATCTAGCTGTCTGCACCACCCACTCCAGCTATTAATGGTCATAATGGGTTAATAGAGGATCGAAATTTTATGGCAGAATGCGAGAGAAGGAAGTGCAGGAGCTGCGGAAAGAAGTTGCAGAGCTCACCGCAAGCAATAACATGCATGTTTTGAATGTGCGCCGTTCTACTCCGTTTTCTTTGGGTTCCTAACTGCTCCCCCAGTCGAAAGTTGCTCCGATAGAATTTGTGACCGAGTCTCCTCACTACAAAGTCCTTGTGGACCACGCGTCGTATCTATTACACGCATTGTCGGAGACGCAGCAGGAGAATACACGGCTCTCTGAGGAGCTCCAGGCCGCTCTCGATTCACGGCGAGAGTGGCAGGAGGCCGTCGAGGTGCGCAACATGTGATTTTAAGCGCAGTTACAACTTCAACTGGCTTACAGACCGCGGCGAACGAAACGAACAAGGAGCTGAAGACCCTGATTGGCAAGCGCGACGCCGAGAATACACGACTCCGCGATCAGCGAGAACAACAAGCCGCTGAACTGAACGAACGGAAACAGAAAGATAGCGTTAAGCTTGCGTCCATGAAGGAGCTTGAATCTCTAGCGGAAGCACGTTCGGCACGTCACTCTATCTTCCTTTGCCGCGTTTCGATATTGAGTTATTTCCAGGCTCGTATCCTTGTGTTGGAGTCGCAGCTGAGCCGGCATAAGGCACAATTGGCTGCGAACGCAGGCAACGAGGACCTGATGCAGTTTTTCTTTTCCGGCCAGCTCGACGATATGGCGTACGTCGAGGAACTGAAGAACCGCGTCATGTACGTCTTTGTCCAATCTTTCGGGACTTAGTCTGAAGACCGCAAAGGACGGCGGAACAGCGTGCTGCTGCTGTGGACCAGACCCTGTCTATCTTTCAGGACGACCATCCGAATGTGGTCCAACACATGGAAGCCGAAGCCAATGCGCTCCAGAAGTTGGCCGCAGTCACCGCAAAGTTGGAAAAATACGAGAATACCTACGGGGATCTCTCGACGCTTCCTCCGGATGTGGCACAACTGGCAGAGAAGATTCGGGTGCAGGAGGAGGAGATCAAGCGGCTTCGGTTGATGGACGCTCAACACGTCAAGGTACGTGCTTGTCGATGGGCACTCTCGGGCGTACTAACTGGCAGCCAGGAGAAGGCCCCCGTGTACAGCGAGTTAGACCAACTGTCCGCTGCGTGGGAGGCTCTCGATCGCCAAGTGAAGAGCAAAGTTTTTGAGCTCAAAGACATGGAGGATCGTGTTGCCAAGAGCGGTCTCGATGTGCGTCATTGACGCTCCTATTTCGTCGTCGTAATTAATCGTTTCACAGAAAGCGAAATCGGAGAACAAGTTTTTTGCTGCGATGCGCGATAAAGAGGCGATTGAGAACGAGCGCAAGAGTCTGTCGCGGAAGGAGGAGAGGCAGGGGAAGATCATCGAGCGCCTCGTGGAGACTGAGAAAAATCTGTCTACGCAAGTGGTGAGTAGCTTCGTTTATTAACATGAAGAAGACATCGAGAATCAACTTGCGCACAGATCAACTTGGAGAAGGACCTTGGTCTTGTGCGCAACCAGTATGAAACGCGCTCCATGGAACTCTCCGGTTTAAGAAGGGAGTTACGGGAACTGAAAGTACAGCAAGAGGCCGAAGCTAATAGACTAACAAATGTGCGCTGTCGTCTGCATTTCCTTCGTTTCATAACTCATATGCATAGTGCAAGAATTACGTAGTCGAAAAAGAGAAAGATTGGCGGACAAGAAGGTCGAACTGCAGAAAATGACCGATGAGTTGGCGTTGGCGAAGCGACAGATGGAGAGACAGGCGGCACAGTTGCAGGAGAGGGCTGCTGGATCTGGTTCCTCGAGAGAGGCGGAGTTGGAGAACGAGCTCAAGCTGACTATGGTACGTGACTGGTTCCTCTTTTACATGATATCCTAGATGACGGTTAATGACTCAGAATGTGCTCAAATGCACTGCATGCAAAGGCGCCGAGTTCCGAAATACCGTTTTGACGAAGTGCTACCACAGTCAGTTCCCACGTTTTGTCGCGTTGACTACGCTAATGCAACTCTGGCTATACCAGCATTCTGCAAACCTTGTATAGACGCCCGACTTTCAACACGGCAACGGAAATGCCCAGCATGTAATATACCATTTGGGACTGAAAACGTCCAGACAATTTACCTGCAATAACACAAACTATCTGGTTTTTGGCGGCTCTTAACGTTATACATCCCAGAGTTCGCTGTCGATAGCAGCCTTACTTCTGATGTATTATTTTACTTATTGGCGCTCGAGTAGATGCAATGTGAAATTCGTTTTCTTGTGCGATAATTGCAAAGGGACGAAAAGCGACGAAATTACCGCTTGACCCAAGTGTACTGCAGAATAACGAGTTGGACAACTGATTCCGGCAAAAAAAGGCGAAAACACTGACCCCCTTTCTCGCTTTGGCCCTGCCAGGCTTCTTCCGTTCCACCATACGAGGATCGCGACGCAGTGATTTCGCTGCAAAGTCAATTCAGTTCTGAACGAGTTGCAGAGAACAGGGGGTATACTTCTCCGTAGCAGGTCGGCCAAGTCTGGATTGTGGACCAGAAGACCTTTCGAGATACCGTGCGCCAGCGCGCCCGATTGGCCCGTACTGCCCCCACCGCGGACCAACGAGAAGACGTTGTATGCGCCGAGGAGGCCGGCAAGTTTGAGGGGACGAACGACGCGTTCGCGGTCGGCCGTGACAGCGAAGTACTCCCAAGGGGAATGTTGTTAATGAGGATGGAGCTTTTGGGAACCAGCTGGGGCTCGTGGAACTTGTCGGGCTGAGAAGTCAGGAGCGCCGCCGCCTGATCAAGGGTGGAGATTTTTTCCAGATCGACGACCTCCATCTCCTCTCGCGGCCGTGGAACTGGCACCATCCACACACGCGCAGTGCTGGTTTTCCGCTTCCCGTACGTATAGGAGCGGCCCAGGTGGTCCGTAAACAGCCTCTTTCGCCGCCCGCGCGTCAGGTTGGCTTCCTTCGACGAACTCTCGAAGATGTTCAACAGATTGCGCGTGCGGGCGGCGAGCTCGTCGCAGCCGGCCGCCGTGGCAATACGGTAGTATTCGTTCAGCTGCCCGAGAAGACGAGTCATCATGCGATAACGCGAACTGCTCATCTGCACATTGAGGTCGGCACCCATTTCTTTCTGCGTTTTCCATATCGCGGGGCGAGCAGGTAAAGCCGCCCGGGCAAATTCGGGGAGGGGTAGGAGTTGGAGCATTTTTAGAGCAGAGCGCGTATGTGCGACGGCGCTCTCTACGTGAGCCAACTGATCGTAAAAGGCGGCGCGCCCAGAGTAGAAGCTGGGGGATGTTGGCGGCTTTTTCTCTGGTTTCTCTGGTTTCTTCGTCTTGTCGTCGTCTTTCGGCAACTGGACGGGCTCGTCGGAATTCTTGCTGGGGAGGAAGTCGCTAGCCTCATCGTCGCTTTCGTCTGGCAGAAAGTCAAGATCCTCCTCCTCGGGCCATGGCCTCATCGGAACAGCACTAGGTGGCCTTTGCTGAGAAGGGGGAACAAACGGGGGCCGAGTAGCCAATGCGCGTCGTGGTGGACGCAAGACATGTCGCCGCAAAGGTGCAACGCCAGCCCGGAGCAGGCATTGCATCTGGTGCTGAAAAATTCGATAGTAGCACGTGCACGCGATTCGACTTTCCGTTTATGGTCAACGGATCAATAGAGTAGAATAAAACCCAATAAAACCACAAGTCACATACTGCATTATACAGGGCGTTAAGTTATAAACAAAAAACGAATGTGATCACGGTTACAAGACGTAGATAAAATCCTCGTTCACCAAGTCAGAAAGGTCATCAAATGACTGCAGATTCTCCGCTTCCTGGCCATCGCCATCTACCGGCGCAGTGGCATTGTCAGCACGACGTCTGCCTTCGCGAACCGTCTCCAGCGACGTATCAATGATATTGGCCGGCTTCCCGAGGGCGACGCGTCGATCAGCATGTCGCTTGTTGAGGAATGTAAGATAGCCAGCAGTGACACTGGCCTAGAATTAGAACGAAACCGGGATTCGATTCGGTCTGCTTACAGTGTAAGAACGGAGAGAAGGATCCAGCATATGAGACTGCGTGGTACGATCAGCTACCAGTCAAAGAACGGGCCGTAAACTTACTCGCAAATCAAACCAGGCTTGTAATATGGTTTGTCCTGAGTTTTGTATACGAGCGGTCCCAGGATCTGTAGCGACTGTGAGCCGCCAGTGAGGACAGACTGAGTGAAGCACATACGTTTCCGGCACACTGCGCGACAAATACTATACCCGTGGTGCACGTCTTCTTAGTATGTCCAGCAGTATTTTGTGAGCTCCAGGTGTAGAGCATCGGTTCTGTATGAAAGAATTCAGAACAGTCCCGACGGTGTGATGGATTTCACTCACGCAAGGCCGTGAAGAAAGACAGCACATAGTAGCATGTCAATAACTCGGCCCTCAGTGCCGGACCACGACCCAAGGTATAGAGCGCGGCAGCACCCGCAATTGGGGGAAGGGAGGCAATGAAGATTACAGGCCATTTAAGTTTGATCTTGGTGGAAATGGTTGCGGCAGTGATCGTGATGATTACTTGGAAAGCAGAGAATGGAATGTTGAATAAAATGCTGTAGCGTTTAATCAGAATCGCAGACAGGAAGATACGAAAGAACGGACGTGTCAAATTGATTGAAACCGAATCCCTCTTATATTTGGTATATTAATATTTGAACCAGATACGATCTTCGATAGAAAAACGTACGAATGATTAGAGGTCCGAATGCACCAATGCCGCCACTGGGTACCTGAAAGGCAGGATGTGTGAACAGATCATCACGGTAGGATTAGAGGTGCTTACAGCGCACAGGAAAAGTAGCGCAAACCAGAGGTAGGTCTTAAGATCCAAAAAAACTTCGGCCACCTTGATCCCGAACATTAGACATCGAGTCAAGAATACGCAGATGGAGGAATATACCTGGTCCCATTTCCACACTTTGGTTTCAGTTCCCTGATTGTTGGCCCGTAGACGTTCAAAGGCAATGATTTTCTCGTCGTGGTTGAGGAAACGGGCTTTGGCGGGTGAATCCGGCAACACAAAGCTGTATACATCCGTTAAATACTGTAATGAGAACCAAAAGTTCACGTACTATACGACCGGCGAGCAGACGACTGTTAATAGACCAATGAATAGAAAAATGACCTATAAGCACAATCCGTTAGTCACGTATAGAAACAGAAAATTAGCTGACTTGGTAGGACTTGAGGTGGCCGTGGATATGACCAAGACCGTAAGTTAGTAGCGATCCAAACTGAAAGTAAGTAGTAGATATTCAATTTTAATGAAGTCCAGCCAATGCAGATGAAATTGACTGACCATTCCCGTGACTCCATTCATCGCAAACCAGAATGCCAAACGCATAGTTTGCTCCCGACGCCGCCACCACTAAAAAAAGGTCTAGGGTCAGACGACCATTCAACCAAAACGCGAGAGTTCGACCATTTGTGTGATGGTAATGAAGCAGGGAGCAGTTGGTAAAGGAATAAGCACCGATTCTGAGAGACGAAGACAGTGCTAACCAACAGTAGCTTCGAACAGACCCAGGAAAAAGCGCGCGGTGATTAAGCCCTTGAAATCATGCGCGGCAGCGGTTGATGCCACAACGACACCCCACATCAGGACGTGGAAAAATACTCGGGACGAAATCAGCTACGTTGGAAACAGCGCGGCCGACATGGGACTCACAATATTTGGAAAGCGGGAGTCTGACAAGGAAATAGGAAGACATTGGCTGCCATATCAGCTGAGCAACATAGACAATACTGCTCAGCCAACTATATTGCGTGCCCACAAGATCTGTTAAAAAAATAAGCAAGGCACTTCTCTTGGAGAAACCAGAAACCGACGTGTCTCTGTTACTATCCCGAAAACAGAGGTATAAGACAGAGAGGACCTGGGATGCATTTATAAATATAGAACAGCCTGAAGCTAGACAACTCACTTGTCCAATTGCTGAAGGAAATAAACCAAGCTGAAGAACGTAAACTAAGCTGAAAGAAATGGTCCAACAAAACCTACAGGATGACCGGAAGAATCCACTTGTCGATTTTGCGCAAGATGGCGGCATTTTCCTCTTCCGTTACCTCGCGGGGGGGCGCCCCGTCGCCCAAGATTTCCAACGCAGCGTCACCGAACTTGACTGGGTGTGGGGGAGGTGGCGAAATTATCCCAGAACTGAAAGTCTTCTCATAATGTTCGTCTTCCATCTTGTTAATGCTGAAAGGTGCGGCTGGGGTGGAACCCGCCGTGGTCCAGTGGGCGTACTTTGGACGTTCAGGTACACAAGTAAATGATCATTGCCCACCAATATATAACCCTAAACGGTTGTTCAACAGTTGTGGGCGCGATTTCACCAAGATTTCACACGAAGAACCGGTCCGGCTTCACAACCACCTGATTCGTACGCGGGCTCCCGAGCGGGAGCTAGCGCTGCTAGGCAATGGAATCCTCTGAATGAATTGAGTCTGGAACATTTTTACCTGGGGTGGGATAGGGTGGGATGAGGGGAATTTCAGATATAAGCGCCTGGTGGGGATATCTACCCCGCGATTACCCCAGATCGACGAGCCAAAGCCCCCGCCGGTCCGTCCGCGGGCCGCTCAAATGGTTCGTGCACGGGATCGTTTCTCGATCTGATTCATCTCAGCCTCTCCGACCAATTCAATTCGTGCAATGAGCTCCCTCTACGCGGCGCCCGATACGGGCTGGAGGATAGGATGGCTGTCCCTTTCCGCGCCTCATCGCGAGGCAGGACGTGTCGACGCGCCTTGAAGCTTGAAGGCGAATTGAAGACTCTTCGGATGAATTTCACATTTGTTTCAAACTAATAATTATATAAGGCCCCTTCAGGCTGCCAACGGCCTCTCTCTTCTCCTTCCTGCGACATGCCAGCGCCCCTTCTTCGGCAACAACTGGACGCGGTACTGGACGACGCTCGCGACCAGTTCTCCACCAACGACGCTGAACGCTCTGCCATCCTATCCGCGCTAGAGGGCGATGCTGACGGACGCAGGCTTATGGAGGTCCTGACCCGGCTGCAGGCCACGTCGGAGGTGATTGGGCGGATCATGTTGATGTGGCTCGCCCACCAAAGTGCGTGTAGTGATGTCCAGGCTGTTCTAGCCAACCTAACACTCACCCAGACGACACTACCACCCTATCAATCCATTTGAACGAACTGACGATATAACGTATGGCCTTTTAACTGGCCCCTTGATTTTCCTGCCGCTAGCGCCTTCACCGGCTAGTCATGAAGAGTCGGGCACAGACGAGGAGTAGGTCTCAGACGAGGAGCCGGGGATGCCGGTCTTTTTTTTCTTTGGTTTCATGGACATTACTACACAACGGTACACACACTACTGGGATAAATGGTACATCCTATTCTACCCTATCCTTCCTATAGTCCTAGGACGCCTTCGCGGGGCAGGTCTTCGGATATATTTGGTATCCGGTCCGCCCGGATCCGCGGGCCGTAAGATGCCATCCAAATACACCAGAATTTGACGCGCTTCTGTATCTGAGTTCTTGGACCCATAGTCTGCACATATGGCCTCCACAGCGAAACCACTCGGGGGGCGTGTCGCGATCGTGGGGACGGGAAGTCGTGCGGCCATGTTCGTGCGCGGGATCGTAGCCCGCCCATCGAGCTCGGTCGTAGCCCTTTGCGAGCCCAATTCAATTCGTGCAGCATACTACAATGATCTCCTGAAGTCCCTCGGAGCGCCTACGGTCCCAGTCTATCAGCCTGACGACTTCAAAGCTATGTTGGAGAAAGAAAAGGTCGAAATGGTCGTCGTTACCTGCATTGACGCGTTGCACGACCTTTACATTGTTCCAGCGTTGGAGGCTGGAGGTAAGCCAGATAACAGATCACAACAGAGAAGACTAAAGAGTATTCTAAAGTGCGAGTCCTCACCGAAAAACCAATGACGACCGACGTCGACAAGTGCCGACGCATTTTGGAAACAGTTCAACGGACCGGCCAGCATATTACTGTCACCTTCAACTATCGGTGAGTGGCTACGCTGCATGTTGGGTTGACCTAACCCCCTCATTTCATCGTCAGCTATAACCCAGTTCACGAACTCGTGAAGCGGACCATCGCCGAGGGCAAAATCGGTAAAGGTAAGCCGCCTAAACTTCAATCCATTCTCTTTGTTCATCCAAAGAACAGTTATCTCCGTCCACTTTGAGTGGTTATTGGACACCGTCCACGGCGCGGATTATTTCCGTCGCTGGCACCGTCAGAAGACCAACTCTGGCGGCCTTATGGTGCACAAAGCTGGACACCATTTTGATCTCGTGAACTGGTGGATCGCCGCGGAGCCAGAAACAGTCGCCGGGTTCGGGAAGTTGGCTTTCTATGGGGATCAGGCAGGGAAGGAGCATGGTTGGGCGAGAGACTACGAGCGTGCGCGAGGAAGCGAGCAGGCCAAGACCGATCCCTTCGCAATTCATTTGGAGACAGACCCGGCATTGAAGGCGATATATGCTGATGCGGAGGGCGAGGACGGCTACCATCGGGACCAGAACGTGGGTGAAAATTGGCCGATGAAACGCATCTCTAATGTTCCCCTAAGGTTTTCGCTCCTGGAATTGGTATCGAGGACGATATGAGCGTCATGGTGAGTCTTTCTCCAGGTAGACACTTAGAACAGGATCTTACTTGGACAAAGGTGCGCTACAACTCGGGCGCAACCATGACATATCACTTGGTATTTCAGTTAATCTGGCATTTTTTACTTGTGAACAATATTTTTGCACAGACCGCCTACTCTCCATGGGAGGGTTATCATGTCATGTTCAACGGTTCGCTCGGTCGGCTTGAGCTCAACGTTGTCGAGTCGCAGTATCGCCTGCCAGCCAACGACGAAGGGATGGAGGGGTTGATCCACGGCAACGCTGCACTTCCGAACCCAGGCGACGCAACGGTAACTCTGCACAAGCTTTGGCAAAAGCCAGAGGTGCTCCCAGTGAAGTACGAACATGCTGGACACGGAGGAGGGGATGCGAGAATGTTGAGCGTATTATTTGGGCCGGAACCTGGGAAAGAAGCAGAGACGGGGGATGCATCGAAACAGGGGGCGAACGAGAGAGATGGAGCCATGGCTCTGGCAGTGGGTCTCTTGGCGAATGAGAGCTTCAAGACGGGCAAGTTCGTGGATGTCAAAAGCTTGAATCTACCTTTGTAGTCCCTTGTAGTTGGATTCCATCGCAATTCGAATACTTTCCTTCTCATTTCTGCTGGAGCACGGGTTTGAACGTTACGTGGTGGAAGTTCAAGTCAAGTTGATGTACATCAAATTATTGACGGCTTGCTGTCTACCACCATGGCCTCGACTGAGCATAACTTCAACTTTTCGGGCGCCTTGGCCACATGGAAAGAAATAAATCTCTCTGAGCTTCAGAAAACACTCGATGCACAAGGCATACAGCTCGTCGACAACCAGAAAGAAAGCGTAGTCGGCCGGAAAGCTTTGGCCGACAAGACGAAAGGTAGATGCCATTTCGCCATGGAAGGGCTGGCTTAATCCCTTCCATAGAGTTCAAGAAGCTTCCCGTTAGCGAGCAACCCCCAGAATTCAAGGGTCTTTTGAAAGGTACGCGTGTCCAATACATATTTCTTACATTTGCTGACAATGTAAAATACACGCGTCTCAGCCTACCAGACGGAGATTGACAGTCTTACAAAACGCTCCAAAGCCTCCGAAAATGCTTTCCTCGATGTGTACAAAGTATTGGCAGAAGCTCCCGACCCATATCCACTGCTGGAGGCTGCGGTTGTACGATAGCCCTTCCCGCAGTCCATCCATTCGCTAAGCACTCGCAGGATCAAACGGTCAAGGTGGCGGAAGCCCGCGACCTCGAAGCAGAGTTGAAGCGCCTCCGCGAGGAAAATATTGATCTCCGAAAACGCGTCAATGACTTTTCTGTCGTTGAAACCGCAAAGAAGAAGGCCGAGACCAAGGTGGAGCAATTGGAGCTGAAGGTGCGCGGAACCATGTTCCCTCTCTGTTTCCGCCCGTTTATTTATTGGGTAGATGGAAGAAATGATACTGGAGAAGGTGGCTCAGAAGGAGAACGAACTCAATGCTACCTACGACGAGAAAATGAGAAACTATGAGGAGCGGTCCGTGCCGCTTGCATCTTCTTTTGCTCGAATTCTTAATGATTCCACAAGGGAGCAAGACTTGCAGCGGCAAGTCTCTTTGACCAAGAACCAACTCCGCGACTTGCGCATGTCCAACGACTCTAACCAGGCCAAACTTATCGATCACGGCCAGCGACAAGGTGCGCACGATTTGAGTGAGAGATAATTCACTCGCTGATTTCTACTCCATACATTCAGATCAAGAAGTAGTCGCAAAGCTGGCGGAAGTCGACATGATTGTGGCCGACCTAGAGCGCGCCAATAGCCGGGTGGTCACTGTTGAGCGCCGGAATGTGCAATCCTTCGTTGTTGATCTCTGTCTCTGCTCTAATTCCAAGCCCAGGAAATTCTACGTGCGGAAATCGAGGCCATGCGTACAGGGTCCGAGAATTCTGATCGGTAACTCCAATTCAGAGATTTCCTTTGGCAGTTTCTCATTTTCCAACAGGGTAAAGTCTCTCGAGTCACAAATTGCGGACTTGGAAGTGGAATCGGAACGCCTGTCTCGTGTTCTAGAGGCACAGAAACAAGCGGCGTCGGACGCAGAGCTAACTGGACAGAAAAAGATGGAAGAACTCTCGCGAGACATCCAAACAAGGGTATGGATTTTTGAGGAAGTAGCCCGCTCTACTGACATGGCTTTCCATTTCCCCCTTCTACAGTCTATGGAGATAGATCAGCTCAAACAAAGGTTAAAGCAGTACGGAGATTACGATGAGATTAAGCGAGAATTGGAGATTATGAAGGTTTCTCTCAAAATCCCGCGACATAAGTTGAACCAACTAACCATCTGGCAGTACGTCGAGTTTGCCGGGCTCGATGAAGACGCGGACGAAGACGGTGACCACGGGGATGAGTCTGGATTGCAACTGCCCAATCCGAATGCACAGAAGGCGAACGCTCATCGTGGAAAGACTCTTGAGGCTCTTTTGGCTACAAAGAACAAGAGAATCCTCGAAGAGCTGACCAAGTTCCGGGTTGGTACAATCCTGTTGTTTTGACTGCTCACTAATTCGGGATAAAGATTCTCCACACAGATCTGGAAGCTTCGTTGCAAACGGCGGAGGAACGACTTGCTACCACAAGTACTGAATTAGAGAAGCAAAAAATACTCAATGAGAAGCTGGAAACTGATCTCGTGTCGATGAACTCGCACAAATCAAACGGAGATCTCCCTCCATCTGAGGGCGATTCAACCGATGTCTTAGCAGGGCTAGATCTTGGCCGAAAGACGGCATGTTCTTCCATACAGGTTTGTGCTTTTCTTACCACCTCTATTACAGGAACAACCCGTTCGATCGTCCCCGATACCCTTCGCATCGTCGGCAGATACCACAATTCTTCCCATTGTAACGAGTCAACGAGACAGGTTCCGGCAACGTAACGCAGAATTGGAAGAGGTACGAATACCAGTCTTTTTTTGTAATTGTAGGGTCCTTGATGAAGCCCCCGCTTTAGGAATTACGCAAACAGTTCCAGATCATCTCGGAGCTCCGTACAGAGATCAAAAATCTGCAGTCTGATAACCTCAAACTGTATGAGAAAGTGCGGTACATGCAGAGCTACAGAGAGGAGGCGGGTTCGCGCCCGGTGACCTCGCAGCTCGATCCGTTACCTGCACCGGCCGGCTCGTCGCGGCCGGATGACATGAGCAAATACCGGACCAGGTACGAGGAGGCGATGAATCCCTTCGAAGCGTTCCGTGGAAGGGTAAGTCCGCGTCTTGGGCGATACTGCTTCCTTTTCTCATCAACGACTTCCAGGAAGCCACCCGGGCATACCAGAACCTCAATCACATCGAACGCGGCGTTCTGGTGCTCACGAAGGGCATCCTGGGAAACAGGCGCACGCGGGCGTTCTTTATCGTCTACGCACTTGCGCTGCATCTGCTCGTCATGTTCACGACGTATGAATGCACAACGTCATCCAGTCGGCAGTTTGAAAAGCAGCCTGGGCCGCGTCAGTGAGCACATAGATAGGTAGTAGAGATGGATGTATTATTATTGTGATACAGTGGGTGGGACATGCGATGTATATATTACAATATGAGGTATAAGAATGAGGATGAAAGTCCCTAGCCGCGGGGTGCCGGCTTTGAAGTCTTGGTTCGGTGGAATGCAATGGCGCGGTTGGCCGCGTCGAGTACTGGTTTCATAGCCTGGTTTGTTCTCAGCATCTGTTCTTCACGAAAGTAAAAACAGGTGAAAAAACCTACGATTTCTATTCGAGCAGGGTCGACGTTATGTTGGGGACCCATGTACACGAGCGCATCAACCTTTTCTTGTGTTTTAGAGAGATATCCAATCATTTTAGCAGCCTTTGCTGTTCTTTGTGCAGGGGTAGCAACTGCTACGACTTGCACCTCTGCCGCAGGGGGGTACATTGAAGACCAAAACTGCCGCAAAAATTCGTTGGTGGCGGTTTGACAGATCGTCATTTGGCGGAACAAAGCATCGGGGATATCGTCTGCATCGCAAAAAATGAGTCATGATAAAGGCATAAAGAGAAACGTCTGACTTTTCCGTGACTTGACATCTAAACGTGCTGCAACATTTTTCGTCATGGAAAGAAGTGCGGTATCGCCTGCTTTTCGCTCTATTTGAAGCTGTCGAAGATGAGTAAAAATCCATCGCACAGGACATAAACCTACTTGAGTAAGATTCGTCTGCCAATTTTCCATGTTCACTTTTGCATGCCGTATCAGAGTTTTGATGTCCACAGGCTGTTCAATTGTCAGCGAAGAATATATATGCAGTATTGCGCCTACTTTGCGAGAAGCTTCGGGGGCAGAGTTCGATATCCCGCCCTCGAAATACCGCTGCCGATCCTGCATTTCCAGGACGATGCCAGTCGACGATTCGGGATCACGCAAATCGTCGATGTCTATTTGTCCATAAGATTCCTGAAATGTCGGTCAATCTCCAAAGTCGCCGCATGAACGGTAATTTTAATAACATCGGGATTCAGTTTTTGGCGTTTTGCCGCTGGGATATCTCCCCTGCGTAGCGGATCAGTGGACGTAGCTGCAAAGATTTGATGGTACACACAAAGCGGAGTTGAGGAGCCGTTCCGAATGTTCGTTGAATTTTCGTATCAGAGGCAGAGCACCTCTTTGTCGTCCGGCAATCATCGTAACGTCCTTTTCGTTGCCAGTCTGAAAGATAAAATAAAAATAAATCAAGAGTTGTTTGGTCGGCCGCTCGCACACACCTCCCCATGATCCTCCAACGTCGCGCCCAAATCGACAAACAAATCCACGCGTTCCGTCCGCTGGCGCCGAGGCTCAAGCTCTGGAATCGAGTCAGTGACTCAGCGGTCGGCTCCGAGCGACAACTTGCCATCGTCAATTTTTTCCAGATACTTGTCCAGTATTGGGTCTTCCTGGACGACGTGCTGGACTGCGGTGGACCGAATAGAAGCGCGGTGGGCGTGGTAGAGTTTCGACTTGAAATACCGCGTCCAAAACTCGGATTCGGTGAGCTGCGAAGTATGAGTTCAACAAATTCGGCAAGAAAGAAAGAGTCACCGTACTTTACTTGGGACGTTCTCGCGATGTGCCTTTGCTATCACCGGGTATTCGTCGAAAATCTCGTGTATCATCTGGGGAGTCATAACGATTTTGGTTTCGCCATCGACAGTTTCAGGACGCGGGTCGACCATCTGGCCTGGCTTCCCCTTGGCCTGGTTCTCAGAGGCGGCAAGCGACAGAAGGAGATGCTGGGTGCGTTAGTAGAGATAATTTAATTTAACACGACGGAATTGCATGAGAAGGGGTGAAAGTACTTCTCGGCCCTCCCAAAACTCTGCTTCACTGAGCTGTCCACTTATTGCGACGAGTTCGCGATGCAAGGCGCCGAGCTCAGGATCGCTCATGAGAATGGTCTTGCGCAGACGCACGTCCGTGGCGGGGTCATTCCCGGGGATGATCGTGACGTTCCGCTGGTCAGTGGAGGACACAGACATGGCGCGCGAGGGTGTCTGCGAGATAATGGGTCGCTGCGGTGCGGCGACGACGGGTTTTGCGACAGGCGACGGCTTGGCTGGGACAACTGGAGCGCGCGCGGCGGCCTCTGACGCGGCGCGGTTGCGACTCACGATGACTGTAAGCTCTGCCTTGAATTTTTCGCGTTCATTTTGGGCCTTGGGCGACGTGAACGCAAAACTGTGGCCAGTGTCGTCGCCGACGAGGGCGACCTTGAGGCGGACCTGCGCTGCGCCCTCCTTGCTGGAAAACAGGGCTTTTTTTCGCGAAAGGATGAGCACGAAATGCAGAGTACAAGGACAGGCTGTTAGACACTGACCAGCGACCTCGGAGTGGGCGACGCGCACAGAGGGACCTTTTCCATCCTGAGCCCATTGGAGATGAGTATCATTGAGTTCTAGGACGCCAGGCAACTTTTTGTATGATGCCGCCGCGGTGCAGACCGAGGGAGGCATATAACCCGCATCTGCCGCTTCCGAGTCTGTCACATACTTTATTCGATTATCTTTTATTATTATGTAATTATTCTGCCTTTCTCTTCTTTCTGCGATGGCCTCCGTCCAGCGCCAGCTCGTCGTCTTTGATTTTGACTGGTATGTATGCAGAACGCCGGCCAGCCCCGCCTGATTTGTCCATCGCAAAGGTCAATGGCTGATCAGGACACCGATAGATGGGTATTCGAAGTAAACGCGCCTGAGATTCGCCGCTGGACAGAGGACAATGAGGGCCAGATTCAGTTTACGGACATGATGTAAGGCGGGTATTGCATCTCTTCTCCTATGTACTCAATCCGCGGCCCGCGAAAAAAAGCGCGCAAGCTCTGCGGGATGCGCATGCGCGTGGCGTTACGCGTGAGCAGCTCGAGAACGCTCTCCGCACCATGCCCTTTGTGCGATCCACGCAATTTTTCTCGTCGGTCCTGTGTTAAACAGCGACGCATTTAGCATCCCGCGATGGTCCGCGCCATCACGAACCTCAAGGCCGCGGGCAAGACCACCTTTTTCTGTCTCTCCAACGCCAACTCGGTCTACATCTCTACAATATTAAAGGTCAGTAAGCGCGCCTAGAGCTGCGCCGTACCGACCCGCTGCGCAGGACAAGGGCCTGGACGCGATGTTCGACGAGATCGTCACCAACCCCGCCGAGTGGACCGCGTCCGGGCTCCTCGAGCTTCGGCGGCGCGTCGACCCCAGCGGGCCCCAGCACGCGTGCACCGTGGGCTGCAGCCCCAACATGTGCAAAGGTCCGTCTGTCTGGCTGTCGGCGTTTCGCGTGGATCGCGCTTATTCCGTGTGTGATCTTCTTTTTAGGCGACGAACTTGAGGCATTTTTCACCCGGCACATGCCGGCGTACGACCGTGTGGTGTATGTCGGGGACGGCTCCAACGATTTCTGCCCCGCGCTCCGTATGCGAAGGTGCGTCGCGTCGCGTCTCGCTGCTTGACCTACTTCTAATTCCTCTTCAGCTGCGACATACTCCTCTGCCGCACCTTTGGTGGTCTGCATAAGCGGATCGCGAAACAGGGCGGCTTGAAGTGCGAGGTCATATATTGGACCGGCGCATGGGAGGTGGAAGAAGTATTCAAGACAAGGCTTGCGTAAAAAAAATCGAGGTGACCTTTTCAAGTTTCAACCCTTAGAATACAGCTTCAACCCTGTACATAGACCCCGCTCATAGACAAATACATTGTGCCTGCAATCGCGGCGAGCAGAGCAGCCACGGCGTGCGATGTATATACAATGCAATGCAATGCTATACGAATAATACGGAAGAGCGAGTCTGGCTCACAAAAATATTGCACGAGAGCGGAGCATGTCGTAAACAGAACAGAATAGAGGTGAGGTGGCAGAGAGATAAAGTGAAAGAAAGAAAAAAAGTGATCAGTGAGAACAATTGCAAATCTGGTACCGTACTTGATGATGTGTATTTTCAACGCAACAAGATGGGGAGGGGCGAAAATATAGGTACGTGGAGCAAGGGAAGAAAAGACAACAGATCATCGCGGCCAAGCGTCCATCCCGTTGGTCCCCCGCCTTACCGGATCCTTGCTCCCCGCGCCGCCCGATGGGTCGGGGCCAGCGGAGAACGGATTGCGCACCGGTGGCGGGCCCGCTGCGACGACGCCCGGCCCGTAAAACGACGGCGGCACCGACTGCGCTGGTGGCGCGACCCCGCGCGCACTTACGCCCCCCGGCGGCGGCGGGTTCGTATTGTACGACTGGTACTGCTCCGGCTGCATCGGCACGAACAGCGGCCCGCCGTCAAACTGGCTCTGCGACTGTTGTTGTGATGAGGGTGGAGGCGGCGGCGCCTGCGCGTACGTCGCGGCGTAGCGGTTCCCCGACGTCGTCGCGTTGCTCGAATACGCCTGCGCGGGACTCGAGATGACGCTCGACGCCGCGGAGCCGTACCCGCCGTCCGCGCCCCGCCCCCCAGCCGCCGCCGAGCGCACATTCGACATTACCGCGTCCCTCCGCACGCTCGCCTCGTCGCGCTCCTCCCCTTGACCGCTGCCCCCGCCCACACCAAGCGTCTGCGGGTGATACGCCGTATGCGCATGCGCCAGTTTACTCGGCGGCGGCTGGTACCGCGCCCAATTCGTCGGCCCCGCCGCCGCCGCCAACTCTGCCTGCTGCTGTAAATATTCCAGCTGCGGGTACGGCTGCGCTGCCGCCGGCTTCCCCGACGCCTGCCGCCGCTCCCACTCCCGCATCGCGTCGTCCCGGTTCAGCACGGGCGTCAGCGCGTTCCGGCCCGCAATCACATCCTGGTTCATGTGCTGCAGCCGCGCGAGCGCGGGCGGGACGGGGTCCATCTGGTTGATCGTGTTGGCTCGTACGCGCGCGTTGCCTGCGCCCCCGGAGCTGTTACTGGTGGCGGAGGAGGGGTAGTACGCGGACGAGGACGGCACGAGCGAGCCGGGTGGGCTGAGCGTGGCCGCGGCGGCGCTGCTCGCGCCCGACTGTGAACCATATCCACCTCCACCTCCCAGATTCCCCGCGGAGCTTTGATGCACAAGCGTCCGCGGCGGGTGCGTGTGCCCGTACGGGCTTGGCTGCCCTCCGTACGCGCTCTCCGGCGGCGCAGGCGCTGGGTACACGCTCGGCGGCTGTGGCTGTTGGGGCCCCCCTTGCCCTCCTGCTCCTTGTGATTGCGACTGCGATTGCGACCCTCCCTGCGAATTTTGCGGCGTGATATACGGGTTCCTAAACGACCCTGCCTGCGTCTGAGCCTGCGCCTGCGCGGTGTACGCTTGGTGCTGCGCCAAATGGTGGTTGTAACTCGCTGCGTCCTGGTATGCGCGTGTACCCTTGGGCTGGCTCGGCACGAGGCCCCCGTAAGGCCGCTTCGGGTCCGCCGTCATTGACGTTGACCCGGACGCACCGGGCGCAGGGGAACCGCCGAGGCCGTCGGGCTGGGCGAAATGCGAAAGTAATTTAGGGTAGAGATAGAAGATTAAGAGGGAGACGCACGACAAACGGCTTTGTAAACTTTTCGCCCGTGATAAACGGATGGAGGCGCGCCTGCTGCGGCGTCCACCGCGTGACGGGATTGAGGTTCAGCAGCCCCTGGCAAAAGTCGACAAACGACGCGCGGTTGTTGAGCTCTGCGCGCGGAATTAGCACTTTCCGTAAATACAAGACGACGACAGGCGCACCCTTCTCGACCTCGTGCCCCTGGCGCGCAGTCTTGGTCTGCGGCATCGGCGCAGTGTTGATAATCTCGGGCAGCGACGTCGCCTTGAAGTACTGCTTCCCGGGCTGCTCGTTTGTGCTGTGCTCGCGCGAGTACTGCGGGGCGCGATGCGTATCATGAGTATGATTATATCAGGAAAGCGGCGCGCGCACCTGCTCAATACTCTTCAACCGATACTTCTTCTCGTTCGTATTCGTATGCGGGTTATACACCTCATACGAGTCGAAAAACTGCGCGGTCTGCTTCCCCGTGTTGAGCATGCTCTGCGGCGGCAGCCCTAGCATCTCGATAATCCGTGTCAGTTGGTTGTACTCGCTCGTCCCAGGGAATAGCGGCAGCCCAAGGAATAGCTCGACCGCAATGCAGCCGAGCGACCACATGTCGATGCTTGCAGTGTACGCCATCCCGAGTAAGACTTCCGGGGAGCGATAGAAGCGCGACTGGATGTACGTGTACACAGTCTGCCGCTCGTGGCACGCGGAGCCAAAGTCAATGACTTTGATCTGTGGGGACTGAAGGGACTTGAGGAGGATGTTCTCGGGTTTGAGATCGCAGTGGATGAGGCGCGCGTCTTTGAGGACGGTCATGGCGTCGAGGAGCTGCGCCATAAAGACCTTGACGAGCTGCGTCGACAGGCCCTGGAACTGGTTCTGCTTAATGAGCTCGTAGAGATTGGAGCTGAGCAGCTCAAAGACGAGACAGAGATGTGAGCGGTGGATGAATGAGTCGCGCAGCCGCAGGATGTGATGCTGGTCGTTCGGGTCCGAATTCTTGTTGAGCTGCGAGGTGTTAGCTGGCGCGTTAGTAGGAAAGAAGGCGCGCGCACCATCTCTAGAATGGTGACCTCCATCATGCTCTGATTAAAGTACGCGGGCTTGTTCTTGACGACCTTGACGGCGACAATCTCGTGGGTCTTCATGTTCTGGCACTTTACGACCTGGCCGAAAGTGCCCTGGCCGAGAATGTCCAAAATCAAGTACTTGTGGCCGTCCTCTGCACCGAGCCAGTCGTTGACGTAGAGGATGTAGTCGTAGTCCTCGTTGTCATATCCGTCGTTGTGGGCGGGCTTGCTCGGCTTTGTGAGTACGCGGCGGGGGTTATGGGCCGACTCATATCGGAACTGGGGGTTGCAGATGTGGTACGTGTCGAGCAGGTTGGTCGTCAACTGCCGCAGGGGCTGCAAAGTGAAAAATAAAAAATAAAAAATTAGCGGGTGCGCGTGCGATCGCTTAGATCGGGACGGACCGAAAGGTAGACACCGTCTGCGCCCATACGGCGACCGGAAATAGGCCCGTCGAGGCGGGGTTGGAGGTCGTGGGCAGTGCGGACGCGGCGGAAGCCGGAAGCCCGTCGTTTCTGGGGTGGGGGGTCGACGGCCATCGGCTGTGTATCCTGGGAATAATACGAGGCGGGTGACTGGGACGGGTGGAGGTAGGAGAGGGGTGTTGGGGGGTTTGAGCGCGCTGCGGGGTCGAGATACGGGGTTGCGGGTGCATAGTTGGGCGTGTAAGGGGAGCCTGCGTCTGTCTTTGGCTGGGACAGCCCCCGGGTATGTCCCTGGTACGGTCTTTGGTCCTGTGGGGGTCCATAGGGATACTGGGGCGTTGTGGGGGAGTACTGGGCCTGCTGGTGGGTGTACGGGTCCAAGAGGGCCGAATTTGGAGTGCGCAGGGGGGACCTTGGAGGCTCAGTGCGCTTTGTATAGTACATATCGGCATAAGGGTCGTTTGTATTGTACGCAGGATAGAAACCAGCGTCGAGTTCGTCGGGGTTGTGGTGGCGGCGACGAGCATTGGAGTTGGTTAGACTCTGGGAGCGGGCGATGGCGGTCTCGTGGATGCGGGGGGCATAGTATGCAGCCTGGGCCGCCGTCGCAGTCGAGGACAGTGGAGACGTGGCGGCGCCAGCGTCCGTCTGGCTCGACCACCGAGGTAGGGAGAAGTCATCCATGTCCATTATTATGTAATCAACAACCACAATATATTAAATACCACGACTACGTCCAAAGAAAAATCCAGTTCCATCGCTAGATAGGATCTGTATAGCACTACTTTGAGTTTCAGGACCGTCGTCTACAGCTCTTGAGAGAGCGAGGTTCGCAGTTAACGCCGGTCAGACATCCTTTACCGTGTTGTTGGGTCCGACGGGTTGGTTGCAGGGAACAAGACATTTTTCTGGCGTTCAGGATCCCCTTGGCATCCGCCTGGAATACAAGGGTCTTCCATTTGGACTTGTAAAAGTTGCGCGGATAATTCTCAACGTGGCGTATAAACAAGGGAAGCCCGTGGTCACTGGCAGGGAGTTGGGGGATATTCCATGCTCTACCTTGCGCGTAAGTACAAGAACGCTAACAGCCCGCCGACAGATCTAGACATGGTCGATGGTGGAAAGAAATAGATAGGGGCGTGTGGCGATGCAGATGTTTTAGTTCAACCAAACACAACGAGGACATTGAAAAAAATTGCGAGATTAAAATGCTATGGCCCTGGCGATGGCCAGCGCCGGCTGTGAACGTATCTGTATTTTTGGAGTCCGGCTGGGAGAGAACTTGAATCAAACCGTCTGATTTACACCAGGAGCCAAAGAAGACACAATTGAGACAATCCTTTTCTCAGCCAGCACAACCAGTCGGCTCTCAACATCCAATCCAACAAACACCTGGCTATTGAGTCGCGTCGCTGCGAAAAAAAAGAGTGAGAGGTGAATATGGGCGGCACCGGAACACCCACCCAGTCGACACGCCATCGATAACGCAGCATCGCTTGCCGCGCTCCTGAACAGCGCCGTCCCCGTGCTCGTGCCAGTCTACCCAGCCGTCAGTCCTCTTTCCTCATATATATACTTAGACTACACCCACCGTCGCATTCGGCGGCATCGCACACGCCCAGTCCTTTGCAAGGCGCCCCATTTCAACCGCGCTGTCTTTCTCCTCCTCGCTCGCGCACGTACCCGCCCAGAACATGTACGCCCCCTTCAGCACCGTCGTCTCCACCACAATCCCCGTCTGCGACGGATCGTTACCCGGAAAGTACTCTCGGTGCACGGATATCGCGCTCATGGTGTGCGGCAATCACGCGTACACAATTGCAAGCGCTTTCCGTCTTTCCGTCTCTTCCTGGGCATCGTCCTGCCTCCAAATTTTCCTTCAATATGCCACGTCTTCTGCAACTCCCAATGCAACACCCGACGACGCATCACCCGCTCAAACACGGGCATCAATCCCCAGCAACAGCAACAGCATATGCTTCCGTAGCCGTCCCGTCCGCTAGCCTCGTGTTCTGAATTCGTGCACATCACCTGAACCCTGTCCAATAAATTATCCTACCCCAAGCGCTTCAGCCTTCTGCCTGTCGAAAACTCCACTACTTACAACATTCATTCAATCCACTCCCATCAATCGCTGCTGTCCAGTACGTCCAGCTACTGTTATGCGGTAGTGGGCCATCCCGCATGATGATGATATTAATATTCCTGGGTCTTCTGCTCGCCGTCTGCCGTCACGCCGTCAGTATCTGTCCTATCATACGCTATCTTGCATCAATCTCTTGCCGTATGTCTGTCGAATAATTTCAATACTCAATCTCAATCTCAATCTCAATCCGATGCGTACCAGAAAAAAAATTAAAAACATCATGAAAACTCCGCTGCCTCACCATCCTGATCGGCCCTTCTCCCCCCAAAACCATTCAATCGATACTGTACTACATCGATGGTATCTCCGTCCGCCCTTGACCTTGCCCCAAAATCAAAATCTCGATCCGTAACTCTGACTCAACCCGCACTAGGAGTCCGAATCACCGCAATCAGATTTCACAACTCGGACGACGAGGAAGGAATCACCGCAGGATTATGGATACCCATCTCCATGCTGCTCCGTGTGGCGACATTCTGGCGCACACGCGTCCGCCTCATGTTCTATCCCCAAGCCAGATGAAACTGCCGTCATCCCCGCGCGCCTTCGGTTATCGATGGCGTCATGTCGGTCTACATACTGCAATAATGATACGGCGCACAGGACAGGCATACGTGTTGACTCTGAACCCGAACCCTGATCTACCGCGGAATCGCACAATCGCCTTGGTTACCGGCATAAATTTACTTGGAGTTAAAAAGAACTCGGCGCTTGGCTTTTCACTCTTTGTTTTCATCGCACTTACGGCTTGGTCATTCATTCGTTCTGCAGCTGACTACGTGTCGCTTCGTCCTCGCAATTGTCCAACAAATAATGGAATATTCCAACGCCCGGAATATCAAATAAACAAACACAGCTCGCTGTTTTTTGCTTTTGCTGTTTCTGTTTCTGTTTTGTCCTTCAATCTTGCCTTCAATGATGAATGATAAATGATTGTCCGCGCCAGGTTCCCAGTGCCTCGCTATCTCGACGTCTGACTGTTATCCTGACAAACCAACCCCACCAACTGCTGCGGATTTCTATTTCTATTCCTATCTCTGTTCTTGTTTCTATTAATTACGATCCCTGTGTCTGTCTGACCTTGTCTGTTCCTATCTCTGCTATTTCCGCACACCCGTTTACACGCCCGACGGAACGGGCATATATATCTCGGAGGGCGCATTTATAAATTAGCGGAAGGGTTATTATTGGATTTGTGTAGCGCAGAAATGAGTGCTGTGGGATGGATATCCGTCCATGTTGGACCGAACGAACGAATCGATGAAGAGGTAGAATAGCTTTTTGAGATCCTTATACGACCGCGGCGGCTGGTGATGAATTCGACTTGGGACTTGGATCATCTACTATATAGACCGTGAGGTCGAGGAGACTTGAGCTGAAGAACAAAATGAAAGAGGGAAGAAAGACCGGACAAAAAAAAGCACAAACATGCAAGACCATCACCCGACCCCGAATCGAACGAGGACCTCCCTGCTTACACATGTGTTACATATCCGACAATGTAGCAAGTGCGCACCTTGCGCCATCGAGTGCATCTTGATTTGTGAGTTATGTAGAGTAAAGAAGCGACCGCTGACTGAATAAATACAAAACAATTATAATGAAAACATCACCCGACGACGGACCTCCTGCTTACCCAAACATTCATCTTCATCAACGCTTCATCATGTCAAAGTCAAGCAGATGCGCACCTTGCGCCATCGGGTACTTGTCTCTCTTCGTTGCGTTGTGGTAGGGTACTGATGAGAAGCAACCGTGAGAAAAGGAAACACAACAGACCTTTGCTAACAAATTCCAAATTCAGCTAAGAGTAGCAGATGTACACCTTGCGCCATCGTGCGCTTGTTTTCCTTTACAAAAAAAGACGTAGGTTTGGTAGAGTGAAGTGTCCCATAAAAACATATGCACTACCGAGGCATCATCCATTGGCAACCCCGAATTAAATGAGGAACCTCCTGCTAAAATTGTTGGTTCATTGTAGTCCGGCAGGTGCACACACCTTGGATCATCGGGTGCTTGCCTCTCTTCGTCAACTTATGGCTACGTAGTCTAAGGGTAAAAGCAACCACTGATTTTCTTTTAAAGGAAGCACTGCGTTTCCGTCCTTTGTCCACATATACAGTAGGGTCTGCCTATGGGCTTAGGAGGCTTAGGTAGATATAGTATATCTACCACCTGCATGTCTACGTCATGCCAACGAAGTCCCGCTACTGGTCCCTTGGTTTACACCAACGTGGACAGAGCTGGACGTGTGTAACATCGCCTTTTCAATTCAGAACAATTCCGCGGCACGAGATCGGGCGGAGGCTATGGCCACGCGTGTACAAAGAGGTAGACCGAGGAGCTGTCCTGTGTATGTCTACCTTGGCGTAGCCAAGCCTACTACGCCGAACCTCGCTGAACCTTATTATATGACCCCGCCTATACAGTAGACCCACCCAGCCACGTAGCCAAGGGGAGCCGAACGTCCACGGAAGAGTTTAAAAAGGATGGGAACGCACCCCGAATCGAACGAGGTCAAGAAATTACCAATTGGGTGGATACCTTTGGGTAAGTTCAACCGTGCGAAAAAAAATAGCTTGCTCACCTGACCTTGCATCCTCACGCTTTTCGCCAATTAGCCATTCGCTGCTGGTAATGACTCCTTCTGGAGCCCAAGAGTCCCGAAGCAATTCCTACCTCTCTCCAGTCATCCCCTTTACTTCGCAGCTCATCTTTGCCCAACTGCCCTTCTCTGAAACTACATCAGAAGAAGAGTTTGTTTCCTTCTACTCTCGCAAAATCCCAAGGATTAAGTCCCCTGACTTTCTGAACGGCATTCCGCTACAGACCGACAATAGCGATCACCTTTTTGACCTCCCTTCCCGCAACGTCAACTCGATCCTCCACCAGCTCGGAATATCTTTTTCTACAGTCTCGACTGCTCGTTAAACTCGATCCTAGGATCCCGCTATGCCGTCTAAAGGTAGAAAACGCGAAAAGCGTTCCCAGTCCGAAAGGGCAGCTCCTCCAGAAACCCCAACGTTCTCCAGTGACTCGTCTGATAACGAGACCCCCCTCCAGCGCCGTACTCCCCAGCTATCCTAGCGCTCCCTCACTCCCTTATCAATGCACCGAGCAAGAGCTAAACGCGCTTACCCGAAACCTTTCCCGTCACGGCAGACCTTCCCGTCTTCACGACACCGCACCTGGTCCGTTTAATGGGACATCGACGTATATCAGGATACGTCGTCCACGGTTCTTCCTGGCTCCAGTCCACTCACCGAGCCCACTATGGTGTCGCGCATGACCCCTGCCACAGCGCCCGATTACAGAGGAACGACCTTCGCTACTGATGGCCGAGACTTTATTTTCCGCAATTGGAACCACCACAGATGCCGATACGATCGGTAGAACGCACAGGCCCACCCTATCGGGTGAACACCAACATGAAATCCCCTCCTCGGACCGTCACTTAAGCAAGCCCTCGGGCTACGAAATAAACGCACCCAATCGATTCTCCGCACATTCACATTGAACGAAATCGTTGTGTTTTGATGTGGTTAGCCGGCGTGTAGAATAGGAAAAGGCTTACTAGTGGCTTCGACTGGCTGCTACACATTGCGATGTAGGCGAACACGGCGTATGTATACGAATTTTTCGACACCTGGACAGAGCAGAGTCGAGCTGAAAAATCGAAAAGAAGTAAAAATTGGTTGGTGCACGGAGAATTACCCGTACGAGGGCCTTGTTAAAGGTAGACCTCGGATGCTTCATTCCCTCAGAACCGGGGGGAAAAAACCAGGATTTGCAGCTACCACTGGACCACGAAGACCAGCCCACGTACAACAATTAAAGAAAGAAATGTATTAGAAATTCTAAATCAATATAAGAGCGTTCCCCTGGGCTGACCTGAAGCTGCAGTCTAAGTCGTGCAGCGGAGCTTCGAGTTGTCGGAGATGCCCGAGGAGAATTTAAAGGCTTCAGACAGACCTAATTTTATAAAGAGTAGCATGCACCAGCGGATGCGGTCGTCAAGTTGTGGGCTAGGTAAGGCAAATGAAGCACACTAGGACGGAGAAAGGTGGTTAAACCATCGCGCCATGCGGTGCGTTCCCGTCATGGGCTGTAGTTTAAGCAGGGAGGGCAACGAGGTGCGCCGCGGCTCATGTCGATTCTCCGCGGGTTGAACGAGGTTGAATTGAGAACTGTCGGGGCCAACAATTTTCATTTGAACAAACCGGGATGACGGCGAAAGTTTTGATTAAACAAAGCGGCGGAAGACATAGATGGCAAAAGACAAATGGAGAAGAGAGAAATATGTGAAGACTTACATAGACGTCGTTCACGTTGCAGAAACACCGCGACTCAGGTTAACCTAGAAGGCTGCGACCAAGCTTAAAAGTGCGCGCGCCCAGAGAAAAGAACGTCCAGCATGAATCCAGCGAAGAGTCGGCGCAGTGACAGGTTTCTCGGCGTTAACTTGTTGCGGGCAAGGGGGCAGATTGAACCTGGGCTTGCAAGCGCGGACCCGGCAAGCACAACAGAGTTGAAGCACACGACAAACATAGGCCTAGCCAAGGAACGCAAATTGCGCGACTGTAGTGCCCGGCCGCCGTCTGAATGTGGGCCGTCCAGGAAAAGGTAGATCCAATGTTCTGCGAGGAGTCCCATTCAGCCTCAGCATTGACAGGTCTATCGGTTTTAGCCTGTTCGGGCGAGATCGGACCTGGAACTTAGAAGCGCTCGGGTAGTCAGTCGAATTCAATAGAACCTGCCACTGCGACGAACAGATGCGTCCAAGCCAAGAAACGTAATATTCGCGAATGTAGAGCGCGGCCGCCGTACGAATGCGACGTCTGCTCACCGCTTTAGAGTACATGCGCTTTCTATCAAAGTACTTAGGCATCAGACGACCCCTCTGATAGAAAACGCAGGACGGCACCTTATCATTGCTATCTGATCGACGAATGGGGTCGCAGAGCTACGTTGGTATCCACCGGCGCAACTTTGCCGCTCGCCGAGGTCTCGAGGAGGAACTTAGGAAGAGCCGGGAGCTTGAGGATCGAAGGGAAGTGGTGAATCACGGTGCACAAGATGGATAAGAGAAGGGCCACAAGGTACGAGCGTTTTTGGATGTTGTTCTGGGACCATATTTACCAAACTTGTACGAGATTTGTTTGGAGAGATCAGTTGTACCTTGGCATTAGTATTGACATAGGAGGGTCGAGGAACGAGGTGTACCTAGGAAGCACGGACCACCTGAGATGTAGCAGAAGTGGAAAGGCGGACATAAGTAGTATGGCGAGATACTTAACAGAACTAGAAGTTGGATCGCGTCATTCGGATATACAGGTTATCCGTATTCTCGAAGTTTACGAGACATGTTGAGATAGGATGGGTGAGTTCCCCGAGTGCGGTGATTAGCCCTGCTTTCATGCGGCATAGAAACGGGGTAGCTACCGTAGAAAACGAGGGATGGTCATGTTGAACGTGGAGCCTGAGAACTCGCCGAGTCGCCGGAAGACGGTATAGAACAGACACTGGCCCGATCAGCTGCTAGGAAAGACCAAGAAGGCTTCCAAAAGAAAAATAAACTATATATGAATGTGGACAAGAAGAGGCAGCTGTTTACTTGCGTTATGCAGTGGCCTCTGTGTACAGCCACTGATTCATGGGCGTCAAGTTCGAAGTTGTTCCAAGCCAGCGATCGACACGAAGCGCTCTGCTTTTCTGTGGTTATAAATTGTGCAATCATCTGGGCCCTTTCTACGGTGGATTCTGGGATTCAGCCCATCTACACTCGATTAGTGCTGATTGATTTTTCACCCTCACTGATGTCTGGCACCCCACGGGCCCATGTCGCATCACCGGTGGTCAACAGTGAGGTGCGATGCTTCAAGCATGGTGGAATTGCCCTTCCCAGACGAATAAGTAGAACACAAAAGAATCCTAACCGGTGTGTGCATCCATTCTTGAGGCACACAAAAAGTAGTGATTGTGAGGGGCATCAGCGCCTTTTACTCCTGCGAGGTCGCAGATGGTTCAGACGGAGCGAAATGTAATTTCTTCAGTAGGCCTCCTCATTTTCTTCCCTTGAAGGAGGAACCGACCAGCAATTGCAGAGTGGGAGGACGAGCTTTCTATGGCGTCCCCCTCACCCTCACAAGGTGACAGCCCATCGACGCCAAGAAAGCGGCCCGCGTCGACAGCGGAGCATGAGCTAAGTCCTATGCAGAAGTGGCTGAAACCTCCCAAGGGACCCCGACACCTTCACCCCGCTCCGCCGCATCACAGGCGCGTCTGGACGCCATGTTACGCGCTCAAGGGCTGCCTGCTGAGTCGGAGGCGAGCACTAACGCCTTGCTATCCACCACCGTGCCCCACAGTAGTGCCTCGCCCTCTTCAGCGTCCTCGTACCACACCGCTCTCCCCGGCACGTCGACCTCGCCCCTCCTTCCCAGCTGGTGCCCTGTACCCTCTTCAGCGTCACTCCGCCCAGTGACGCCTCCTCCCACGGCGGATCGTACGGAACGCCATTGGCCACCCCAAACCCCCTCGCCTGCCCGTGTTCCCGTAGCACAATCAGAGTACGTCAATAGAACTGGAAACGAGAACAGCAATATCCCCAGAAACGGAATGCGGAATAGCGTCCTTGACCCGTCTACGGTGAGTGATGGTGCTGCCAATCTCTACCTGTCTCCCATTTGTCGAGCTTAAATCGGAATCCTGGTCGTCAGGACGTGCCATTGGACGACCCGTTTAGGTGTCCGACGGGGAGTGATACAGGTTCCGGTGGTTCTGAGCCACGCGGGCCTGTGGCGTCCCATTCACTGCCCTCCGCGGATGCGGTGGAAATGTCATTCGCCGAGGAATTTATGGACTATTCATACCGGGTAGAGGCAGGCATCAAACAACTTGAACGAAGACTAGAGGCGGCGGAGAAAAGTAATGACGCGAAGGCACAGAAAATGGAACATATGCAAGAAGAGATTGATAGGTGCCAAGCTTTCCAGATCCTCCCCTCGTTAGATTTTCCTAATATGTTTTTTTTCAGACTTAAATCCCGCAATGAAGAGCTCGAGCGTGCCCTCGCCGAGCTAACTTGAGTGTTTTTTTAATGGTTGCATTTCTGCTGTACCACCACAGTCTCGACAGTTCCCTTTTGTACATACTGTCGATCCCCGCTCTCCCTCCGCTGTCTCGTGCATTCTTGTACGTTAATAACGTTGTCTGAATCACGAACAGTTTGGATCCCAGCAAGACCCGCGATTGGACGCATCTACTTGTCGCGTGGCGCAAACAATTGCCCACCTCCAAAACAGTCCACCAACTACTAGTTGACGTGAGCCATGTTTTTGGGGTACTTCCTGCCTCCGGGAGCCGGGACCGTCCAAACTCAGTCAAGATCCTCGAATGCTTCCGTTCAATTATCATTTCCTTTTGTATGTGTACTTCAACTCGCTAAAATTTGATCATCAAGATATTTCCCCAGACATTCCCCGCATTCCTTTCCCACCGGGGCGTGAAAGGAACGAGGATCACTCCGGTTCTCCGCCGTATGCGGTATGATGTTCGCATATCCAGCCTGGGACGATCGACCGCTTAAACTAAAATAACTGTGGGAAGCGGGGTCTTGTAACATCTCGTACTATTCTCGTGAACTCGATCAAGTCTCAGCGCACATATGTACAGGACCCGACTTTGCTGCGAATAAGTATTGGGCCGGATTTGCGCGCGCATTGATGCAGAAGAGTCGGGCAGATATTCTTCACGCGCATATCTGATAGAGTAGGATTCCTTGTGGACTCGATGCCTATCCAACCAGGCACGGCCGCCGCACATTCTACTCCTGAAATCGTCTTCGTCTTGCCCCGGGAAGGAAAAAAAATTACCACGCCTACTCCAACCATTCTGGTTCCTTTTATTGGGCATTTATCAATGGTTTGGACTGTCGCGCGCAAGTGCCTCGCTGTACCTCGCTTCGCATGAGAGGGGCCTGGGAGAGAACGCGTTCAAGTGCGTCATAGCAATGTCATGTCGAGACTGAAGAGACGACCGAATGATTCGGTAGCGCCGCTTAGGACGGGAAGTTGAGCCAACCAGAGTCGAAACCAACCATAGCTTGACAAATTGAACGACTTAATTCGCCACGTCAAAGCGTAAAATACAGTGTAGTGGGACCCGGAAAAATGGAGCCGTGCAGCACACCATATTGGGACGGTGTTTGCGCTCGAGGAACACAATCAACGCACCTGAAAGATGCATGAGACCCAGGGCCACGGAATCGGCGGGCCGTTTGCACATTTTCTTCTCAGGAACGTAGTACTTCGGTTAGCAAAAATAAGCGAAGTATATATAATGAAATCTTGCGCTTGCAAGCGAGATGAGAAGGACCTCCACGCGAGCGGGAACAGCCGACCTAACCAGACCTCGCTTATGCGGCGATATATTAAACTCCATCGTGGAAGAATAACCAGCGTGAGGAGATACATATGTGTGTTCACGGCAGAAGACTGACGAGAGAGTCTAAAAGCCGTCGGAATACCAAAACAACTTGCTTGGCTGTTAATGCGGGATCTGCGGGTTTGATCACCGCTGTTGTCCCAATACGGCGGAAGGGTTCGTTGATCTCAAACCACACCCAGGGAAGGGGAAATTATCTTGGAGATTCATTTACAGGACCCATAATTCGCTGATGTTCACAGAGATGCTGTCTCGAGGATATTGGGTGAGACCGTGGGAAGCAACGCATAAACAAAGGAGAAACTCACGATTCGAAAAATAGTTCAAAGGCAAATCTTGGCAGTGACGGTTCACAAAATGCAACCTAACGCTTAATCTGGACGAATGCATAAGTAACAGTACAAGTAATGATGTGAGAGTCCAAGCCCCGGTGAGTGAGTGTGTATGGTATTGGTTGCGCACGGTGTATTCAACTGTCCAACCAATGGCATAAGTAAAATGTGTGGAGTGTCAACCTATATGAGGAATGCAAATGGTTCAGATATGTCAATGTCAAATACAGCGGCCAGCGTTCAGCTCGCAAACGAAGATGCAGCGCTTCTAGCAGAACACCTGTTTCCACCACATACAAAATCTAGTCCACCAGCCTCCCTCCCAGCCGTCGCGCCGCGATATGGAGCTAACCCACATGGTGCCCGTCCCAAAACGCAGGACTTTGTCTTCCCCACCGACGTCGAAACCTTCCTCAAGGTCCTTTGGAGCTGATGCGACTGGAAAGCGGGGCAGGGCACGCCGCGTGATAAATGAAGGGAAGACCGTCAGCAGGTCAATGTATTCGGGGTTGGGGAGATCCGGAGAGGTCCATATCCGTAGAAACTCCTCGTCCGAATCATCAAGTGTTTGTGGATCGTCAGCATAGAATGCTGCGTTCGTAGGGGCGGTGTCGCCTCCTCCGTCGTTGGTGTGGCCAGCAGCGCGGAGCCGGATGAAGGTGACGACGAAAGGGATTGGGAGGGTGCTGGGGTGTCGAGGAACGGGTCGCTGGGAGCACGCGCGCGTTTCGGCTGTACAGTCTTTGATACGTCTGCTGTCGTTTGAGAAGATATCGGCTGTGACTTTGACCGGGAATGGACAGTCGAATCGGGAGGAAAGTTGTTGACTGCAGTTGATGCACGTTTGGAGGATGGAGTTTCTTCAAAAGCGAGGACACCTTTGAGAACGTCGATTGCCTCGACCATAAAATCCTTGCCGCTAAAAATAGACGCTTAGTAATGGCGCTGACATGATGGCGGCAACACTTGCCCGGTCTCCCGTAAAACAGCATCGTCAAACTCCCATTCAATCTTATTCCGCCCCGCCCCACCAATGTCCTCCGGCACGATTTGGAGCCGCATAATAGCCCATACTGCACGGGAATGATAGTTAATAATATTATCAATTGGCATAATAATTTCACGTACATGCTTGGAAGAAGGGTTGTGGCCCAGGCATCCCCATGCTACACCACGCCCGGACGAATCGCTCGAATCGCTCGTAGCGCTCTGGAAGGCGGTGTGAGATTATTAGCAATGATAAGAAATTTCAAAAAGCACATCACGCACCCTTCCTGGCCACGTTTCCTTGCGGATTGGCTCGGGCGTGAGGCATCAATGAACCCCCGGGCTGGGTTGCGCTCAGATGTGCCCGGAATTCCGCAGTTCGCCGTGCATTCACAGACCGGTGGTATGCGGAGCGGATGGACGCCTGTAATCGAGAGTACGGCGCGCGTTGAGAAGAGGGCAGATTCGCCAGTGTCTGCGTCATGAGGCGGCCAGAATTATCGTCCTGATTGAAATACCTAGAACACGATGAGAAGGGGCCGGAAGTCGTCGTGGTATATTGCGCACCAAGCTCGACAATATTCTGCAAACTGATCGAGCTCGCTCGCAGCGACGCCCAATGGCGTGGCGGAGCGATTCCGTCCGCTAGGGGAGGGTGCCGGACGGCCACTTACTGGTGTACGCGAACGGCTGAAGGTTGGGGACGTCGGGGAAGCGAGTCTCGATCGTGGAGATCTCGGACTATTTGCCCTAGGACTTGTCGGAGGTGACATTGAGTGTGCTTGAGGGAGACTGTAGAGCAGGGGCTCTGAATTGTGTTGGCTGGTGCCAAGGATGGACGAGGACGAGGTATAGGAAGACCTGTCGACGTGCAGAGGCGGGGGTCTAGACCGCGGGGTTTCGAGACGGTAAGACGAGCCCGACATGAGGACAAAGAGCGAAGAGGAGACTCGAGTAGTGCGTCAAGGATCAGTTGAGTGGGTATATGCTAACTGCACAGTGCGTTGACCAGCAGTGACGGAGGTGGCGTCGATAAAGCAATGGGCCGAGTTCAGTGCAATCAACGTTCCAGATCAACACAACACAACAACAAGGACTGTCCTTTCACAACCATATCAGTTCCGTCCGCTATCCCACCAAAGATCCGTCTTGAAACGGCGCTCGTCGACGCTGTTGCGAACCAGGCGCTCGCTAGTACGACAGGGCCATCGTCAATTTTATTGCCTGTTTCACCTAGGCGCCCGAAACCATCAAATAGTTGGGGAGCGAATAGTGGCCATGCTCGGGAATCCAAGTTACCTATCGCACGCCTTCATTTCATTTCGGTCGCTGTGGGTCGCTGTAGGTCCAAACTCGGTTCCCATCCAAGTCCGTTTCGCTCGCGCGCGGCCTTGATCGAACGTGACTGGTCTACGCGTCTGTCACGGTTTCGTGTTTCGTCGCGTCGTAATTAGGGACGCGACGCGAGCTTCGAACAGTCATATACCTTGCACTCGGGTACAGGTGCTATCTCTGCAATAACCGTCCTCACCGCATGGGTGCGGATCTCGGGACGGGTACGATTCGTACCGCAACGAACGCCTTGCACGATAATCATCGAATGGGTGGTTGCCGCGGCTTCTGTCCCGATAATCAGAAGCTATATATTTGCTTTCAAGCTGCAACACCTAGTGAGTAAAGTATTTCCCGAGTTATATCTGCTACTGCCTAATTTTAGGTGTAAGGGTCCCCGCCCTATAAACAGGCGCCAATGAACACTTTCCCGCCTATTCTGTCCGAGTCTTGGCTACAATTTCGTTTTGGTACCTGTCTTACGCCTACAGCTCGGTCTCTATAATCTGCGGTCAGGCTGCGGACGGAAAGCCGACGGCTCCTCCATTCGACACATCGAAATCAATGATGATCGATCTTTTCTATTTCGACTTCATGTCCGCCTCTGCATCTTACGCAACTGAGCTCTTACCTGATTGAGGACCTTTTAAAACATTCCGCAGTTCTTCTAATGCATATAAGACGGTGGAATCGAGGGCACAATGGAATTTCCGAGTCTTCTCGATGATACAAAGTACAGCTGCAGAGATGCTGTTGAACTAGGGGAAATCCCAAACAGGGATCGATTTGGATCGGCGTCGGTAAGAGAAAAAATCTCGGCAAAGGTGATAGCGACGATTTTCGAAATTGAACGTTTCGAAGTTCGAGGAACAAGGTTCAGGAGTTCAGGCCAGAGAGAAAAGAAAGTGGACTCTTTGGGATCACTGCCATGTGGAGATTGCGTCATGTTCTGGAGTTCTCGGAGGACATATCTGGTACCCGCGAAGATACCCGATCTGGCAAAAAAGACCCAGACGTGTCCGGGGAATAGAAACAAGTAATTATTCGATCCCCGTTCAAGTCTGTTTGTTGCGGCTGCAGCTTGCCGCTGCGATGGTGCCTATCAGGCGAGAGGTGACGTACAATACTACCGAGTCGAGGAATGGTTCCGTCGAGGCGAAAAAATGCACCACAAATTTCAAGATGCACAGGATGAAAAGACAGCGGCCCGTCCTCGTCGTCTGTCTCGAGAAGCACCCAGGCACGGGAGCTGGCGGGACGAGTCATGGCACGCGAGGCTGCAGGAGAGTGCCAAGGCAGAAGAATGGATGGTCGGGACTTGCCGCAAACATATCATCTCGAATCGGTTGCACAGATCAAGATCTAAATCCGCCGACACGGCAACCTGAAATACCACAAGGACCTGAGAGTCGGGAAGAGGAACGCTCTCGGAGCGGAAGGATGGATATTGAAAAGCCAGGATACCGATAGGCTGGTCCAGGGGAGCATTTAGAGAAAGAGTCTTGTTGAGGAGGAGCAACGAGTGGCTGACGCGAATCGGACAGCCGGATTCCGCGGTATTGTTGAGATCTGGGGATGCCGGTATCCGGCCATAGAGGATATAAAAAGGATGGAGGCGACATAAGACTTGACTGAGGATCATACTAGGTGAGTTTGCAGAGTGTCTTGTCTTGGTGGTCTAGTGCAAGTGGCTGACGCCTGGATTTCCTATTGCAGCCGGGGTGACTTATTTGGAAACCAATGAACCCCGCATCTTCTCGTCCCTCATCCGACCTCAGCCGCTGGGACCTCGCAGACATCCTCAATCCTTCCTCCGTTCCCCCCCGTATCGACCCCGTCCGCGAGCGCAAAATGTCCCTTGACTTTCCCCACCACCACGGCATGTATGCCCAGAACGATGACCCGGCTTTTAACACCCATCCAGACGGCCCCCCCAACCACCACTCGCTCTCCCAGTCCCACCCCTTCGAAAACCCAGAAGGTCTGTCTCTTGGCCTTCTTCCCTCGTTTCCTCGTGTTGACAGTCAGCTAGGACATGCTTTTGGCTCTGGGTACCGCACAAACGGGTCTTCCTCGTCTTCTCTGGGTCCCCCGCGCTATGGACTAAACAATGACGGCATGTACTCCCACTCCAGCTTCGGCGACACGTCCTACCCATCCAATGCAAATCCTTATGGGACATTGGCTCGTACAACAGTGGTGGAAAGGTCTCCCCCTTGACTCCTACCGACCCCGTTGGCGGCATCCACCACCCTTCCCCCTTTGCCTCCAAAGACTACCCCCCGAGCTACTCGGATCTCGGTTCAGACCGCCGCATGCCCTCGGGCAACTACCAGGCCGAGTTCGGTGAAGACTACTCTATCAACCCCCCCTTCACGTCCTCGAACACGCTCCCCCACTTTCAGGACCGTCTTCCCCCGCGCTTCTCCCCAGACAACCGCTTCAACCACTCCGGCCACCCCCCGCCGCCGGCCCACATCTCGTCCGGCCATGGCTCCGAGATGATGCGCAGTGTCGCCCCGAACGCGACTCATTCCTACAGGCACGAGCCTTACGAGGATATGCACTATTTGCCATCCGAAATGGGCTCGGGCATCTCCGCCGTCGACAAGACTTTGCACGAGATGAACCTCCAGCCCCGTCCCATGGGCAGCTCCACCGACTTGCACACCTACATCAGGCATGTCTTTCGGGCTAAAACAAACTCTCTCTGTCTAACTTGTCTCCAGACCATATCTTGAGCAGTACATCCGCACCCCCAACCGGCTCGCCTTTGGTGAGCGTACGGTCATCGTCATGTCCAGCAAAGTCGCACAAAAATCGTATGGGACCGAAAAACGGTCAGTATCATCTTTACGTCTACGGAGTTATCGGCTGAGACGAATGTGCATAGCTTCCTCTGCCCTCCGCCCACTGCCATCATGATTGGCAATTCATGGTGGACAGAGGTCGTCCGTCGAGGTGATGAACCCAAACTCTGTCCCCCGCGCGTTGTCATCAGCATTTCGGGCGAGCCGACACCGCAGGAAGGGTCGATCGAATGGACTGGGTCGTCAGGCAAATCGTTTGATGTGAGCGATCCGCCCACCGGCACGACATACACCGGCCGCTGCGTTGGAAAACAGCTCTTCATCTCCGACGTGGACGAGAAGAAGAAAAAAGTCGAGGCGCTGGTGAAGATCACCGCCCCGGCCACCGACGACGAGCCTGAGCGCGTCATCGGCACGTTCCCGAGTCGCCCCATCAAGGTGATCAGCAAACCTAGCAAGAAGCGTCAAAGTGCCAAGAACCTGGAGCGTGAGTTTTGATTTTTTTGGTTCCGCTGTCAAAGACACGCACTGAAATCTGGTGATAGTCTGCATCAATCATGGCTCGACGATATCGCTTTTCCATCGATTGCGCTCGCAGACCGTCTCCACAAAGTACCTTTGTGTATCCGGTTCTGGCTCGTCTTTCAAGGGCTCAGATGGCGCTCCCCTCATGGGGCTGGATCAGCGCTCTCGGTCTACGACGCCCTCGTTTATTGCTCGGACCGCGAGTTGGGGTTCGTTATCCAAAACGGAGACTCGATATCAAATTATTGACATGCTTCCCAGATCCTTTCGTCATGTACATCGTCGATGTGAACAAGCCAGCTGGAGGGATCGACGCGCCGCCTCCCCCACCTCCCCAGCCCGACTATCCTTCTCCCCCGCCGAACGCCATCCCCTTCTCTAATAACGGGTCCCAATCCCGATCTACTACAACCAGACCGTGGTCTTGCAGTGCCTGACTTCGGGAGTTGTCAGCCCTGTTTTGATCATCCGCAAGGTCGACCACCAAACCACGGTCGTCGGCGGTGGTTTGCAAGAAGGTGCCAAGGGCGTCGCGGACCACTACTGTGCGCCCGCGGAGGTCTGCGGTGACCCCGTCTCGCAGCTTCACAAAATTGCCTTTGAGGTGTACGATGGCGCGCGCGCGATGCCCGAGCCCGGTACCCCAGGAATTTCTGGCGCCTTCTTGTCTTGCATGGGTGAAAAGGTCAACACCTACCGCCCTATAGACGGGCGGCAGTGGAATGGCACCGCGGCCGCAGGCTCAAATTCGCCCACCATGCCTGGATCGCCAATGTCGTCCGCGCCGGGGTCGGCTGGCGGCGAATATTTCCATCCCTCGACTGGCAGTGCGCCGACGTCGCCGTCTGCGTCGCCGGACTTTTTGTCCAACGACGGCGGGCGCGTCAGGAAAAAGCGCGGGTCGACGAGTACTGGCAACATGTCCGGGATCACTAAAAATGTTCCGAAGGGCCGCAGACGCCCGAGTTCGGCGGGCTCGGTGACCTCGACGCGGCGCGGTTCTTCGAGCGATTCGGGTATTTCGTCTGGTGCGCTTTGGCAAGTGGATATTGGCGAGACGAGTGTCTGGACGATCGTTGGGACCGGTGCGTGCTAATCTTTCTCTCCGTCTGATCATATCTAATTCGCCGCTTCAGACCAAGTTCGATACAACTTCTATATCCCCCCTGTGTTGTTCGACAACCAGAACGCTCCCGGGGCATTCCCCGTGCCCACAAAACCCATCACGCCCTTCCCCGCGTTGGTGAAGTACCTCCCGCCAGATCGGGCCGCGGAAGCCCCGAAGCACCACGCCCAAGCATCGCGATCGGTCCTGTCGAAGCCGAATCCACACGCTTCGAAGATGCTGACCGTGTACGGCGAAAACTTCTCCAAGACCGATCCCGTCTCTGTGTTCTTTGGCGCGGACCCATCGCCGTTCGTCGAGGTGCGGTGCAACGAGGTGCTGGGCTGTCTCCCGCCGGACACGCTCTCGCAGCCCGGGAAGCGCAGGCCGCTCATCCTCATTCGTTCGGATGGCATTGTGTTCCCGTCGAACGTATATTATCCGTGATGCTCTTACTCGGTCTCTCTGGTCTCCCGTCGTCGTCCTCGTCCATGTTACGGGCCTGCTACTTTGTGTTACCCTGCTGTTTGCGCTATATCCCTACTATGTATGTTTACCCGGACGGAATGGAAATCAGACCGTTGTTCTTAGACTGCTAGACTCTTGTACACTTTTAATGCACCCACTTTTCGAATAATTTATCTGAATTCTGATACGCATTGTGGTGTGTTTATTCTCAAGGGTATCGCCCAGACCTCAATTTAAAATTAGCCTTACTCGTCGACGACGATGGACCTTTCCTCGCCCTCACTAAATATCTCGTCGATGCCACGCATGCTGTGGACCTTCTACGTCGACCATTTGTGGAATTGGACTGATCACCCTAATTCCTGGGTTTCGCGAATCGCGTACACTTCGCGTGTCTTTGCTATATTGCTCATTTTACCCCTCCTCATACTCACCCTGCTGGTAAGCTGCGGCGACCAAACACCAGGATTTGATTCTAATCAGCCGTTCTCCTTGCAGGACCTGGCGTCGTATGGCATCGCGCGCACATTGGGTGTAATCGACGACGTCAAAGCCTCCACCAGTGATAAAGAGACCATCCACAACAAAATCCCGGTCGTTCGCATTCAGTGCGCTCCAAGCACGCCCTCCCCCGACTCTGCATCGTTAATTGCCACCGATTCCGAGCAGGACACCCTTACCAGCAGCACCGACACCGACACCCTTCCTCAACTCGAGTCTTCCCACCCACACGCCTATTTCACGTCAGGAGAGAATAGCTTAAAGTTATCAGGCGTCGGCGTCTTCTCTCCTGCTGCATCCAGACCTCCATCTCCCACGATTACCAGAAGACACTTGTTTGAGGAGAAATTGGCAGACGTGGACGAAGGAATCACGTTTAGGAAAAGAGCGACTACTAAAGGTTCCCAGGACCATGGTGAAGATCGATGAAACCGAACCCGTTGTGTTTTATTCCCTGTAACAAGCTTGTACTGCATAGACTAGAAGCCAAACCGAAGCTGATCCCTCGTGAACACTGGAGGCTTCCACCGCAAATGCTCTGAATTAATCCGTCTTTTGCGCTTGTTGCGCGACTTCTCGTATCGCTCGAGAACGGCATTGTTTAAGCAAATGATATGCGAGCCTTTGTAATGCTTGAAGAGGCCTAGAGTCGCGCATCTGGGACTGTGGTAAGTACACCGATATATTCCGCCAATTAACAACATACGTATTCGTAACATCAGCATGGGTGATGGACGTTTTCTGTGCGATATCATCAATGCTCATCTCTCCGTCGCCCGAATTCATCAGCAGCTCGAGAATCGTGTCCGCCCAATACGAACGATAGCCCAGCAAGCCGAGATCACTGAGTGGTTTCTCTGGGCTGCCAAGTTTACCCTCCTTCTTGCTGAGCTCGTACGAGAACTCGATTAGGAGTTTGCCATAACCAAACCGTTGGTGCTGGGGAAGGGTAAGGATGCAGGCGACATTGTAGTTCTCTGCGGACTCTTTCTCTTTCGAGAAATAGCCGATTACATGGCACCCAGTGGAATCCCGTTGGGCCTGCAGAACGTGAATCGACGGCAAAGACAGAATACGAGAGACTGACCATAACATAATACATAAATGGTGTTACATCATAATACAGTGTCTTGCTGAACGACACGTTAGACTAGAAAGACGGAAAAGGCAGCGTAAACTCACTGATCCAGAAAACATTTAGATAATAAACTCAAATTTCTACACCAAGTTAATTGGCGCTTTCCGTCTATCTCGTAGAAAGAGATGTCCTCGCAGCGGTAGATTTCGTTGCCCGGCGGGTGTAGAAGGTTACATCGGAGGCGATGTCGAGAAAGCATCATTGGAGAGGGAAAGAATGACAGACAGAATTCGCAGATATACAGAATCGGGAGGTGGGCGTACTCCTTTGGATAAGGCGAAAAATACCAAGCGTCGACCTCGTGCTTTCCAATCTGCAGTCGGTTCAGATTCTTGACCCGGGCAATTTCGGAGATGGACTGCGTCATTGACCCCGAGGTCCGCAGCTTCTCGATTTCCTGCTCTTTGCTGAACGCGGAGAGGGGAGGGGGAGGGACTTCGGACTCGGGCGCTGGTTCTGTCAGGCTCAAATCGAACGTCTCTGTCTCGCCTTCGCCGTCGACGTCCATTTCTCCCTCTGCATCGGCGTCCTCATCCTCGGGTTCCTCCTCCTCTTCTTCCTCCTCCTCATCATGGGGCATCTTTCGCTTCAATGACGGAGCGGGCGAAGGGGATGCGGAGAACGCGCCGCTGAAAGACGGCGTAGCTGCAGGAGTCGAAGGCCCAGCAAAGGCAGCATTAGAGGTCGCCTTCTTGAGCAGATTCTTGGAAGAGGTGCGAGGAGCCTTGCCTGGGGCTTTCTTGTCAGTCGGTGGAGCCTTCTTCACCGGGGAAGCTTTGGGACGTGGCCACTCGAGGTCGCGAGACAAGATCAGACGGGACCCGGGAACCCATTCATCGAGACGCTTGTTGAATGTATCCCAATGAACAAAGTACTCCCACTTGTCCGCTGGGTTGGAACCGTCCGAGTCCTCCTGTTTGATGTCCTTGTTGCGTTGGGTATAGGCATTGACTGGTTTGTCACGGATGGACAGAATCTCAGCCAGACGCTCCTCAGTCTCGCCGTCTGGCCCTGGTCGTCGGATATAGATCTTGCAACCCACACTCACGGTCTAGTGGGGCATTAGAAAGCTCATACCTACAATGATGGAAACTGACTTGAATCGTGTATGTGCCACCTGGCGTAATCGGAGGAGGGCCCAAGACGACCTCCTCAGTGGTATTAGACGGCGACATGGCCCAGTCAAGGTGGTTTGGGGGCAATCCTTGCTTTTCAAAGCCCTTTGTTTTCTCTTTGACTCGATTATAAACCCTAACCTTAAGCGCGGGACAACTATCCCACGGTACGAATAGGGGCGAGCGCAGACTCTATGCTGGGTGCCGCAATCGTTGTGAACATCGATACAAATTAATAATAATTTTATTCGACCTGCCCGTCAGCCTTCTTTGCCATCTATGTATTTATGGGCCAACCCCAGCATCCATACCGTGAAAATCAATTTAAAGTTGGGGTACACGATTGTACATGTCTTGTTGAAGATTCCTTCTACAGCCTCTTGTTGCCACTGGCCGTCCTGCACAGACAGTTATTCAGGAAATACCAAGTATACGGAAAACTCACGGGTAACTGACGAGACCGTACAAGTGACACGGCGCGTTTGATTGGTGTGGTATCAGGATATCGTGCATACATGAGCGCCATGGCCGCCCAGCTGGTCATCACCACTTGTGACTGTTCGTGATGAACGTATGTCTCCTCTTCGCAGGACTGTTGAGGGATGATTAACATACGATGAACTTGAAGTAGAGCAAAGGAGGCACAAACCTTGTAACTTTCTCCCCACCCGCCGTCCGACATTTGTTTACTCAACAAGAACTCGCATGCTCGCTTAACGCGTGAACTAGTCCCATACGTTTCTCCGGCAAGAGCCAGACTTTCGAGCGCAAACATTGTGGCGTACGTGAAGCAAATGCCCCATGAACCGTACCAAGACCCGTCTGGGCGTTGCTGGCCATGCAGGTATTTGATAGCTTTCGCAACCGTCCGACTGAAATAAAGGCGGTGTGAATAAGGCTCCCTTTGAAAGAGTGTGGACGAACTTTATGTCCTTCTTGCGATATTCTGGATAATATTGCTGGAATATGCGGAAGGCGGTGATTACCGAGGTTGTGCATTCTGGGTACGTTTGTTCCGTCATGACGTTCCCTGTATTTTCTTTCAAGCCATTTTCAAACACATAGCAGAGGAACCAACCGAATACTTCAGCCGCGTTTAAGGACTCCAAGAACTGCGGCGCTCGGGTGACCTCGTAGGCTCCAAAACCACCGTCGCTGCATTGCATGTCTATGAGAAGATTCACGGCATCGAATATACGGGCATCCGAGATAAGCTTAGGAGAGTCACTGTACAAGAATCAGGAACAAGAAAGCGAAAAGTACAAATTAGGGCTTACGGCCACCGGTTTTGGAGATAAAGAACTGCCTTGAGAGCCTCTCCAGTGCAATCCGAGAGCGTGTATCCTTGCTCCTTCGTGCTGAAGGCCCTGTGATTGTCCCCAATCGTTTAAAATTTTGGCTCCGCGAAACGGCGACTTACCAAGCACCCTTGGTTGCCTGTCGATAAGCAGTGTGGTGATGTTTGGGATTCTCTCGGATCTGTGCCTCGTCTATCCATTCCAACATCTTCAATGCGGACGCCTTGTTCTCTTCAATATCAGCGAGCCCCGTCTCCACTAAAGCCTGGGCAGCAAACGCCGTATCCCACAGCTGGCTACCATTTGTTCCCGTAACTAACATCCCATCGCGTGCGAGCCACATAACTTCGCTTCGACAAGCAACATGCCGAGCAACAGCCTCGCTGTCGCGGCCCTCCGCGTGCATCCGGCAAAGCATTTGCATCGTCTTGGACACTGGGGCCAGGTCTTGATAGTTCTGCAGTGAATGAGCAAGAGGTCTCTTCTGAAATAAATCATACACACAGTATTCTCGTCTTCCATACATATCAGTTCATACACATGGTCAAGAGCGCGCCGCTGAAGAGGAGGGAAAGGACAGGCTTCGACTGTTCCTTTCAGAAAGAAGTTCATGAAATCCAAGAGACGGGAGTGCGGTGCGTAGAGATCGCCCACTGCAATATTATTGCACTGCGTAGGCCAATCGATGGAGTTATAAGGGGTTGTGTACATTTCCTGGAAGAAAAGCACATGTCAAGCGAGAGGTGGACATGATTGTTGAACCCTAACTTTGCGAAGGGCAAAGGTGAGAGGTGTTTCTTGAGCCTGAAAGCGTACTCGGTAGAGATAGCTCATGGGTAAAAATATCACACGCGTGTGGATCCACCACCGGCATGGGTGAAAGGGTAACCAACTTGGGAGAAGCCTGTCACAAAGTTAAACGCATAAACCTGGCTTAGAAAGGTCGCTTACCACAATTCAGGAGGCATAGGGTTGACACCCTCCCATTCATAACACCCCAGCACGGTCATCCAAAATTTACCCCACGAAGGCACGGCTGCTGCACCACCTGGAAAAACCAAGGCGTGAAAAATCTTGGTCACGAACAAAAATACCGATATGCGCACCTAGCTTAAGCAGTGTGTTTCTGGCCTTCACGGCTGCAGGGTGATCGGCTGGCAACCCCAACAGGCGCAAAGAAGAATAATTGAGGACCGTTCCAAGAAGAGTAGTCACTCCCCCGACGTGGCTTGAGGACAGTTAAATGATTAACAATTAAAAGTTAAACAGGCCTTACAGGCCCCAGCCGCCATCGTCCTTATGGGCAGTGTTTAACAGGTAGCGAATAAGTTCCAGGCGCTGCTCCGTCGAGAAAGGCGCTCCCGTAATATAGGAGCTAATAACCAGGCCGGGCAACAGGAACATAGGTCCACCGTATTCACCAGCGAAATGGCCATCGGGAGCCTGCAGATTTCTCAGAAAGGTAAAACCGTTGCGGGCAGCATCCAGGTCATTGCTCGGGGTCGGCAAGGCAGGTAAATTCTGTACAAATCAGATCATGAGCAGGGAGAATTTAGCGCGACTCACGAGAGAAATACCGAGCCAGTAACGGTCGATGTCGGTTTGCGGCCAGTTGCCGCACTCCTCGTCGGATTCTAAATACTGCCAGGAGTGGCTGCCGCCAGGTCCCAACTTGAGGCGCCAGCGAGAATAGTCCGTCGACTGCATGTCGGGAAAAAATTGTGCTCAAGGGTCGAACCATTGCATAATTTAAATAGATTTCTCGGTCGAACCATTTCCAGAACGACATAGCCGGCTGCGCACGCATTGCCAAGTAGCAGTTGAAGAGTTCTGTATCACGACCACGTCGTTTGTTTAGTGGTGATGGAACTAATGGTTTTCAACAAGGTCCAAAACGCGGTCCATGCGTCTTGCGTTCATGTTGCGTTCATCAGCAACTATTTCCAAACTAGTATGAGAGATTTTTCTTGCCAATTCACCAGCCCGACAACCCAGACTTCGTCCAACCTGATGTTTTTTACACGGACGGATTGACCACGACACGAACAGCCAAAAAATAGGTATCACCCTTTCGACATCACACTTGGCCTCACACAGATCATACTGTAAATCATACCAGATACATTACAAGTGTATAGCAGATATATCGATAGAGAAATCTTTTTGCTAGGTATGTATTCTTTTCTGCACTGCCGAGAGCGCATGAAGGGACAAAAATGGATGGGAGCAGACAAGGACAACGCAAAGCAACAGGTAGCAGTCCGGGTTTTAAATTCAATAGGCGCATTCTATATTCACCACACTAAACCCAATCAAATTCACTGTAGACAGTTAGAACCTGTTAGTTGACCGCAGAGAAACTACACACCCCGTACACCTTGAAAAGAGGTAGTCCTTTCCATTAGCGTGTATCATCCCGTCCTTGAGGATGCATTTCCATTTGCTCTTCACACGCGCGACCTGTTGTGGTGAACGAAGGATCAATTATCAAACCAGTTACTCGCCAGTCGCTTGCCCGGGCGCACCTTGTCGTAGGTGCAAAATACAATGTCAGTATTGGCTCCGCCGCCGTCCTCGAGATCCTCGTCTTCGGTGTCTGAGTCGTCCAAATCGCTGTTGATGGCTTCCGAGTCAAGCGGGGCCGTCGAGGAGGAAGCCTGCGGCTGCGGCAGAGACGGGTGTGAGGCTCGCGGTGCATATGTTGCGGGAGGTGGGGTCGCCGAGTCGTCAGAGTCATCTGAAGGTCCGTCGACCTGAGGGATGGCGCGTCCTTGCGGAGGACCTGGAGGGAAAGAGAGGACGCTCGTTTGTCCGCCAGGGTTCGGTCTGGCACCATTTATGTTTGGGCCAGGGAGAGGTGGCAGGGTATAGGTCGCGCTGTTTAACATGTATCGGTTATCGACTGGTTCCGACTTGACCTGAGACTGCTGGGACTGCTGAGCAATTTGAGGCGGCGGGGGCGCCGGGTATGGGTTGTGAACTGGGGCATATTGAGGCAGTATTTGCATTGCATGAGGAGGGAAATGCGGGGCGGCATTCGGGGGCTCGAACTCTGCAACACGGGACGCTATAACCTTGTTTTCCCATTTCTGCGACCCTTAGTTAGACAAAAAGTTAGAGAGAGAAAAGGACTACGAACATGCTGGAGTTCTGCGAGGACGTCCTCTGCCACCCCGTACTCCTCAAACTCGTGCTTAATGGATGCCATGACATCGTCTATCACCGTGCGGTATATAGTAGGCTCATTGAAAAAGTGTTACCCGACCGAGCTACTGCCAGACGATAATCGGTGAGTAGCTCACCACAATCTTATTGGACATTGTGCAGTAAACCAACGGCGGGCACTGGGGGCGGGGCCGTGGTGGGCGTTTGGAACAGAGGACGTGGCTTTATATAGGCCCTGACTCAGATCAACACTGTTTCAAACTCCGATGTCCCACGCCACGCACGGACCAGGTCATCCGGTCCGGAGATGCCGAATCAAGTTGGCGAATTTCTCAAGTCAAGTCGCGTCGCGTCGCGTCCACGAAGAAACATATGTCCAACATTTTGTTCTCCATCTAGTAGACTATAAAACAGACTTGTGATACGACACTACGACACCGCTCAAAATAAAAAAAATACCGCTCCAATGACGAGTCATTGAGGAGCATCACAGAGGGACGTCATTCCTCATGTTTTCTCCAAGCCCGAATGCTATAAAAGTAGCAATGGTGGCGACTTACAGCATATTAAATCCTCCACTCTCAAAACTCTAAAGTCACCTTCGTAAGTCGACCTAAAAACAAAATCATCTCAGAATATTGACTCCGAGCAGCAATAATGCCTCTCTTCAAATCTCACCACGAGCCCGAGCCCGTCGTCGAGCCCCCCGCACGCAAGGGCAGCATCTTCACGCGAAACCGTGCCGCGTCCCCCGAACCCCTCCAGACCACCACCAACCACAACCGCGGCTTCTTCAGCCGCCGTCGCTCGTCAGACGACTCGAGTCTGGGTCATCCTACCTCGAACCACAGCGTGCGCAGTGGGACAAGCGGCAGCTTCTTCCGCGGAGGCAACAACTTTAACAACTTCAATGTCCACAAAGACCCGACAATCATTGCTGCAAAAGAAAAAGTGACGTTTGCCGAGAAAGCTGAAATCGAGGCGGACCGCGCACTCGCTGCAGCCAGGGCGATGGTCCGAGAGGCGAGAGATCATGTCCGCTTCCTCGAGCGAGAGGCCGCTGAAGAGTGAGTGGATTATTAGCAACCGAAGCTGTGCATCGCTGACCCGCATCTCTTTAGACATAAACGCGCCAAAGCAAAGCAAGTTGTCGCGAACGATGTCAGCAAAAGTGCCTCAGGCCTTGGTCGCCACGGCCTATAATGAAGAACCGCACCATATACCCCATCGTGTATTATCTTACGCTCATATGTTACTTACCCCATCGTTATTGGAGAATCTGTATCGATTATTTTGTTCAATGGTTGCGCATTCAGTTCTATTATTCAGAGTTTGTTCACGGTTTAACAAAGAGATCAGTAAACTTGTCGACGGGCAGCTTCGCAAACGAAGGGGCATCAGATACAATATCCAAGATCCTAAAGCAAGAAAGTCAGGAAACGACTCCCGGTTAAAGTTCCAACATACTTTTTCTGGTGCGCTTCGTCGAAATGATGCGAAATGTGCCTGCGGAAAAGATGAGACAGTGTCGGGCCACCACAAGGGAAAGGTACCTCTTGAACTTGTTCATCAACAGAGGGGTGCCCTCCGCTCTCCTCCGCTTGTGCCCAACGGGGTATTCCACCTCGACCTCATCAAGAACCGTCCCGTCATTCAACTCAACCAAGAGTGCATTCCCGATAGAACGCTTCTCGGGATCGTGGTAGTCGACGCTGAACCGCTTCTCCTCAACGCAGTAGATCTTGGCACGGAGAGCATCGATGCGGGGGTCTGCCGCAGACGTGTCGGTGCTTCTGGTGGTTAGCCAGATGTGGGGGGTACAAAAGAGAGAACCACATACTAGCTGTCGGACGTAAGTTCACCATAGATAAGCGGGTACGCGACCATGTAGTTGATGGCATGACTGTAAAAGCGCCCTTCAGCATAAAAACGAGGAAAAAGAACGCAGGCCGCACTCTCGATCCGCAAAGTTGTCCAACGGGCCTTGTTTGTCGATAATCCTCACAGCAGCCTCCTGGGTCCGGATTCTGACGCTCTTGATGTCCTCCGCAGTCTTTCCGAGGGCCTTGAGTTTGTCGTGGATGATATGGGCTGCTTCAACGGCAGTTTGGGCGTGGAATTCGGCCGGGTAAGAGATTTTGAAAAGGACGTTTTCCATGATATACGAAGAGTACGGAATTTGGAACTCGAAAGGCTTGCCCTGCACAAATATAGGTCGCGTGTCAGTTCAGAAGGGCTGTATTTACCTTGAACAAGACATCGTAGAAGCCCCAGGTCTTCGCGGTGAGTACTGACGGGAGACCCTTCTCGCCTTTCTTGACGAGAAGCGCGAGGTTGACCGCACGGGAGCACGCGTCGCCTGCAGCCCAGGATTTGCGGGGACCGGTGTTAGGGGCGTGGCGGTAGGTTCGGAGAGACTGGCCGTCCACCCAAGCTTGGGAAATGGCATCGATGGTTTGATCGCGGTTGAGACCGAGCATTTTGGAAACGACTGCCGTGGAAGCCACTTTGACGAGGACGACATGATCGAGACCCACTCTGTTGAAGGAGTTGAGGAGGGCAAGAGAGCCCTGAATTTCATGGGCTTTAATCATGCCTTCGAGAATGTCGTGAACGGTTAGAGATTGCCCTTGACGCGTGAGGTGGTCGGCGACGGCGAGAATGGCTCCAAGGTTGTCGGACGGGTGGCCCCCTTTAAGATATTGTATCAGTACAAAATTGAGTGCGGAATGGCAGGCGTACATTCGGCAGCCAAGAAGCAATCATTGAAGTCGAGCCAACGAATAATCGTGCCAATGTTGAATGCTCCACGAATGGGATCCAACTGGTAATTCGTGCCCGGAACCTTTGTTCCTGGAAGCTAAAGTGAGACCCTGCGTAGATCGCGCTGGATACGCGGCGTACCGTTCGGAACGATGGTGCCTTCAACAACCGGTCCCAAAAGCTTTGCGCAGTCGGGAAAGCGCAGACCCTCGAGACCACACCCGATAGTATCAATGAGACAGAGACGAGCGGTCTCATAGGCGAGGTCGGACTCGATTTTGTACCCGTGCACATAGTCTGCGATATCCTGGAGGACCTTGTCAGGCTCCGGGCGCAAAGTGGATTCCCCGGCGTGGTTGGACATGAAACGGATAGACCTGGGGATAAGGGCCGGGGTAAATTTATGAGAGGGAACTCGGGGAAGAGACAGGCGCTGGCGCGGGAGTGCTCTCAACGCTCGAGGAAAGAGCATGAGGAAACCGAGAATGGGACCACGGATCTCGACCGGCGTTCAATTTCTGCTTTCGGATTTCACATGCATTCCCAGGGCTCGCACTGGCCAAGCTCAATTATTCAATTTATTGTACTTTGACTTCTTTACAAGCGCAAAGAGAATTTATAACGCGGGCACGCAAAAAGATGCGTGCTGAACGGTTCAACGTACAATGATAAATTAAATATGCACAGCTGGCAAGAAGAAAGACAATGGATACATCACAATGCGCAGAATTCCAACGCGTAGAAAAGCAATGGCTTGAGCTGGACTTAAGCTGGCTTGAGCCAATGAGAGTGGCTGTTACATCTCGCGCGTCGCGTCACACGATCAAACTTTGATGATGGAGGAGGAGGCGCGGCTCGGCACCATCAGCCTGAGTTAGCAACAAGTAGTTAGCAGCAGACTGCAATGTCGTCCGACGAAGAAGAACACCACGAATCTTTCAGCAAACACGGTCCCCAAAAGAAGAGGAGACTCCAACGATCCTGTGATATCTGTCGCAAGAGGAAGAGTTCGTGTAGTTTGCTACTTTACCAATGTCACTGATTTTCTAATGCAGTTCGATGTGAGGGATGAATATTTGACTGAAAATGCCTCATTTAACGTTAATCTAGGCGACAGCGCCAATATGCCGAATGGGCGATGCACAAGTTGCATTGCTTTCAACGCCGAGTGTACACACACTGAGCCAACCAGGAAGCGCGGCCCAAAAAATAAGTGCGTGCGCTCATCTTCAGCATACTTCCCGAAATTTATGACACCCTTCAAGACACGTTGAAGAGCTAAAGCAACAGGTATCTGTCTTGGAAGCCAAACTGCGCACCGTACTGTTTTCCAGTTCATGAACCAGACCTCAGTTGATTGTGCCTCTAGGTGCAGCCTGACGCGACAGTATCGTCTACATCGCCGTCCACATCTGTGCTCAAGTATCCTTCTCCGCCTGCTGATGCTTCGCCCGTTCCTCCACCGCTTCCCGAAGAGGACCTCTCCCACGACGAACTGGCGGAACGGTTTCGACAATTTTCGTTGAGCGCTCTGAAGCATAGGTTCTTTGGTTCTTCTAGTGGATTTATGCTGGTAAAAAACGCCATTGCAGTCAAGGTAACTGAATTTCCTGGCCATATTCATACCAATCTGCTGAATTCTGTCTAGGAAGACTATCTGGGCCGTCCCATAGTGACACAGTTCAGGCGTCCCGAATTCTGGAATATGCGCCCGGTCAGTCCGTATATCATGGACGAATGTCATCTTATCCTTTGCAGTGGGAATTAGGACCGCACGACGAGACGCCCCATTACGTGTTCCCGGACCAGGATTTGATTACTTCTCTGGTCAATGTATACTTCACTAATGTCCACGCCACACTGCCCCTTTTGCACCGCCCGTCATTTGAGAGGTCTGTGGCGGAAGGCCTTCATCTGAATGATTATCGGTTCGGTGGAGCACTACTCGCCGTTCTGGCTGTGGCATCCCGAGTAAGCATTCCAACTGAGCCCTCTTTATTTGGTGGCTGATGGGCATTCCAGTACTCTGATGACCCTCGCGTATTCGTCCCAGGATCTAATTCCACCCTCTCCTCCGGCTGGAACTTTTTTAATCAAGTTCAGGTCATTAGAAAATCATTATTTGATGAACCGTCAATATACGAAGTCCAACTCTACTGCGTGTGTCTTGAATTTCAATCCCTAACGCTCCTCTTATGTCGCTTCCCAGCTCATAACTTTGTTTACTCTTGGAACTTCTTCGCCTCAGGCCTCGTGGCTATACCTTGTGGGTAGTTTATTTCCTCCAAATATACAGTTTGTTCAACTTTCGACGCCTTAGGGCCTCGGTGTCCGTTTTATTCAAGAGCGGGGCGAGCATCGACGAAAGCGCCAAGGACACACACACACTCCCGAAAATGAGTTGTGGAAACGGGCATTTTGGTTGGTCACGATATCATCGGTGTTGTTATTTCTTTTTGATATTAATCGTTTGTTTAGGTGTTTGCTTTCTTTAGATCGAACGGTTTGCGCCTTTCTCGGACGCCCGTCCGCTATTCACGTTGAGGAGTATGACCTTGACCGTCTATTATATTTGATGGTCTAACCGGTTGTGCTTCTAGCTATGATGTTGAACTACCGCTCGAGGTGGATGATGAATATTGGGAGCATCCCGATCCAGAACAAGCTTTCAAGCAACCTCCAGGAAAGCCTTCCATGATCACCTACTTCGTCTGCCATATTCGGCTCTGTGAGATATTGGGCTCAACTCTTCGCCGCCTTTATGCATCGAATAAATCCCGGATGCTCATGGGTTTGATCGGCAACGATTGGGAGCAGCGTGCTGTCGCCGAACTGGATTCGGCTATGAACGAGGTTGGTCGTGTTATTTGCCGCTGATATGACCATCTTAATTTCTGAAATTGAATGTTTAGTTCTTGGGTTCACTTCCACCTCATCGTGAGGAACCAGCTTCGATTCTCGCTTTCTTCGCTGACTTTTCGCAGTGCGGTGGGATCCTGATCGAACTGGTGTATTTTTCGATCAATCCGCGGTTCTTCATGCAATGTATTACAACCTACAGATAACGGTGAGATTGCCGCACACCAGCCGACGGGCCCGCTGAGTTGTTTGTTTATTTGTTAGATTCATAGACCATACATTCACCAGCCTACTCTACTGGCCTTCCCGTCCTTGGCCATATGCACCAGTGCAGCTCGCTCTAACATCCATGTTACAGATGTTTGGCTCAACAGGATGCAGCGGATAGCTCTTCCCCATGTGCAGGTATGCTGTTTGGGGATTTCTGATAAACATAAACTGACCAATCTCCCTCGTATTAGACCGGCGTTTTCATTTCGGGTGTGGTTCTTCTCCTTAATCTTTTCGGAGTTAAGCGAGCTGGCCTGCCGATTGATGTGGGCAAAGAACTGGTTCATGTAAGTACGGCAATGAGGGTTCTCAAGTTCATGGAAGCAAGGTAAACCTCCGTCGCATTTAAAAGGGTCGCTGCTCAGCGATTTCAGGTGGCAGTCATCAGGTCGATTATGGGAATTGCTTCAGGAACTGCAGTCCTGGGACGGCCCACCGCCTGCCAAATCCGTACCCAAGGAACCGAAGGAAACGGTAGTGCCTTCAGGCGGCCATCGCGTGGATATGCATCCCGGAGATATGTGCCCAACTATGAGGAAAGTGCTCGAAGAAGAAGCAGCGTCAATGTTCACGAACGGGGTCACGGAACCCCCGCAAGATGAATCTATCAACATGTTATCCACCGTCGGCGACGAACTGTCCCCTCACCCCATACACCAGCAGTCGGACCCGCAGCCCACCATGGACCTTTGGAATGACCATGTCATTCCAATCAATCCGAACAACAGCATGACCATGCAACAAGTTGAAATGACAATTGAGCAGTTGCTTGTGGCTACGGCCGATTACGATAACGCTACTGGTCTCGCTAAATCTGTCGATCACTGGAGCGATACGACGGCACTTGCAAATATGATGGTTGACGATGACCTTATGTCGATGTGGGGAGCGGCTCCTAGTTTCGGGTGAGCATCTTAATGTTGTCTTTGATTCGGGATCCCTCTGAATAAACATCTGCAGCAATATAACCGATTGGGATGCATATATCGAGAGTAAGACCAGAACAACGTCGACAATTAACTGGGCGACTAACTTTGATCCGCGACTGACACCATCCGCCGCACCACCGAAGTGATGAAGAGATTAATTTGTAACTTATCAGATTCTGCCTTATTGACTATTGAAATGTATCCTAACTCACAACAAATTTTACCAGTTTTCCCCGTATCTTCCGGACAGTGAGTCGGAAGGATTAAGCCTTGAGCGAGGTTATAAAGTATTCACGCCTCTTTCAAATATTTAAATAATCTATCACTAAACCTACGTTCGTCTTGGTGGGCACTGCTCGAGAGTTTACTGCAGGCTTTGGAGGCAACGGGAATTGGGCCAGGAGACAGGATGGAGATCGGCGTATCTGCCCATGGCAGTACATCGTCGGAAGGTCTGTACTACTAACTCTGCAATCCAGCCAGTCGCCAGGACCGTCGTGGCCAAATCTAAGGCTCACCTCTGCCACAATCTGCCTGATGACCGGGCACAGCACTGGGCCTCGAAACTCGGACCCACGACCAACTGATGCTGGGACACAGGCGCTCCAGGGTACAGTATTTTCACTTGAACAGCAACAGGGAATGCTGGAGGAGAGACGGCTGGGATACATATAATGAGATGGCTGGTAGCCACATTCCGTTTTTGAGCCATGTAGAAGAGCTGACGGAAATCCTGGTGAAGTCTTAGGAATGTAACACCGATTGAGCCAGACTAAACTCATTATACTTGGTCGTATCTTCCTTGTATAGGATGTTGACCCCTGAGCCGCGTCGCGTCGCGTAAGGCTAACACGGTAACGTGATTTCGCTCACTGATTTCAAGCGGAGTTTGAATTTGGTGATGCTTCCGCGGATCCTGTCAGCCTCCTTTCCTCACTCTTGCTTCCTCCCACCATCTGGCGCTCTCCCACCCTCAAGATTCTCTCCCCTTCGCCCTCAAGGTTCGACCACCGACTCATCGACACCTCCCAGCATGGCCTCAAGAGCCCTCAAGTCCCCAGCACTCGACCCGCTGCGTGCCATTATTTCTCGCCTGTTTCGCCTCGCTGACCATGTCTCCTTCGCGCAGATTCAGGTGGGCTAATCTGCAAGAGGGAGACTCCTGCTTTGTAGACCTCAAGACCTTGGCTACTAACCTTTATTTAGGCCTCAAGACCTCGACTGGACGACTGGGTTGTCTGCGGGGACGTTGGAGTGCCGCGTACGTCTTTCTACTCCTTCGTGCTTCCCTCGCTGACCAACACACCCTCCAGGCCACCGGGCGTCGGCCGATGGGAGGCTGTGGCTGTAAGTGAACCGCTCTCGCCCACGCTCAGCGTACTAACCCGTCGTTTGATTCAGGGTAGTGCACTGCCGGTCATCGTAAGGGAGTCTAGCGCGCTGTAAGTCCTTTCACAGCTGCTCTATGTATCACATACTCATACGCGCTGTTCCACAGGAGGGGAGCTCAGCGTAGCCGTGCAGAGGTGGAGGGAGGCTCAATGCGTAGCAAATATGTGGGGGCCGTGTTGGTGCTGCAGCGCCGGCGCGGGGGCCTGGAGGGGGTGGGGACGCCCACTAACCAACCTTTTTTCCCCTCCCTTCTATTTAGGTTAGCTAAAAGGTTGGCCACCTTCATATTACGATCGATCGATCCGCTGGTGGAAGGATAGCAGGATGGTCTGGGAACTGTGTTAGTGCGGAGGGCTGGGCTTTGGTTGCCATCGCTTAAACTCCCCGCCTCGTCGCCTCTGGTATTGTTGTTTATTCATGATTCTCATCCTGCGGTTAACCCGTCTCTCACAGTCTTGCCGCACGTCCCCACTTCAGCCGCCCAATGGAAATCTAAACAATTAAAGCACAAAGAACACGATCACCATCGTTGGGCGCGCTCTGCTTCACGCACTACTAAACAAACGAACTCAGACAAGACGGCAAGGACACAACGTTACCCAACAAGACGAGGCGGGTGTTTCGAACTCTAGACGCCGGCAGTGGCAAGCCATACCATTCATTCACCCTGCGACCCTTCAGTGCCGGCGCAAACCACAACCAATCCAACAAAGACGAGGCAGGCGTTTCAAATAGACGTCGGTCGCAAAGACAATACTCTTTCATCAAATTACGCGTTAACCAAAACCCGCTCCGCTTCAGCAACATATCCCATCCAGAGGAGACCGGTGTTTTCTGACGTCGCTGTTCGCGCACATCACACTCTCCTTCATACCTTCATCCTTCGTGCTGGCGTCAAGGCTTTACCATCAGGAGGTTTCAATCTTTCTGTGAACTCCTTCATCCAAAGCTCACCCGGGCCAAACCTCTCTCAATCACCGGGGCTTCTACTACACGAGCAGTTTTTTCTCAGAGCCTCACTGCTCCAATTCTCCCAAACCTCATTCATCCACCAGCGTCGAGCTGTAGATGCTATCATACCTGATGCAATCGACTCATTCGCCGGCCTGCTCGAATCACAATCATGCAAGACACTTTCATCCACGGGCTCTTTGCGCATGACATCATTCTTTCTGGCGCACCGTCCTACTTCAATCAATTCGCCGGCGTCCAGATAGCCATGTACCATACCACTTCAATGGACTCGCCGGCGTCGGGCGGACTGCATTTATGCACCTCATTATCAACTATCTGGTGCATATTTGTGACCGTTCAGCTGCAAGGGGATTGAAACCATACGGGCCGACATCCAAAACATTCATCGGCAATAAACTATCCTAATTTTCGTCGCTTTTTCACTGCGCTTATGTCGAAACGAATCTTGAACGGGCCAGCGTCGACGTCGGTTTCGTCACTCGATTCCCCTTCATCAGCAATACGGTGTAGGATAGCACCGCGCAGAATTCACGTCAATGGTACGTTTACGTAGGGACTACAATGATTAAAAGCTAATAACTTAATCTAGATCAACGCACCATCGCATCGCTCGCCTCATGCAAACCAGACCTTGTCTAAATCATAGTTCTCCGGCATAACATCTTAAGACCTCACAGACAACCACGACATGATACATCTTCATCTGTACTGTTTTTCAACACACCATCGGGCTCTCCGCACGCTTCTGAGTTTCAGGTTCCGGTTTCCGTAGTTAAATCGTAGATACGTAGATAGTGTTATGGGGACGGGCGGCAGACAGCGACTTCTTTGGACCATTTCGGCAGGGCATCATCCTTTGAGCTCGACGGACCAACAATCTATAAATTCCTGAGCACTTTCACACAAGTTGGACTTTCTTTGGGCTCTGTACTGGTCTTTGTTTGGTATGGCACTTACTCAACGTGCTTTCTTATACCTGACATTCATTTTAGTTCTTGGACGTGCACCATCTTCGATTCCAATAAATCATTGCGCGACATCACAACAAGCAATCTTTCGACAAGGCATGGCATTCAATCGCCACAATCAATGCATATTTCCTCCCTAAAACATGGAAGCGCAGCGGTTGCCATTCTATTTCATCTACTGGACACATGGTCGGCTTCGTTCCAAATCCACAATACGCAGAGTGCGGCAGTTATTCCCAGTACGCGCCGGCAATTATCATTCTCTTTCATCGATCTTCCGACACACGGGTGACGTCGCTCCAAATCCAAATCCAATCGGCTCTTCCACACGCGGCGTCATTCGAACTCTAGTCGTTGTCACTCGCCTCGTGTTCCCCGAGTCATGTCTTGAACTTCGGATTGCCACCGCTCACTTCATCATGCCGGCGTCCCTCGGGCTTCGACTTGCATCACAATAATTTTATAACATGACGCCGTTTCATCCCAGCAATATCAATGGGCCAATTTTCTCGTATCGACGCACCCAGAGCGAACAAAGTTTAGTCACGTATTCCACATCACATCCTCCGCACCCAGCTACGAGTCATGCATACGCGCACCTCAGGTCACCATGTCACCACACTTGAATCATCATATGCGCAAAAGCGTCCTCAAACAAGTCTTAGCCCTCGATATCACTCCACTCCATGCCGCGCGCCGCACCGTCTTTGTATTAGAAACTGTAAAGTATTAAATGAAGAACTTTGACTTTTTTCGAGGAATCGTGCTCCTGGAAATTGCCTGGAAATGATTTTGTTGCGTCAGCTTGCCATTGTTTGGCAATGCCATCGCCATGAATTAATCAGCGATCCATATCCATCGCTTTGACCGACAGCAATAGTCTTGTAATCAATAAGCAGCTTGGAAGGACGAATGAGCTGATGGATCTCGCAATCTGACCGGACTCGAGACGGCATCGTGCAGCGATCTCGTACGGGCAGAGTGACCCAGGAAGTTGATAGAAACCAACATATCGTATTATTTTACACATTAATGTTGGCGTATGGAAACCTAGGAGAAGATAGCTTTATTTTTGATGCGACCCGGTTGCGACTCAGATGCCCAGGGCTGGCGGGGCTGAGGGCATAGGGCTGGGTTTCAGCGTCGCAAGCAGTGCCTCGTTGACGGTACGCACACAAAAGTTCAAGTCAGTCTTTGCAAGTAGACTGTCAATCTCGAAGCCACTAGTACTCACGCGTCGAAACCGCCCTGAAATCTGGATAAAGTGCTTCAAATACTCACGGCCCCGAATCATTTCTGTCCCAGCCCCGAAATTTCCAGTGTTGCTTTAAAACAAATGGACCGAGACCAATTCGTGTATCACCCCCATAGCGGGGTTTTGGGACAAGTAGATGCCAGCACAGGATACCGAATGCAAGGCTACGATTAGCAGAATCGTGTCCGTATCTGCTTGGAAGTCGAAAGCAGCTTTAGCGGGAACGGATGCCAGGAAATTCGTGGATGCTATGAATCTTCAGCGCTCAGCTCCTTACCAATGTGGACAGTATCACACTCGTCGTCTTCCCTCTTCATGATCACAAGCGACCTCGACGTTTCTTCAACTCCTAGTGTACTTATTACCATCGTATGCTGGTTCCGATATTGTGATAAACGAATGAACGATACTATTACATCTAGATCTCTCATGCATAAAGTCATGCGAGGCGCCTATAAGAATTCAAGTGGATATTAAACAATGCACAAGGCAGGTAGGTCTCACTTCTCCGCGTCTTCTTCATCGTCGACTTTCCTGTATCCAGCGTGTTGCATACCAAGGACCCGGCGAAGCCAACGCATGCCCCCAAGCCACGCAAATATGCCTCCACTTGCACCGACGAGAACGAGAACGAAGAAGATCAGTCGGTAAACAGATGGCGCCGGCACCTCCTCCTCCTCCTCCTCCTCCTCTAATGTTGCGCTCGCAGCAGGTGTAACAACAGGAGAGGCACGGGTGGTGGAGGGCAAAATAGCAGCCGAACTTGAGGTGGGTATAACCGACGCCTCCGAGTCTGTTGGATTTGGGAAGATTACGTTGTCCTGTAGGCAATCACCACAATTTTTATTCGTATGGGAATTTTATGGACAAGTAAGCTGATTAGAGCTCAGCGTGGATAGGCACCTCTTTCCCATCAGAATCGGCCTCAACATCAATTGGCAGCTAGAAAACGCTGTGTTAGATAATCATCTGAGACAGAAATATATTGGCTTGCCTCTCCGGAGTCCACAATGACGACGTCTTCCTTGGGCTTATCCCCTGGGTTTTTTTCGACGTTCTCTGTTCATTCTAGATGAGGAAGTGATGCGAAGGCGGCTGTAAAATAGCGCACCAATGGCATGGACGATATCCATTCCGTCGATGACCTTGCCGAACACGACCTGGAGACACATCAGGGGCGAGTTAAAAAATTGCACCAGTCTTACATGTTTTCCATCTAGCCAGCTGGTAACCACAGTGCAGATGAACTTGATTTGAAAATTGAATATGACATGGAAATGTACAGGTCGAGAGAACCTACGAATTGGGAGCCTGGGCAATGTTATATTACTAATGCAGAACGAACGGAATAGAAATGAATACCGTTGGTGTCCTTTCCAGCATTAGCCATCGACAGCGTTCCTTCGCCGGTGTGACGGAGTTTACTGAGACCGTTAGTTAGGGCCAATACCACGTCCGAGACACGAGGTGACGCACAAGTTTTCGTCCGCAAACCTATCGCCATAAATCGACTGCAAGAAGTTGAGATAGTGGTCTGCAACCCTAGGTTGATACGTACTTTTCCGCCAGTGCCATCACCCCGAGCTTTTGTGGAATGATCAACGACAAATTCCGCCTTTCGTGTCAATGACTTACTGAAATCACCACCCTGGATCCTGTTTCATTGTCAGTGAACTGAGGGAAACAGCAGCGATGATAAAACGCACATGAAGTCCTTAATAACCCGGTGGAATTTCGAGCCCTTGTAGCCGTAGCCGAGCTCAGTGCCGTCCTTCTTGAATCCGGTCGTCAGGGCACGGAAGTTCTCTACGGTTTTAGGAACAGTCTGAGTGTAGAGTGAGCTGCAGTAGTTATTAATGAAGGTATTTCTTACTCCTCCATAAAGCCCCATGGTGACTGGTAGGTATTATAAGCCAAAAGCAAGCGACCATCAAGCAGCACTCACTGCGACCCAGGTCCTTGTCACCATGTTTAATGTCAAAGTAGACCTTGTGAGTGATTTTCGGGCCCTTTGCTGCCTCTGCAGGCACGGCGCAGAAGAATGCTGCGGCAGAAACAAGCACGAAGACGAGCGAGAGCCGGGCAAACATAATGAGAGTTGGGAAGGAGAGATAAAGTAGTAACGTGGCGTTCTCGATCGTGTTTCGTCTCGTGATTTATTCAATATTTTTTGGCGAATTTATTTTTTCGACTGAACCATGGATGACCTTGTACTCAACCTCGCCACAGACGACCAAATCGTCTCAAAACACTCTGGCGGCGCCAAAGGAGGTAGATGGACGGACAGGTTCTTGCCTCCTGCCTTTTCAGCGCCGAATCTAATAATTTTTTGTCTGTAGGGTCAAAGCTAAACGGGTAGAAAAACGCAAGGCTCGGCCTAGTGAAAAGCACCCTAATAAGCCATCCGATGACTCTGAATCACGCCCCGCCAAACGACCGCGGATAGAGTCGTCTCCACAAAAGCCCAAACCTGCACCAACGACCCGTCCAACTCGTCCTCCGACTCAAGTCATTTCATCCCTGTTTTCTTACAATCCTAAAATTGAGACACCAGTCAATGCCCCCGCACCCAAAGTCAGCTCGCTTCCCAGCAATGCCCCACTTGCAGACTCGTCCGGTTTCTCCGGCTTGGGTCTGGATCCCTTAATAGCTGCCCACCTCGTTAACAAGATGAATATCGACAAACCGACCTCTATCCAGCGTGCAGTGTTGCCTGCTGTATTCTCTACTGCTTCTCAAGAAGCCACAGCGCGGGACGTATTCATCCAGTCCCAAACAGGTTCCGGAAAGACGCTATCTTTCTTACTCCCCATCATCCAAGATCTCCTTCCCCTCAGCTCCCTCTCATACATCGACCGTTCCATTGGGACACTCGCTATTATTATTGCACCGACGCGTGAACTCGCAAAACAGATTTCGGATGTATTGGAGGCACTTCTGCAGTTGCGTCTGCGTCCGGGCGACGAATCCGCAGACGACCCGGGTGGCTCCGCCGTCTGACGCGCTGGCTGGTATCTGGTCTTCTTACAGGTGGTGCGACGCGCACACATGAAAAGGCTCGCATACGCAAAGGCCTACCGATCATCGTGTCCACTCCCGGTCGTTTGTTAGATCATCTGCAAAACACGTCGACGTTCAACGTTGCGAAATGTCGCTGGTTGGTTCTCGATGAAGCGGACCGTCTCATGGAGCTCGGCTTCGAGGAGACGATCACCGGTATTATTCAGGGCTTGGATGGCCGGAGGAAGTTGGCGCTGCAAGCTATGGAAGAAGGCAAAGGCATGGAAGTCGGTGGATGGGACTGGGACCGTCGGAGGCGAACAATCCTTTGCTCTGCGACTATTCGTGAAGACGTTCAAAAGTTGGCAGGAAAAGCCTTGATTAATCCCATGATGATTAAAGCCACAGCGGCCGAGCCGGTCATTGAGCAAAATACAGGCGACCTCCCAAGTGCTACTACTACCACAGAAAAATTCACGCCACCCTCACAGTTGGCCCAGAAATACGTCGTAGTGCCTTTGAAGCTTCGACTGGTGGCTCTTGTAGCCCTCCTCCGATCTCTTATCGCCCAATCCCCAGCCCGCCGTGGTACGAAAATCATCGTCTTCCTCAGTTGCACGGATTCAGTCGATTTTCACTTCAATCTTCTCGGTGGCACGGCCATGGGTGGTGAAGCTGGTCCGGCAGCTGCCGACGGTGATTCGGATGAAGACAGCGACGACAACGCTGAAACGCAACCGCTCGGCGACCAGGTAGAGGTCAAATCGTCTCTCCTTCCGGATACGTCGATATTTCGCTTGCACGGCTCTCTCCCGACACCAACGCGGCTTGCGTCGCTACGCGGATTTTCAGGGTCGTCTTCGAAGGGTAAAGGACCCGCACCCTCAACGTCCTCCGTTTTGTTGTGCACCTCCGTCGCCTCGCGCGGACTTGATCTGCCCCTCGTGCGGGCCGTCATCCAGTACGATCTCCCGACCGAGGGCGGCGCGACGGAGTACGTGCATCGCGTCGGGCGTACGGCGCGCGCGGGGAAAGGCGGCGAGGCGTGGAGTATGGTGTCGCCCAGCGAGTCAGAGTGGGTCAAGTGGGTCGAGGGCAAGATGCGCGGAGACGAGACCGCCGGCGACGAAGACCGGAATATCACTCTTTCAGGTGTCTCAATCGAGGACGTCCTGCAAACCGGCTTCGGCGGAAAGGGGAAAGAATGTGAGGCGCGTGCGACACAGGTACAGCTCTCGTTCGAGAACTGGGTGCTGCGTACGAAAGAGGTCAGTCATCTTCATTCATTTTATTGATACAGCAAGCCAACGAAACTCTTCATAGAATGCAGGATTCGCGCGCAAGGCGTTCCTTTCTCACATGCGTGCTTACGCGACGCACCCTTCGAGTGAAAAACACATCTTCCATGTTCGCCATTTACACCTCGGCCATCTGGCCAAGTCATTTGCGCTACGCGACGCGCCCAAGTCGGTTTCCACGGCCGGTGGGAGCGGCAAGGTGCTGCCGCGGAAGGAGAAGGAGCGGGAGCGCAAGCCGAAGAAGGCTGTGGGTGGAAACGGAGCTGACGGCGCCCCGGCGACGAAGAAGCGCGCACGGGACTGGGAGGTGGACCACAGCGGTGAGGCGGAGAGGCGCATGCAAGAGGTAGTGCGCTCGCAGGGCCGGCTGACGAAGAAGGGCGGAGTGATGATGAGCAGCGGGGCATCTGAGTTTCAAATCGCGGGCGGCGCGGCACTGGAGCGGTTGGTGGGAACGCGATCATGAGTCCTCGAGAAGTGCGCATTGTCAACTCTATCTGTGGGTTTTGTAGCTTCCCCTTGAGAATTTGATGGGTCCGTTCCTAGACCGCTGTGGTGTGGGTCTTCCTTTTACTCCATGTCTGCACCCAAGTTTCGCGTTGCAATATGGTATGTTGTCTCGTCTGGATTCCAGAATGCGGAAAGTTTTGACCGCCGCTCAGTGGTGGGGGCATCAGCGGTCTCTGCCTGGCTGTTGCCCTCTCTCGTCATTCAGACATTCAAGTTGACGTTTATGAGGGAGCTGGACGCTTCAAGGAAATTGGCGCGGGCGTGATGATCTGGGCACGTACTTGGCATATCCTCGAACTGCTCGGTCTCGCGGAGCACTTTGTCAAGGTCACAGACATACCGCCGAAACCGGACGTAGGTATGTGTAAGAGCGGGGCGGGGGTTGGGCTCTATCTTTTGGACCTGAACTTGCATCTCATTCTAGCAATAGGGTTCGAATACCGGCGGTCCGATAGAGAGGACGGTTTTACATGGAATTTCGTCGCCATGCCGTGTAAATGTTTTATTCCTAGCGAGTTTTACCAACCTTTAATTTGAGAACGCGCCAGACGGCTGCATACGGTTCCACCGCGCGCATTTCCTTGACGCGTTTGTCGATCACCTCCCCGAGCGTATCGCGCATTTCGGGAAGCGGTTGGTGTCATACGATAAACGGACCGGCGGCGAGATTGGTCTGGCGTTTGCAGACGGGACGAGCGCGGTATGTGACCTGCTCGTGGGCTGCGACGGAATCAAGTCGGTCGTGCGCACCGAGATGTTGCGCGCCAAGGCGGTAAAAGACGCTCAGTCGACTGCGAGCCTCCAGGGACCGAGGTGGACGGGCAGCATTGCTTATCGCGGGCTCATCCCTTCTACGGATCTTCCTAGTGCAAACGGAACGAGGCACAGCACGCTCCGGAATCCAATGATGGTATGCACCATTGTGATTGATACCGTATGTTCCAAATTCCTGACGCGAAGCAGTATTGCGGGCAGAACAAGGTGAGCAGCGTCATTCAGCAACATGCGTCGGCTGACGCGGATGGCCAGCACATTGTCGCGTATTCAATCTCGCAGGGCAGTGTCGTGAATGTCGTCGCCTTTGCGACGGAGTTGGACAAGGAAGGCACTGACTACGGCGCGGAATGGGTGACCGACTGCACCAAAGACGAGATGCTTCAGGTTTGTTGTTATTCCACCGGTGGAAGAAATTCACAGAAATTCAGTGTTTCGCGGGCTGGGAGCCCGAGGCGTTGGCGCTACTTGAGGTTAGGCGTTCAAAATTCAACTGAGCAAGAAATTGACTGGATTACAGCGTATCGACAACCCGACCAAGTGGGGGATTCATCATCTGCAGGAATTACCGTTTTTCGTTGCGGATCGGGTGGTTTTATTGGGTGACGCAGTAAGAGTCCGTGGTCCGTGTCTACATCTCTTTGCTGATGCTCCGCAGGCTCATGGGATGTGTCCGCATCTCGGAGCAGGCGCCGGTCAAGCGATTGAGGTAAAGCAAGGCTATTTATTCATTTGAGGGAATCTCGAACTTCCGCAGGACGCGTACGTTCTTGCGAATGTTCTAGGCGCCGCAACCGCGAGTACGCTCGACGCAGCGCTTGAAGCGTACCAACGGACGCGTCTCCCGGTGGCAAACCACGTTCTCAAAGCGTCATATGAGTCGGGGAAGATGTTTGAGTTCAACAGTACATTCGCAGAAGAGTACACCACGCTTGGACCCGCTATCGGTCGCCAGTGGGGATTCCTGACGCAGAGCACCCCAGAGGAGGAAACAGAAAGGTCGTTGGAGTTTCTCCGGAGCCTTGAGGATAATTTTGTATCCAGTCACAAATAGACAGCTGCAGTGGAACTTATGACCGTTCTTGACGCGTTTGCGGAGTTGAAGCGGGAGCGGGGAAGTATAGGATAAGCCCATGGGTCAGATGAAGTCTGGTGATTGTACGGAGCGCGCTGCTTCTGATGTGATAGAACCCCGTAGCTCTGTGGCATGTATACAACAAATACATGCTCTCGCGCCTTCCTTGAGCTCCGCCCACCATGAGCCTTCTCCTTCTCGCCTTCGTCGCCACCGCGAACGCGCTCATCCACGATAACAATACCGTCTCGGCGCCCAATACTGCTGCCTCCCAGGTTATTGCGTTTGCTTATGGCTTTCCAGACTGTGTTAGCGGGCCATTGAGTAATAACACCGTCTGTGATACCACAAAGGACCCTGTTACTCGCGCAAAGGCTCTCGTTTCTCTCTTTACCACCACTGAACTCATCCAGAACAGCGTCCACGAGGCGGACGGTGTTCCTCGTCTTGGTCTTCCTCCGTATAACTGGTGGTCAGAGGCCGGGCACGGAGTCGCGTGGACAGGTCCTGGTGTGAGCTTTGCCGACAGCGGACCCTTCAGCTATGCGACCTCGGTATGCTCCTAGCTCTGTCTTGCCTCTCTTGCTCATCGCGCCAAGTTCCCCCAACCAATCATCTTGGCGCAGCGTTTGACGACGATGTGAGCCACAGTCGCGCAGCCATGTCTTCTTTACGTTGATCGCGTTGTCAATAGCTCGTCAAGGCTGTCGCGACGGTCATCAGTACCGAAGCACGCGCGTTTAGCAATGTTCAACGCGCCGGGCTCGACTACTTCGCCCCCAACATCAACCCCTGGAGAGACCCCCGCTGGGGTCGTGGTCAAGAAACTCCCGGCGAAGGTTTGTCGTTTCTTTCCTCGTCTTTTCCTCTCTTCTTTCGTATGTCTCACTTCTCACTCCTATGAAGACTCTTTCCACACCGCACAGTATGTTTACCAGCTCGTCGACGGTTTCCAGGGCGGCATCGACCCAGAGCCGTACGTCAAAGTCATGGCCGACTGCAAGCACTTCGCAGGTTGGATTTTATGTATGGCTTAATGTTTCCTCGGCTAATTGGATGTAGGTTACGATATGGATGATTGGGGCGGCATTATTCAGCGCCAGTTCGACGCAATAATCACCACGCAGGAACTCAGCGAGTACTTTCTCCAACCATTCCAGAGCTGCGTACGCGACGCGAAGGTCATGAGTGTCATGTGCTCGTACAACTCGCTCAACGGCGTGCCCTCTTGCGCGGACAGCTACATCCTCAACACAGTCCTCCGCGACTACTGGAAGTTCGGCGAAGACCGCTGGGTCGTGTCCGACTGCGATGCTGTACAAAGTATTTTCGACGAGCATCACTATACCGACTCGTACGAGTCGGCTGCAGCCGCTGCACTCAAGGGCGGCACCGACATCAACTGCGGGAGCATCTACTACTTTTACCTCCAGCAAGCGATAGACGAGGGCCTCGTTGTACGAGCCGATATCGAGAAGGCGCTCGTCCGGGGGTATGCCTCGCTTGTGCGGTTCGTACATCAGCGACTCGCAACAGACGTTGGACATTGACGTGTTACGTTACAGAGTCGGATACTTCGATTCCCCAGACAAGCAGCCATACCGACAGCTCACTGGGACGATGTGAGCACACCCGCCTCGGAGAAGCTCGCCTACACGGTCGCCGCTGAGGCTTTGTGCTACTCAAGAATGATGGGACGCTTCCGCTCCCGAAAAAACTGAAAAAGATGGCGCTCATTGGGCCCTGGGGAAACGCGACCGAAGGCATGCAAGGCAACTACTATGGGACCGCGCCCTTCCTCATCAGCCCGCTCATGGGTGCCATGGCCGCTGGATACGAGGTCACGTTTGTTGAAGGCACCTCGATCCTAGATACTTCGACAGACGGCTTTGCCAGTGCAATCCGGCGGCGCGTGCTGCCGACGTTGTGGTGTATGCCGGTGGAATTGACGAGTCCGTAGAGGCGGAGGGGCTTGACCGCACCACGATCGTGTGGCCAGGTGTGCAACTCGACTCATCAAGGACTCGCTGGTGTTGGGAAGCCGTTTATCGTCCTCCAGTTTGGCGCTGGGCAAGTTGATGATAGCTGGTTGTTAGCCAGCAAATCAGTATGCACTTATTTAAACCGATGTCTTCACCATTTCTCATATTTCTTTCCAGGTCAATGCGATCCTCTGGACGGGATATCCCGGTCAGAGTGGCGGAACCGCGATATTTGACGTACTCAGTGGCAAAGTTGCCCCCGCGGGACGCCTGCCGCTCATGCAGTACCCCGCAGAATATGTCGAGCAGGTTCCGATGACGGATATGAACCTCCGCCCCGACAAAAGCACTGGAAACCCTGGTCGGACCTATAAATGGTACACCGGTACGCCGGTTATCGAGTATGGCTTCGGCCTGCATTACACGACGTTCGCGCTGCAATGGCAGACGCAGCCTGCGTTCGTGTACGATATCGGGAAGCTCGTCGCGAATGCGCGCCACGCTGCGCACCTCGACCTCGGCGCATTCGACTCGTTCGGCGTGACAGTCCACAACACCGGACACACGACTTCGGACTTCGTCGCACTGCTATTCGTGAAGACCACTGCGGGGCCCGCGCCGCATCCGAACAAGGCACTCATTGGCTATGCCCGCGTGCATGGTGTGCGCGCGGGTTCAGCGGCGACGGCACGCATTAACGTTGCGTTGGGTGCGATTTCGCGTACGGACACACGCGGGAGCGCGTGGCTCTATCCCGGCGAGTATAGTCTGAGTCTCGACGTCCCCGAGCGGGTTACGCACCGCTTCGTGCTAGTCGGTGCGCCAGCGCGGCTGACAAATTTCCCCGCGCCGCCCCCGGCCAATACGACGGCGTCTTCCTCGTGAATATTCCTTTATTTTGGTTTTGCCGAAGAATGATTGATAAATGTGGATCAGTTCCGTACAGTCAGACGACGCTGAGCATGAGCTTCTTATGGCTCCGGACCTTGTAACGGTTCAGGACGGTACACGTCCTGCGCAAAAAGTGCTCCATCAAGGCGGTGAGTGCGCATGTGGGCCCGCCTTCGGCTTCTTGACTTCTTAAGCAGATGCTCGCCGGCCGACTCCGAGCAGCAGCGCATGACCTTTGAAGGGGCTTCGAAGGGGGCAGAGATAAGCGCGTCGAAGAACGGCGCAGAAATCGAAGACGAGCAAGCGAACAACGGTGACATGGGATCACCCCTTGTGGAGATTGTCCTACCGTCGGCGCAAAGGTAGTCGTATCATTATTGTATTTTATATGTATGGTAGAAGTATGGTAGAGTTGTCCTTCCAAACTGTGATATCTCAGCCTGTGAAGAGATTTTTCATGGGTGAAAGACGTCAGACGAAGCAGTTTAGACGGACTAACAATGGTGGGCAGTCATTCGAAAAAATATTCACTACGTTATTGAGGCTATCCAGTACAAACTGTCATGTACTTATCTAAGCTTCTACGTACACCTTCGCGGGGACAGGCGGGCCAGTGTAAAGCAGGGTTATGGGCGAAGGTTCACTGAGTTTGGCGGAGGAAGTGATAATCACAGTAATGATGGGCGTCAGGTAGTCGCTTGTGGCAGGAAGAATGCGCAGTATTCGAATGGATTCCCCTTGAAAAACTTGGTAGAGGGACGACAAGCGTTTCGATGAACACGGTGAAGACGGAAAGCGACGTTGCGCTGGTAGGAATGCAAGGCGCGGGAGAGAACTGATGCGGGAATATGCTTGGGTGATGGTTCTGCGCAAATGAATTGCGTGTGCAACAGAGTAGGCTGGCATGATATTCGGGGAGCGTTGGTATTCATGATAAAGGGCCGAGGGGGTGTGCGGGTCCCTGGGTTTTGTAGAAGGCATCTGGTGTACGAGTATCGGCGACCACAGGATGAGGCTAGGGTGGTATTGGTGATTTCGACCAGGCTCCGAGGTTGTCGAAGTATTTCGGATGAAAGCCAGGGACGCGAGTGATACAGCAACGACCAGAATGCGACGTTCGAATGAAGGGAATGGTATGCGAGGTCGGACGGTGGTGCATCGTGATGAAGATTGCTTGATGCTCGACGAATAAGATTCGGGTCGAATAGAATGGTGTGGATCGCAAGCCGAGATCATGGACGACTGCCGGAGGTCAGATAATTGTAAAAAACGGGAAGAGAAAAAACTACGTACTGAGATGATAGGTCCAGAATATCGTGAAAGTGCCCAGAAGAGGTGGATATATCCGTCTTGCCCAAGGTAGCGCAAAGAATGGTGTCTGCCGCCGCCCGTCCCTTGATCTACAAACACTATTTACTAGCTACATAAATTACAAAGTAAACCGAAACCCGAAGCCGTCCAGAACGCTTTGACGGAAAGTCGGATCGCGAGGGGGTTGCCGAAACGAGGATGATTGGTGTTTGCGTCGCAAAGTAAGGCTGCTGGAGTGCACTGTTTTGGTTTTGGTGGGACGGAGAACACAAGGAAGTGATTGTTGGTTCGACGGTGTCAGCAAGAAATCGCAGCGCCTCGTTCGAAAGGCTACAGCCGCCTCGTGTTGAGTTTCCGGCTCGTATGGATGAATTTCTGGGCAAAGGTTCTCAATGTCGGTATTTTTATGAGCCTCGATTGGGACTTACAGTGAAAGTGACTCGTGAATGTTCCTCGACGCTTGCAATGCAGCTGTGTGGTCAGAGTGTTCGCAACCGAGGCCGGAAGTTCTCGTTTTGGTAGGTGACAGTGAGTCTGGGCGATAACTCTGTTTGGAGAACGTCGGTGAAGGAGTCCGTGCCTGAAAGCTGACGCAATGAAAGGTTTGGTTCAGGAAGTGTAAATAATGGGTTGGATGTCTCCAGAAGTGGCCCGTAGAAGATAAAGCGTGGACACGCAGAAAGGAAGGTTTGGTTCGGCAGAATCTGTCGGAGCTTTTTGATGAAAGAGGCCCCAAAGGTTACGATGACATTTCATGAAAATTTGCGGCCAAAAGTAATGCTGTGCCGACAATAAAGTTGATGAAAATATATATGATGGCCCCTCGCACGGTTCGTACGTATGTTGCAGCTATAGCCTCGACGCCGGCAATGAATAGTCGCAGCTGGTTTTTGTTATTGTGTAATTTGATGAACGAGCATTGTCGTTGCGACTGCCGACGTCTGGAGTTGAATTCGAAACATCCGCCTCGTCTTTGTTGGATCGATTGGGTTTTGCGCCGGCACTGAAGGGTCGCACGCGTGGTAGCTGGTGAATGAATGGTATGGCTTGCCATTGCCGGCGTCTAGAGTTCGAAACACCCGCCTCGTCTTGTTGGGTAATGTTGTGTCCTTGCCGTCTTGTCTGAGTTCGTTTGTTTAGTAGTGCGTGAAGCAGAGCGCGCCCAACGATGGTGATCGTGTTCTTTGTGCTTTAGTTGTTTAGATTTCCATTGGGCGGCTGAAGTGCGGACGTGCTGCAAGACTGTGAGAAACGGGTTAACCGCAGGATGAGAATCATGAATAAACAACAATACCAGGGGCGACGAGGCGGGGAGTTTAAGCGATGGCAACCAAAGCCCGGCCCTCCGCACTAACACAGTTCCCAGACCATCCTGCTATCCTTCCACCAACGGATCGATCGATCGTAATATGAAGGTGGCCAACCTTTTAGCTAACCTAAACAGAAGGGAGGGGGAAAAAAGGTTGGTTAGTGGGCGTCCCCGCCCCCTCCAGGCCCCCGCGCCGGCGCTGCAGCACCAACGCGGCCCCCACATATTTGCTACGCATTGAGCCTCCCTCCACCTCTGCACGGCTACGCTGAGCTCCCCTCCTGTGGAACAGCGTGTATGAGTACGATATAGATATAGAAGATATGGAAGAACTTACAGCGCGCTAGACTCCCTTACGATGACCGGCAGTGCACTACCCTGAATCAAACGACGGATTAGTACGCTGAACATGGGCGAGAGCGGTTCACTTACAGCCACAGCCTCCCATCGGCCAACGCCCGGTGGCCTAGAGGGTGTGTTGGTCAGCGAGGGAAGTACGAAGGGGTAGAAAGACGTACGTGGCACTCTAACGTACCCGCAGACAACCCAGTCGTCCAGTCGAGGTCTTGAGGCCTAAACAAAGGTTAGTAGCCAAGGTCTTGAGGTCTACAAAGCAGGAGTCTCCCTCTTGCAGATTAGCCCACCTGAATCTGCGCGAAGGAGACATGGTCAGCGAGGCGAAACAGGCGAGAAATAATGGCACGCAGCGGATCGAGTGCTGGGGACTTGAGGGCTCTTGAGGCCATGCTGGGAAGTGTCGATGAGTCGGTGGTCGAACCTTGAGGGGCGAAGGGGAGAGAATCTTGAGGGTGGGAGAGCGCCAGATGGTGGGAGGAAGCAAGAGTGAGGAAAGGAGGCTGACAGGATCCGCGGAAGCATCACCAAATTCAAACTCCGCTTGAAATCAGTAAGCGAGATCACGTTACCGTGTTAGCCTCACGCGACGCGACGCGGCTCAGGGGTCAAGTTCCTACAAGAACCTACAAGAAGATGCGACCAAGTATGACGAGTTTAGTCTGGCTCAATCGGTGTTACATTCCTAAGACTTCACCAGGATTTCCGTCAGCTCTTCTACATGGCTCAAAAACGGGCTGTGGCCACAATCCATCTCATACGTATCCCAGCTGTCTCTTTTGTCACTATGTACCCTCTCCAGCATACGCTTCTGCTCTTCAAATGAGAAAACGCGATCCCTTTTGCAGAATATATACACTTTTGGAACATCTGCGTCCCAGCACACGTTGGTTGCAGGTGTAACAACAAAATGCGCAGACATATGTTCGAGTTTTGAGGCCCAGTGCTCAGCCTTCTCACTCGGAAGATCGTGAAATAGGATCGCGGAAGCCTTGGAGTTGGCCATGAACGTTCCGGTAGCGGGCTAGATTGCACAATCAACATCTGGTTTTTTAGAATGTTCATAGTCATCTTACATCCATCTTTGCCCAGTCTCCGGGTTTCATTCCAGCCTCTGAAAAAGTTTGCAGTACACTCTCGCCTTCCCGGGGAAGGATTGCACTGAGGTAGATCACTTTCATAATACCTCCCTTTTGACCTATTTTTGCTCTCGCACTTGTTTCGAGACCGTTGACGCTCTGGCTCCCAGGCACACCACCATACGAGTGGCAAACGAGGACTATATCCTTTTGTTGATTGTTTACTAGTTCATCTAGGACCTGGCGAAGATTTGCAGCGTCAGCATTGGGTGGTGCAGAGGTGGCCAGTGGGCCAATGGTGGGGTGCAGGATGACTTCGGTGGGATAACCCTTAGCGTGCAGGGACTCGGCGAGAATGTGGGTGTGGGCAGCAGTATGATAGACTCCTGGAACGAGGACGAAAGTGGGATTCGTGATGGACTCCATTTTTTGAACAGTGATTTCACAAGCCAGCTTTATAGGATGGCTGATCCGATCGAAAACGGGATCGATACTCTTATATGAAAATGGTCCATTACCCTAAAAAATTCGAACCACTCCCCGGTCCATCAACGACTCCCGATATCGCAACGAGGGCTAACCGCATCCAAGTTGAACTGCCACCTTACCGTCCAGCAAGGGGGGCGGTAACCGCACTGGCTCCGGGAACTTCACGGTTTCGATATGTTTCAGTTTGAAAAAAGTAGGCTATAAAATAATGCTCCCTTGTAGTACTGAGATCCAGAGGAGGGTCAGCTGTTGCAGGCGAGAAGGCATGGATTGAATAGCTCTTCATGAAAAAAGCTTCTAGGAGTAAGTTTTGCCACGCCATTCTTCCACTTGGGTCGTCGGCCAGGAGATTTCCTGAGTTCCTCGTTCTGGAATGGACTCACCATCCCCCGGGACGCGTTTGGTCAGCCGATGGTGCGGCCAAAGACTGCAGCACCAGATCCGACGGAGGCGGCAAAGGAGAGGCAGGACGTGGCCAATAGGAGATTAAATTTCGTCCCCGTCCCGTAACGCACGGGGAATCGCCGTCGTCGGAAACCTTCACGATTTTGGCTTCTCTCCTGAAATTTCAGGTCGGAAACTTCAAAGCGTCAAGAAGATGCAAACATCGAGGCAAGATCAACATGACGTCATAAATGGACCTCCCAAGTCGTTCGCTGCGACTGGATAGATATGTATACAGCACTGCGTTTCAGCTCTAAATTTCGGCCAGCCGTCAAGTGGCCGGTCAGAGGTTTTCGGTCACTTTTCCGGCCATTGGCTTTCGAGTGGCTGTCAAATAATTTCCGGCCAATAAATGGCCACTTTGTCGGCTGGCCGCCAGGGTGTTTCGGACTTTGCGCATCTCGGACGATGACAAGCAGGTCGCACGGCCGCGCGTCGTTTGTGACGTGTCACAATCTTTTCCACAACCGTCATGTCGTATCCTATCGTGCTCACCCTTGCCACAAATGGTACCTCAACGTCTTCCATACACTCCGTTGTCTCATTAATCGAAATTCTGAGCAGTTTCTTCCCGTGAAAGTGGAATTACGCGGCCTTATTGGTGTGGACGATTCTTCTTTCTTACTTCGTTTTCACTGCTCAAGGAACCATCCAGGAGCTCCACACTACCTTTCATTGCCTTGCCCAAGATTGAATTCCCCCAGAAGACGCGTAAACACACGTCAAATCTGTGGCATCAGTTCCGACCACCAGCTTCTCCGCGTTCATCTCGATTCTTGTCCTTGAGTTCCCATTCCAGTATTTAAACCTTTCGCCTCGCCTCTTATCAGTGCCTGGGCCACGTTTTACACCGATTGCGCAGATCTAGATCGAGGTGCGCTATTCTTGACTTCGATCAGAATACTGATTCAACCCTCAACAGCTCGGAGGATCTTCGATCTAATTATCCTGGATGTGCGGAGCGTGATATGTCGCGTAACGATACATGAACCACCGTGCGTCGCGTCTCATCCCTACTTTTCTCGTACTCGTGCGACCCCAAGCCTCAGACGACCGGACACACTCCATCAGAAACCCCTCAGATACACACCGCGCCTCCCACGTCCTTCGCAGAAATTTATTTCGCGGTACGTTCGTCCCCAGATTTGCACCTTTAATTCGACTATTTGGGCCACTCTACTGCTCCGTGTCTCCTCCCGACGAACCGAGCTGTCCCTGTAGCTGCGGTGCCGCAGCCTTGCATTCCGCTCTCATCCTCAACTCGCACCACATCGTACCTGACGACGAAACGGGCCACTACCCATGCCGCACCTGTACGAAACCAAACATCGCGGCGCGTTCGACAATTGCGCAAAGGGTGTGTGACCCGCCAAATCCTGGTTTCTGATTTTTGGCTAATGGGATTCGTGCCATCGCAGATGTGGTTCATCAGCCCCTTCAGCCGCGAGGTCGTGAAGAGGCAGGCGCGCGAGTACGTGATACTCTTGATACTAATTGTTTTCATGTCGCGATCTTCAGCGAATAGCGTACGGATCTATGGGAATACCGTTGTGCCTTCTAGCTCTGTAGTATGTCAAAATTTCGAGTCGGTAGCTTGTGTATTGCGCGAGTTATGAATTTAATCGAATTATATTGTTTTTCTCGACTGGGTGGATTGGCCGAAAGTGTGGCCGTCAGAATGGCCGCCAAAGTGTCCGACAATGGCCGAAAACCATCAAATTTGCCATCTGGCGGCTGGCCGACAATTTGGCCGGTAATGTGGCAGCAATGGCCGGAAAGCTTCATATCGGCCACTTGACGGCCAGCCGAAAATTAGGGTTGAAACGCAGTGCAGGCTAGTCGTTGTAAAAGTCCGCCAGACCGCCGTGAAGAGCGCTCTAAGATATTTTTAGTCGCTGGATAAAAATATTTTCGTCGCGATATTCTTGGAGAAGATGTTTCGGCAACGTCCGGCAAGAGAGCCTCAAGGCAAAGCCGGACAAATCAGTCGGCACAGCACTGAGCACGCACCTGCTCCACCGGTTCCACCACTGCGCGCACGATGCGACGGTTTTCGGCACTCTTCCTCGCCCTCATTCTCCCCTTCACGGCCGCCCAAATAATAACCACGACAGACGTGTGCGTTTCCTGTTCACAATTATCACCGCCCTGTCCAATCTAGTCTTTCTAGAAATGGCGAAACCATTGTTGAGAATATTACCATCGATCCCATCCTGCAGATCCCCACCACGAGTATCATGTAGAAACCTCTGCTTATTGCGCTTCTTCTTCTTTCTTACCCTATTACGCTCAAGCTCGACTATAATTGCTGCCGCAGTAACGCAGACGGTGACAACACTGGATCCGTGAGTACGCTCGTCCTGGCCTCTATATCTACCCATTTCTGGCCTTTAGATTGGGGCAGACTGTGGTGGAGGTCATTACCGGAGATGGAGCTGGTGACAGTCAAACCCAAACAATGTTCGTCTCTACCGCTCTTCTTTTCTCCGCTATTAACACGGACATTAGTGCAACTTTGACCCCGGATGCCGGTGGGGGACAAGGCCCAGTCGGGCAGCCTGGACCAACCGGGGCAGCGGGAGCGGCGACCCCTTTCACATACACAACGACCAACGCCAATGGTGACACGATTCCTGTGGTCGCAACCTTTACACCTTCATTCGCCACGACCGTCATGCCCTCGGCAACGTTCAAGGCCACCGTCATGGACTATTCCGTGTACACCGCCAGCTATGCTACTCAAGCACCGCAGGCTGCAAATGCCAATTCCAATCAAAACGGTGCTCTGCGACAGAGTACAGGATGGTGGGGACCTTGTCTTAGCGTCATGATTAGTGTGGCTGGTGGCTTCGTCCTCGTACTAGGAGCATGAGACTGGATATAGCTGATCATGGACACACCGGGTGACGATGTACATGGACATATATATTTTGACGCGCATTTTTTTTTGACATGACTTAACGTATGCTTTGACAATCCTCCTCATATTAATGAACCATAGACATAGTACTGAACGTATACCAATCCATAAGTGGGGTCAGGATCCCTCTCCCCGTCGTAGTCTGTTGAATTTGGGAAGCATTTCACGGAGATACTCTGCATGCTTTCTCCTCAAATCCGCCTCCTGAACTTTACCCCGCCCACTCCAGGTCCTCCGTTCAGCCGCGGGCCCGTATATCACAGTGTAGTCGTCCAGAAACTCGTCGTCCGTGGGTACGACCAGACAGCCCGCCCCAATCACACAGTACGAGCCGATGCGGACGGTGTGGTGAACGCGCGCGCGCGTCGATATTGTGTTGAAGTCGCCGACGGTCGGAGACTCGACACCTGTGCAAGTACCGCGGTTATTCAAGCTCTCTTCGCTGCAGAAGGCACGGTCGTACGACAGCCAATTTCAAAGAGATTGTCGTCGCCGATTCGCATCACCTCTTTCCTCCTGAAGACGGTGCATGGTCAAAGAGACCGCGAAGCTTTGAGGAGGATGGTCACCTATTCACGATGATGGCGCCCTCCTCGATGATGCAGCCCGAGCCAATGACGATAGGCCCAGCAATTGCGAAAATGGTAGCCTTAGGGTGGACTATAGTGCCTATTAGAGAGACTTCAGTGCACGGAGTTGAGGTTGAGGGATGCCACGACCTGAGCCGATTGTGATGTCGCCTTTCAGCTCTACATCTTGGCACACGACGGCCTTGGAATGAATGGTGTACTTGTCGCGTCTAGAAGAAACCACAAGGATATTCAGCGGGGACCAAAAGAACTAGAAAAATTCGAAGGACATTGGTGCCATGAGAGTTTGGAGAGACCCCGTTAGGTCACGATAGCGTGATCCGGGGATACGCGGTACGCGTCCCTAATTGAAGATCTACCGCACTGTAAGCGCGCTGGGCTCACGAGACGCGACTCCCGTAGTTGACCAGGAAAACCATAGGACGTGAGCTATTGTGGACTCTACTGCCTGGCTATAGCTGCTCGTAGCTCGCGGCGGCTTTTGTCAATTTCTAACAAAGTTTTACTCGACGTTACAGCCCTGTCAGACTGAAATATTTCCACCTAACTCGACGAATCTACCGAAATAACGTTCAAGTCGAATGAGGGAGAGAGCTTGGAGAGCAGCTGGGTTTACAGGTGATTATTTCAGCCGGTGTCGTCCAGCCATAACATTGCAAACAACTGAACTCTTCTTACCTCAAATGGTATTCTTCAACCCTACCGCTGCCAAGCTCCAGCTCACGGGCAAGACACTCATAGTCGTCTGTCTATCTAAGTCGCTCGATATGCCACCGATTTGACTCGGTCCTCTTAGCCGGTCGTATCCACCGCCAATGTTTCGCAATTAGCAGCGGACTTGCTCATAGCGTCATTGTCTCTCGAGAGAATTGGATTTTTTGATTCCTCATTCCTCGTGCCTGTTGTGGGCAGCTGTGAAGATGGTGCAAGTGGTGTGAGCACACCGCTTGAGTGTGAGTATCGTTCCTCTCACAATTTACGCGATTACGCATGCGCAAGTAGTGTACGGCAAAGCTGGATTAGACATAGTCGTAGTACAGCAAAGGTCTCCTGCTCTTAAGGTACTTATTTCATCCTCTTATCCATACTTTCCCCCTACTGAACGTCATCACAGTCTCAAAAACAAGAGTTCATCAAGACGCTCCTTGAATTTATCCAGACGTCCGGCGTGGCTTCAGCTCTTTTTCTCTCCGGAGTGGATCTGTCCAACCGCACCGACTCCCAGATGCTGTAGGCTCTTTTCATTAACTTTCTTGGACGAGATGACGAATCCAGGCACATAGAACACCAACGTATCAAATTCGTCCCACTAATGCAGTGCCTCTGTCGTCGACACCGCTGGCTCGTCTGACCGAACTCCCCATCCCGGAGTACTCCTCGCCAGTACCTCAGTACCCCTTCAAAACGCAGCTGAATCGGAACCAGACGTGCCGTTCATTCCAGGAGGAAGCCTCACACGCCGGATTCTACAAACTCTCTCCAAATCTCCGTCATCAGTGCCAACGGCCGCTATTCTTCAATTCGTTCTCGAAGGAGACAACAGGGCAGACGCTGCCCTGCTGGCCAGTGTCGTTGTCGCAGTTCTCGGGCTCAGCATCGGCGGATTCAAGGAGCCCCGCAGCTGGAAGCAGGGTCTCTTTGGGGCGCCCCCTGACCAAACGCTGTATGGATGAATAAATAAATAATTACTAAAGTGCCAGCTAAACTTTAGTATTGTTTTCACCCTTGTATTATAACTGAGAATGCACCAGGCTTTGAATTACGATTAAGGTACAAAAAGAGTTGCTATTACAATGCGAGTGATTCCTGTACAAGTGCGTATGTATGAATGAATTATGCGATGAACAAAGCTGCGGAAGGAATTGCGAGAGAAAGCGGACATCGATGACAAGTGATACTTCCAAAACGATATTCATAGCCACGCCTCTGGCCCCGAACTCGCTGCAAACCACGGAGAGACGTCATCCGTAGCGATGCGATAGCGTAGTCCGAGCTCCCGCCCTTGATCTTCTTGCCCCGAACCTTTTTTCTCGGTTTCCCGTTCTCCTTCTCCCATGCATTCTCACTAGCGCTCCCGTCGGTCTTTGCGGAGCCCTCTCCACGACTATCCATCGTATCTGAATTGGCCGTCTTCAGAGGCAGCTTGACAGTAGCCTTGGCTGCACCAGTGCGGGGCATCCGCCACCTCGCCTCGTCAGACTCAAGCTCGGCAGCCGCTCTGGTCTGAGGCGCAAACCCGCTGCGAGCCGAACCCGCTGTTCCCGCATGCCATTGGTTGGGAGCGGGGTGCGAACGGGATCGGAAAGAATCGGCAAGTGAATGCGAAGGCGGACGGGGCGGGCGAGTCGTAGCAGCCGTTTTGGGCGGCGATGCTGGGGGAGAGTAAGGCTCCATATAATCTTCTTCAGGGACGGAGGATAAGCGACGCTGAAGAAGGCGGGCAAAGGGGACCGATCGTAGTTGTCGGGTGGGGTTGCGGCTCTGAACATGAAGATCCGGCGATGTGGGCGATGGCGGGGCTGCGAGGAAGTTGCGCACACGGTTCGAAGGTATGGGAGGTAAAGGACTGTTCGGGGGCGGTCCAGGATGAGGCGGCGACCTGTCAATCGCTGGGCTGCGATACTGAGATGGGGAGGAAACGACGTGGGGAGTAACAGATTGATTCTGGTGCACTAGACTCGAGTCGCCAAAATTCATGTTCGTATAATCATGGTTCAAGTTCAGATCTGGATTCCGTATGCGGTCAAACACAAATTGACGCAATTCCTGAGACGGATCCGGAGTGTATGGCTGCAATTCTCGCAGGTGGGTAAAATTCGGCTGTTGCTTTGCAGGAAGCAAGTTGTGGAGATCTAAGGGCGGGAAAGGATCTGTGTAATGAGGCATAAAGGGAGTCCATTGCGGGGATGAAGATCCGGGCGGGGTGGGTAAAAAACTCTGGGGACGATGTTGGGCGCGATATTGATGAGCAATCTCAATTGCTGTCAAACGTTGAGGGGGATGGATAGTGTGTGCGATTCGAGATTCGACGAAGATACGAGGATATTGTTGTGTTGCTTGTTGGCTTGCAGGCACAAAAACGGCTGCCGACGGCTTGAGAGAATGCGGGGATTTAGTTCTGACGCCCTCATCGGCGACGTCACGTTGATGTCTTAAAGTGTCCTGCCAATCAAGTCCCAACCCTCGTTGTCCATCATATGTGGAAAGCTGATCTAGGACATTGGTCCACGAGTCTGCATTCTGGGGAACGTTGAACGTATGTTCCTGTGCTTGACCTCTAGATGAATGCCGAGGGCCAAGGGACTCCAACGCGCGCTGATGAAGAAGGATTTGATTTCTGGCCTCGTGAACTGTGGGGATGCCACCAACGGAAGGCGGATGGAGACGATCCTGCGTAGTCTGGAGTTGGTGACGAGGCGATGGATGTTGGTGAGATGCAGTATTATGCTGGGAATTGCGCTGGGCTTGTAGACGAGGTGGAAAGCTGGACTGGGGTGTTGATTTGTGGGAAACGTGGGCAGAGTTAGCTCGCGAGTGTGCTGGTTGGCTGCCAGCGTCTTCGATTCCTAGACCCCAAATCATGCGAGACAAGTCCTCGCCCTCAACGATAGTTCCTTCGGCACCACTGAGAAGACATATTTAGTACGGAGCTATTCTGCAATCGCTCACTTACGAAGGGCAGCGAGCATAAGGAAGAGACAATGGGCCATGAAGAGCAGGGATTGGCTTGGGTGGAGAGCTCGCCCAAGAGATCCAGCCTTGGGGAGAAACGATATATCAATTGGTTATCGTTTACAGAAACATGAAACGCACCACTCTCATCTTCATAGACTCGGCTGGATTTTGCTTTCTGTCGAAGAAAAGAGATTGGAACCTGCAAATCATTAGTGATTGGCCTGGGGATATCGGAAGCGATAATCATACCTGCATATCGTTGCCGATGATCATAACAGATTCCGGGGACGAAGGAGGAGATGGAGTGTGAGGCATATCGGAAGAAGGAAAAGAGCGGCGAGCCCTGGACGATCCAGATCTATTTTCGGAGAGAAACGAGGTCTCCGCAGAAGCAGAGGATTCTATGGTATTATCCGAAAAGAAAGCGAAACTCTTGGCCGTTCAGAAAGGGAAACTCCACGAGTCTCGCGAGGGACGTGAGTGACGTAGGAGGAGAAGTCTCGGGCAGGGACAGAACGCGCTGGGTGGTGCTATTTAGATGGGAGGGTCGGCTATAAGGTAGTTGTGCATGTTTGCGGGAAGTAGGTGGAGAACGAGTAGGACCTGCTGCATGAACAGGAATAGGATGGCTGCCAGACGGTGGGGATTGATTGTATGGGATGTCGAAACAGGGCGAAGACGAGGAACGACGGGAGGCTGATGTATTTGAGGGAGTACTCGGAGCACCGGGGAGGTCATAGACGCGAGGATTTATGGGCTTTGAGGTAGAATCGGTTGGACGCGACAATCGTCGGGGTAAATCTGTTTGAACGCCGCGGTCGACATAGTCCTTTTGTTCTACTGTTACCGTCGAGCGAATCATACTCCAGGCCGCCTAGAACACGCGGCGTGCAGATGGTGGGGGAAAGAGAGAAAGAATTTGGCAAGAAACTTTGCGAAAAGATCTCGTTTTATTGCTCGGATCATTCGGCATCCGGAATTTGCCGGACTCGTCTTTTGAAAGAAATCGCAGCTAAATCTACACTATAGTACAGATAGATCCACTCCAATAAATCCTCTATGCCGGCACCTTTTTGGTGAAAAAGGTAGATAGTTTAGCCATTCCCGCAGTTTTCGCCTTCTTCAATTTCTCGACCCCTTGAGAGCCTCCAGGCTTTCGCTTCTTGTCCACTGTCACCGGGGCAGGTTTGGTTTTCACAGGTTTTTCGACAGCAAGGGCGGCATTCTCATCTTCAATGGATTTAAAGTGTGCGTCCAATGGCGTGAAGCTAAGCAAGAAATGAGATTTAATAACGAAGCTGAATAGTGGTCACCCACTCATACGATGCTGTCAATAAACTTCGTATCCCGGGAGGAGCATACTGGCCAACTAAATCGCATGCTGCTCGGACACGCCCGACTATCGCGGTATCTCAATACGTCATATGCACCGCACAGAGACTAACTGACCTTCAAGCAAATTTTCTTTTCCATCCTCCATTAGTCCATCTTTCGCAAGATTGCGTACCAGTGTCCGAGAAACCTCGATGGTCTTGGGAGTAGACAATCGTTCGACCTTGACCCGGAGGTATTCTACAACCTTTTGTGGGGAGAATCGGTACACGGTGATGTCCTCGGTAATTTCTAGGAATTCACAATTCAGCTCGAACCAAAAAAATAGGTTGGAATGCAGTCGCGCACCCTTTACGTCGCATACCCGCTTGAGCGCATTTATACAGCACTCCATTGACACGAACTGGAACACGTCCTCTTTCGAAACAAGCAGGGAGACATCCTTATCCGCTGCAGAAGTAGAGGACTGTTCCAAGTTGGCGGCAGCATCTTCGAATATTTCGTCTGCAGGGCGAAACATGCCTTGGTCGCCGTTCTCCTGCGTTGAAATTAGCCGCTGGTTTCTCAAAAGGTTTTTTTCGGGCCCACAGGATAAACGGATTGGAGGATTGGGATGAGAAGAAATGCGGGGTCGATTGGGGTCATGACTAGGAGTTTTCCATCTGCTCTGTGAGCTCAGCGCTTCCCAGAACGAATATAAAATTTGAAAAACGCTACCAGCTACTACCTCTTGACCGATGAACCACGAGCGAGCATTTGTCGGAGCCACCGCCTGAACTTCAAGTATTGCATCCCGCTTTGACCCGTCATTTCCCCGAGACTGGTATGGAAGAAAGAGAGAAGCAAGCCCTAAGATGTGTGGCATTTTAGATTTGGGTCTGGGCGGTAGGAGCGTTGTGCTCACCAGTTCTTGGGTGGGGAAGTCGGAGAAATCGGCTAGCTGCCGTTGGGTCCGATGAAATGTCTATTGGGAGATCCAACGCGTCTATAACACGTCATAATCCATTGGATATAAACAAGAGAAATGAAGGATACCAGAGGGTAGAATAGCAACATGAGTGGCCATGGTGAAGTCGGTGTTGACGCGTTGTGTGCGCGTGTGGCATCCAAATGCCTTCGCCAACGGGTCTAAACTTTCACAAGTCTCAATTAAACTCTACAACTAATGGCGGAACTCGAACGACTGGTACTCTCTGGAGAGCTCTTCAGGACCTCAGGCTCGTCTTCACCGCCTAGATCGCCCTCCCCCGACGCCGGATGGCATGACGATGACTTGAACTTATCAGACGATGAGAAGGATTACGACTCCGACACAGTTCGTCGCGCCGCCTTTGATAAACATCTGAAAGAGCAGGAGAAGCAACAAGATTCGATTGGGATGGGCCCTGGGCGAACAGGCGTCAAGGGTGTCATTCGGGATCGGGATGAGGCAGAAGGAATGGAACGGGAAAAACGGGCCAGGGATCTGGCAACTGTGATGGAGAAGATGGAAAAGAGCCATCTTGGGGGTAAGACGTTCTTAGAGGAAGAGAGAGAGAAAGGTGAGAATGCCGATGAATTGGTTTTGAAGGAGCGGGAGAGGATGGAGGAACGAAGAAATGTGTTTGGAGAAACACGCAAGGGGAGGTTCGGTCATTTACGAGAAGTCGGGGTCAAGGGGTTCTTGAACGCCGTCGAAGGGGAGCCAAAGGGAACATGGGTTGTTGTTCACTTATACGAACCGGTAAGTTGTGTTCGCTATGCTCCTGCTATACATGCTCAATATTTTAGTCTCTGGATCGTTGTTATCTGCTAGATGATACACTTGCCCGTCTCGCTCGTGTCTACTCGGATACGAAATTCCTCCGAGCTCGAGCATCTGCATTGGGATTCGCTTCCACCAGTTCATCCTCATCCCGAGGTGGACCTCAAATAAACCGCGCTACTCGTGTAGTTGGAGACGATACGGATGATCCTTATGACGAAAAGGAGCTTGAGGATGCCGAGGTTGATGAAGAGGAAGAAGTTTATGACGACGATGTTGACCTTGACGTGCTCCCCACCATGCTGGTCTACCGTGACGGGGAGCTCGTTCACAACTGGGTTCGGGTAGATTGGGAAGCTGGGAATGCAGGCATCGAGGAACTCCTGGACCAGTACGTCTCACTCGCTCCCTTCAAACGTATTTTTACTCACCACATTAACAGCCATCATATCCTCCCGCATAGTACATCGAATTCGCGGAACCTTGGCCTTCCCAGCGACGATGAGGATGATTTAATTTGGAGTGACGATGAAGATGGACTCATCTAGACAATATCTTACCTATGCAACACATATCTACTTATACTAGTCCGTCGCAGGAAAACTGTAAAACAAGATTTTATTTTCAATACAGCGTAATATGTAGTTATTATATCAAGCACCAACGACGACAGACTACGATACAAGAAAATATTCAAGAAATGGGACACCGCAAATATCAAAAAATTGCCCATTCTTCAAACGCGCCCTGCCCGAACCTGAAGAAACTGGTGCTACCAGCATCCACAACTGCAATAATGACAGTTTTTTTGCCAGCCTTGATGGCCATAAATGGATGCGGACGTCGAGCCTCCGTTGTGCTCTCGGCAGGTGGAGGACGGAACCAGTGTAGAATGCGGCGTGATAATGATGGAGGTGGAGGCGAAGGCGCAGGCTTGGTACGAGGGGGCGGTGGAGCGGTGCCTTTGACAGGTCGGCGCTGTCGAGGTAATGGTGGAGGCATCTCAGGCGATATGTCGAACAGATCGGTCAACTCGCGCAGCGAAGGCATTGGAGTTGTTCGAGCACTATTCCCAAATGAATTACCGGTTTCGCGAAGATTGCGATCACTCACTTCACGACTACAATCTGGTAGTCTGGAAGGCCTGGCGAAGACTTGCGGTAAGGTGTTCCCGGCTTATTGACGTTGAAAAAAATATGGTAAGGTGACAGTTTCACTGGACGTTCCGCTTTGGTGGGGAGGAGGGGAACACTGTGTCCGGCGGGTATGAATCGCAGGGCACGAAAAGTAGCGCCTTTAAAGGGTTGAGTAGGAGAAGAACCAAATCGGTTGACTAACCATAGTTTTTGTCATGAAGAAACCACCGACTAATCTGAAATGGCTTCCACCAGTTGAACCCACCGGTTAGAACACGGCAAATTTTCGAAATCCACAATGGGAAGATAGAACGGATTCTGCTGAATATGGATACAGTTTTCTGATTAAGTGGAGAAAGATTATGAGGCGGGGGCATGGGATATAAAGAGTTAGGCGCAGTTGCGCGCGTAACCACATATCCTAAACGCTTGAGGTATGCATAAACCTTAAGTTGAACAATAAGTTGACGGAACCGCGAGATACATGATCCCAAACCTGATACCGCTCCAACGTCAAGTCCTCGGTCCCTATCATTTCACTGAATGCCTGTTGCACACTCATAGGCGAACCGAGAATTTCTTCGAAGTTATCGACACTAGCCAGATCCAAACTAGTCTCTTTCCAACAAAATACTGAACCTCTTTCAATGAGATACAGAGCTTCTTCGGGAAGGAGTTCAAGCCTCTTATGATGCTTTTCGGTGCCTTCAGTAGTAACCACAGGCCGAGGGACCGAATGGCCTATAGACGAGAACATAGTTCCACGAGGGACGTTAACATGAGCTCTTGCGATTTCAGGATGCCAAATTGCATAGCTGACAGCCTTGCTGTTGAAGAGTAAAACACCGATGCTCAGACAGGTACACCAACTCGAGAAGAGTTATTAGCACCTAGAGATGGTACGGGTCGCCCTCAGAGCCTCGAGCATGGCGTTCCTCGATCTGTCGAGGACATGCAATTGTAAACCTGATCCGCCTCCAGGCTGCGGTTCAAACTCTTTTTCACCGCGTCGCGGAATCACAGGACGCGCAGCGCTTGGCCTAATAACTGAATATACAAAGAACAAAGTTTGCGATGTTGTGAACGTACATAGTTTCGTCCAGTCAAGAACGACATCTCCCTCATCGTCAGAGGCCTGGTCTCCGTCTTCTGGAGACATCCCTTCAGATGTAAGGGTTGGTGGCTTTGCATCTGGCTGCTCGAGAGAGTCGTCCATGATATTTTCTTCGACTCGCGATGTGTGGCGGTGTCGCGATGTTTGAAATGCACGGAATGGCCAAATGATCGATCATTTGATTGAATTGATGCCAAATTCATGCTGGGGTCAGATCATTACTGCGCTCTACTGCGCTGAACTTGTTTGCAACGCGATTGGCACACGCCCGCGCGCTCTTGGCTACTGACCACCATGTCTGACTCAGGAATCCTGCTCCTGGGTCGAAAAAACGCCGGCTCCAGGTGAAGTTTCCGTGTTCTGGACGCGTTTTGGAGCTCACAACCCGAAAGGGCGCGTGTGACATATGCAGGTAAGTGGTGCTTGCAGTTAATTATTCCCTTTGAAACGCATGTGTGAATGAAGGAGTAAAAAAAGTGAGTAAAACCTCCTATATCTCTCTGCCAGAGCTCTAATCCATGCTATGTGATTCCAGTAAGATGTACGTCTTCAGGCGTCGCAGAACTTTTCGCGATAAGTTGACGGGCCGCAGGCGATAGTGCAAAAATGCCAAATAATATATGTTCGAACTGTATAGCGTTCGACTCCCAATGCACACACTTGGCATCAGCAGCGAATGTATGCAGCATGTATTCTTCTCCAGGTTGTATTGTTCAGCCTCTTCGTCAGAGACGTGCAGCAAAAGCGGAGCAAGTCCAATCGTCGGAAGAAATTCCTCGCGCTGCCATTCCCACTCCCATTCAAGGCCAGATCGCGGCGATTCTCTCGCAAACGACCCCATATTCTCTGCCCAAAGAACCCTCTTCTGTTTTGCGTACACTGGTCGATTTAGCCACATATGCAAAAAGCCTCGAAGAAGAACTGGCAATCCTCAAGGGTACCGCCCTTCCTGATTTACCTATCGTCGACCCCAGCACTGCATACACTCGACCTCCGACGCCGACCGACTTATCCTTGACTGCGACTGATGGTTGTGTTCTCACAGGTGATTTTTGTCACTATTCATACATATTCGTCACTGAGATTTATTCCAGAGCTCAACGAGCGCATGAAAGGATTAATGGTCGACTCGAGCCATAACCGCTTTTATGGGCAATCTAGCGACATAATGCTCGTGAAGACGGCCATGGATATAAAACGTCAAGCTGGTGAAGACAAAGGGTTGACGGAGCATCTCCTTGCTATAAAGCGGCCTGAATACTGGAATTCACATCCTGTTAGTATGCATAATCGATCGAGTTCATCCCAACTCAAAATATCTATGAATCAGTGGCATCAACCGCCTCCGGAGGCCCCAGATATATACATATTCCCCGAAAAAGATCTCATGGACAGTCTCATGAGCTGTGGGTCATTATTTTCCTTCGACGCTCCCTTTTTCAACTTGCCTTGTTCCAGTATATTTCTTTCACGTCCATCCCTTCATTCCATTGCTCCATCGCCAGACCTTTGAACAAGCGGTTGCCGAGGGCTTACACCTACGGAACGGTCGCTTTGGGGCGACATTGCTACTAGTGTGTTCCCTGGCTGCTCGGGTACATTGGTTTACACCGATCACGCTTGCAAACTAACCGAAAACTGCAGTATTCCGATGATCCGCGCGTTTTTCTGGAGGGAACCAACCTGGAGCATAGCTGTGGCTGGAAATGGGCCGGTCAAATCAGGCTGGTAAAGCAATCATTTACAACGACGCCATCTCTATACGATGTGCAAATATGTTGTGTAAGCGCCAGAGTGTCTTTTCTCCGTGACATTTTCTGACATACAACTTCTTAGCTTGCCGTCGTGTTCCTGCAAGGCACTGGCTGCCCTGAATTGTGCTGGGTATTATTACTTATATGTTAACAACCAGTGGAGCTGAGTTCTCTTAAGGTGTTGACATCGATCGGTATTCGGTTAGCGCAGGACGTCGGGGCTCATCGCCGTAGGCGATATACAGGAGATAAACCAGCCGAGGACCAGTTATGGACGAGAGCTTTCTGTAGGTCAACCAACATCCGCTTTTCGGATCTGGAGGTGGCTTACCCGCGCGCGACAAGGGGTACTGGTCTGTATCGACATTCTGCTCAGTGCATCTTTTGGGCGTCCCGCGGGACCACAGCCGATGAGTATGTTGTCTGTATCCAATATGTTTAATAAGCTAACCACTTGAAAGCTTCGATCTGGACTTACCTATCGAATGTGACGACATCTACTGGGAAGGTCCTGAGCCCTTTAAACAACCTCCTGGAATACCTTCTCAATTGGCGTACCTGAACTGTTATATCAAACTGCTTGATATTCTTGGCTTTGCCCAAAGAACTCTGGTATTTCGTACGACATAATGGTGGAAAAAAACTCTGAACGTCGTGTTAGTACACTCTCAAACGATCAAAGAAACGCGGTGCAGAGGCTGAGCAGTGGAACCACCAAGTGGTGGCCGAATTAGAGCAAGTCGAGTGCTTGTCATTGCTACATATTGGATTGACCTCGTTTCGTTCATCAGCTCTGCGATGGTTGGCTTCTCTTGTATCGGTTTTATATCGTGCTGATCACATTCGCCAGAATAACTGGATCGATTCCTTGCCAGACCATCTTCGATGGGACCCTCACAGAGAGAATTTCATCTTTTCTCAACAATCTGCATCGCTCTATGCCTCGTATTATCACGTTCAAATCCAGATACATCGGCCTTTCATCCCAGCCCCGGGTCGTTCCTCGCCATTGTAAGTATCCCGCCACTTGCTGTAGTTGGTTCTTAATCTGCTATCAGGCTTATCCCTCTCTTGCCGTATGCGCCAATTCTGCGCGATCTTGTAGCCATGTCATGGAAGTACAAGCGCGTCGGGGTATCTTACCTCTTGCGCACGTCAAGGTATCTTGTTTCTCGAAAATAAAACGTTCGCGCCAATTGACGAATCTGCAGATGGCGCTCTTTGATTCCTCTGTCATCTTGCTCCTGATAGTTTGGTCTGGGAAGCAGAATGGAATGACGATCGATGCGAGCAAGGAAATACGAGATGTCCACACATGTCTCAACATCCTACGTTCCTTCGAGCGACGGTGAACTTCATTGCCATCCATAATCAGCAATTTGTACTCACGTAAAGAAACAACAGGTGGCAAATTGCAGGGAGGTTATGGTAAACTTCTGCCTTGGACTGCACACCGCTAACTATCCATACTAATTGCTGAACTGCGTAGGGATACCATTTACGCTATGCTCAGCGCCGGCGATCTCCTCAATTCGCCACCGCCGCCGTCGCTGAAACGGGACAGAGATTCAGATTCGCGGAGTCCAAGTGTTGCATCCATGAGTGGATCCGAGTTCGCTGCTATGCGGCGCGGTAGCATCACAGGCTCGCACGACTATTCGAGCCCGGGTGCTGCATCCACAAGCGGATCCGACTTGTCCTCCTTGCAGCCGCGCAGCATCGCAGGCTCGCGCCGTTGTTCCCCTCTCGAGACCATGCAGCAAGGTGCTCAAAGTGTACCCCCTCAAGACGAACTGCTCCACCCTTTGCCCGTTCACTCAGCTGAGCTTGGCCGTCTCCCTTTGCCACATTTTGAAATCACCAACCCTTTCATGGCAAACAATGGACTGGCGTATTTGTCCCCGGAAGGTCAGGGAATGGATGGATGGTCAACACCGTTCGCGCAACAGCCAGATCAGGATGCATCGATCGAGAAAGTACTGCCTTCCGACTTTTTCTCATCCGTGTTGGACAATACGCTGGGTAATTATATTGCTCTATTTGTTGAAGCGAATTCTAATACGCCCAGGTGCCGCCGAGGGGGAGAACCCGGAATGGACCTACGCGCCTGCAACGGGTGCCCAGTGAGTGATGTCAACTTCACTGATGCTTTACTCATGTTAACGCAGTTGGACGGATTGGGATCAATACATGCACGGCGGGATCCACGATACACCGCAACTCTAAAGAATGACAACGCACTTAATTCAATTTATGTATGTACCTTGCTTTCTATCTATAACAACCCGTTTGTCTCCAAAAGCAGCACGATACCTGTATATTTGTCAATAGACTTTCCGATGCAATAAATGCATGGGCTTACTGTGTACAATCTCCGGGATGCTCTGCGAGGATGTGTCCACCGTCAAGTCCGCCTTCTTGGGCACCTCATACGGGTCGTCAACACCCGTGAACCCCTTGATCTCCCCGCGGCGAGCTTTGGCATAGATGCCCTTGCGGTCCCTCTTCTCGCAGTACTCGAGCGGCGTCGCGACGTGGATCAGGAAGAAGTTGCCGCCCGCGCCACCGGACGAGGCCACCGTTTCCCGAGCAGCGTCCCGCGAGTGCTCATGCGGCGCAATCGGCGCCGCAATAACACCTGCGCCGGCGCGGGTGAGCTCAGCGGCGACGAAGGCTATGCGCTGCGTGTTCTTGTGCCGGTCTTCCCTCGAGAACCCAAGCTCTACGGCAAATTAAGTATAGAATAACACGAAGATCACCGTGAGTCGCTTACCCGCAGAGAGCTCTTGCCGAACGGTTTCTCCGAGCAGCAGCGTAACGCTTCGGCCGCCCTGCTCGTTGAGAGTGACTTGAAGCGCCTTGGCGATGGTGTCTTTGCCAGAGTTGTACAAGCCTGTCAGGAACAGCACAAACCCTTGCTTGTTACGCGGAGGGTAGCTCTCGCGCAAGGTTTTGACGACAGAGCTTTGTGAGGCGCGATCAGAACGTGCCCATTTTTAGTCCCTCCAGAGACTCACTCGTAGCTGAACCAATCAGGAATCGGCGCGCCTGTCTTGAGTCGGCGGCGGAGCTCGGTGCCCGAGATGTCGAGCGTCTCCACACCCTTGGGGATCTCGTCCGCAGGTTGGTATTCGTCTGTGGCAGGGATGTAGCTCATCTGCTGGAATGGCACCATCTCAATCTGCAGCTCGTCATGGTATTTGGAGACAAGCTCCTGCGCGTCGTACGGGCCGTAGAAATCTTTGCCCTGCGAATTCTTGCCCGGTCCGGCGTGGTCGCGTCCGACGATAAAGTGCGTCGCGCCAAAGTTCTTGCGGATTATCGCGTGCCAGACGGCTTCCCTAGGGCCCGCCATGCGCATGGCCTGGAGAAATCAAAGAAATCAACTCGAAGAAGCGACGCGAACGGAAATGGTCGTACCAGAGGGAGGAGGGCGAGATGGCCCATACCGTTGGGGTACTTTTCCATGATGCTTTGGTATACACGCACGCGCGTGAAGGCGTCGACGTCGCCAGGCTTGGTGAGTCCGACCACTGGGTGGATAAGCACATTCTGAACCGTCCCTCGTTAAAATACACATCACAGCAAAGGACGGCACATACCGCATGACGCTGGCGAGCCGCGCGCACAGTGAGTTCGCGGTGCGCGCGGTGCATGGGGTTGCGCGTCTGGAACGCGACGACCTTGCGCCACGCGAGCTTCTGGAAGTGCGCCCGCAACTCGGCGGGCGTATCTGCATGTGCGAATCAGGAGTGTTGTATTTTTTCAAAGAGGAGCCGGCTTACAGCGAAGTGCAACGTAGTCGAAGTGGGTCGGCGCCTGGATCGCCTGCAATTTTCCGCCGACGTAGAACGGGTGTATCTTGTTGCGAAGGTAGGCGACAGCGGGGTGGGCGGGGTCATCCGCGCCAAATACCTGGACCGCCTCCTTCACTTGGTCGGGCTTGTATATGTCCTCGACTGCGAGTCCATTCAGCACTACAATAAATAGACGGAGGGCGACGAACCGGTGAGGATAGCGAGCGGCTCGTCGTCGCGCGGATCGCGCAACGCGAGACGGGCACCGGGCACGAGAGACAGTGCGTCAATGCTTTCTTGTGAGACATCAAGGGTGATGGGCATCGGGAACAGCACGCCATTGGCGAGCCGCAGATTATCGACGACGCTGCATAGCGGGCTTCAGCACACAGTCAGAAAGAATAACAAAACGCGCCTATTGTAATCAACCTCGTTCATGAATCCCTCTAACGGGCTGAAGCCGCCATTTGTGAGCAGCTCGAGGTCGCATAGTTGACGCTGAGGCCCGGTCAACGCCGTCCGAAGTGCTCATGCTCATTCCTGCGTACCTCCGTCAATACAATGTCGGGGAGAGTCTCTGCCTCCTCGCGCAGCACCTCCGAGATGAATTCGTCGCGCGCATGCAGGTCCTGCCAACAAAAAGCTCAGAGATCGCTGAAAATCGTGGCGGCAAAGGCGCACCTTGAGGACATCGCCGTGCGGGGGATTACCTGCATAGCGGCGGAGCTGGTTGAACATGGCGGTGAGCGTGAATGTCTCGGGCAGGCATATAACTCACGTCCAACGCCAACGCAGGATAGGGGCTTTTCGATGATGTAGTTGTGCTCATTTTGCTCTAGATCTTTTTGGTCTCTAGTTTTTTTGTTCTATTGCGCAATGAAAGGAACGATACTAGTCATGCTGTTAGCCGCGTCTTTATAACGGTGTTCAGAAAAGACGATGGTTCACAATCACGCAATCGCACATGCGAATGAATTGATCAAGAGGAATCGCTTCTTAATGCTCAAAAATCCTGGAAAAAAATTCCAGGATGCCAGAATGCCCTATTGCGAGAAAAAATACAAGAATACACTATCAACAAGGCGTCCTAACGATTAGTATGGTATAAATAAATGTTACGGTCCCAGCAGTAGTGATACAGGGTTCAGCGAGGACGTCACAGTCAGCATCCCGTCCGTCGCCGGATTGAAATAACTCGACCGCGTCCCGGACCCTACCCACCCCCGCTTCGAAGACGTCAAATTCGAGTCAACGTTGAGATGCCACTTTGGATTACTGTGAGGGCTGACGTGGAGGATCGCCGGGGCAATCTTCGTGCGGAGATCCAATACCCCTGGAATTTCGAGTCGACGGCAACCTGCGACTGCCCTTGGTTGTTATCAACCTCCAGGATCGTCGCCGAGGAAATCGTCCTATTGGAGTGAAGGGCGTTCACCCACAGCGAGCCGTTGAATGTTTGGACGTTGACATTAAATTTCGGCGGCTGTTGCCGCGAGGCGAATCTAAGGTGACTTGGGCGGAGATTTACTAAGGTTCTTCAGCACACAAAGTTTGAATGAACTCAGGGGGAGGATATACATACCTATTGCCAGTGTCCATCACCAAATATGTGGCTAGCCCGGTTGTTGGATCGTTATTCAACGTAGTGTTTGCAGTAATCGGTCTGCAACAAAATGAGCAACAAGTGGCAAAAAAAAAAAAACGCATTCACCCTTCAATATTATCCAAAGTGAGCGACTTCGTTACGTTGAACGATCCGGAGATGGAAGCATACGAGTTCTTAACAGCGATTATGCCCGCGTGTAGATTCTGAAGCTAGCTCAAACGGCAGGAAAAAAATCCTGCAAAGTATACGCACATCGCATATGATATCCACACCGGCACCAACAACGTTAATCTTCCTGAACTGTATTCGTGGGTCGAACTTTGCAAATGCCTGGTTGAACATGGGAGGTAGGTTATGAGGTCGGA
>JARJLF010000881.1:0-122327 GCA_029378395.1 Mycena leptocephala | reverse complement strand
TGAGCGATGAGCACTGTTGGAAGGCCTCGCTGCGTACTCTCGGGAGCAGGAGTGTCGTGAGACGCAGACGTGCGACATGTTATCGGAGAAATGGCGCGCATTCGCCTGCTGGGCCGTGCCTATCTGGCCAGAGAAACGGCGGCAGGCGCTGCGGTGGTGGTCCCGCTCGAGAAGACAGTGCGGATGAGGGTGATGAGGAGGAGGGGCAGCTGGACTACGAGGACGAGGGCGACGATGAGATTTTTGGAGTGAATTGCCTTTTTGGGCAGATCTGTCGGTGCCGGGCTGGGAAGGGCGCGAATGGTAGGCGAAGCGTGCTGGCACGCGGACGATGCGGTGCAAGCGTGGCTGAGTGGGGCTGAAAAGCGTGGATGAGGCCGGTCCTTTTTGATGGGGTGTCGCGATGACGGGTTGACGGGCAGGCGCGTGCGCTGCGAAGATGTCAAGTAGTTCGTTTCACGCAGTCGCGGGGATGATCGCGCGTACTTGCAAGGTGTTAGCTGGTGTTAGCCGGGACTTTTCGTCGATCTTGTACAGTATTCTAATGATGGGATAACATATTCACTGAAAGCGGATGATTTTGATGGGAAGCTTGGTTTTGGGCCTCGATCCATCAAGTGGGCCAGTGCCGTGGAGCCGAAGGCCATTGCACACCGGTACGGGAACCCAATGCAGCATAGGGCGTGTCTACGAGCACATTGCATTGTGGGTATAGTTGGCCGTCCATAATGCATTGCGGTTGTAGATAGCGGCCTGCTATAAATGCAATACTGTTACTTTCCTTGGTGAGTGGCAAGGATTTTTTTGCCTCATTTGATGTCTATGATCCATACATCTAATGTGACCCTCAAATCGAAAATCCATCCAGGCCTGAGCGGAATTTAAATACCAGTAACAACAGCCATTTTAGGCTATTTTCAGTCCAGATTTTTCAAACCACAGCCCCGCAGTGAGTGGCAAGGATGCTTTTTGTCCTCAATTAGATGCCTATGATCCATATGCCTCTAATGTGACCCTCAAATCGAAAATCCATCCAAATGGCCTCAGCGAATTTAAATACCAGTAAAACAGCCATTTTAGGCTATTTTCAGTCCGGATTTTCAAACCATAGCCCCGCAGTGAGTGGCAAGGACAATTTTTGTCTATTGGATGTCTATGATCCATACCATCTAATGTGACCCTCAAATCGAAAATCCATCCAGGAATGGCCTCAGCGAATTTAAATACCTGTTTGCATGCCTATTTCTGCCTGGATTCGGATTTTCAAACCATAGCCCCGCAGTGAGTGGCAAGGGGCTTTTGTCCTCATTTGGATGCCTATCCATGCACATCTATTGTGACCCTCAAATCGAAAATCCATCCATCAAAGGCCTCTGCCGCATTTCACATTTTTCACTACCATTTCCAGTGGAAAATGCCTGGAAAATATTTTGATGTTTTCACTTGAATTTACACTGAAAAAGTGGTAAAAAACAATATAAGTTTTTCACTCTATTTTTCAGTGGAAAACAGCCAATAAAAATGTGAAAATGTGTGAAAAAAGTTATCAATTTTATACCACTTTTTCCAGCAGATTATTTTCACTTTTTACACTCTTGTTCCAAGTGAAAACGGTGATGAAAAAGGTTTTACATTTTTCACCTTCATTTTCAGCCCAAAACTTGCATGTAATATTGGTTTAATCTTGCTGAAAAAGTCATGAATTTTGTTTCAAATTTTTCACTTGGATTCTGACTCGAAAAAGTGGTGAAACATTGTAACTTTTTCACCAATATTTCCACCAGAAAACCTGAAATACTCTAGCAATTAAATGTCTGGAAAATATTTTAATGTTTTCACTTGAATTTACACTGTAAAATGTAGTAAAAACATTGTAACTTTTTCACCTCATTTTTCAGTGAAAAACTGCCAATTAAAATTGTGGAAAATGTGTGAAAAATTATCAATTTTATACCATTTTTACTCCAGAATATTCACACTTTTTACTGTCTTTTTTCCAGTGAAAATGGTGGTGAAAAAGGTTTTAAATTTTTCACCCTCATTTTCAGCCTAAAACTTGCATGAATTATTGCTGTTAATCTTGCTGAAAAAGTCATGAATTTTGTTTCAAAATTTTCACTTCAATTCTCACTCAAAAAAGTGCTGAAAAAGTTTTGAATTTTTCACCCACTTTTTCAGTGAAAAATGGGTGAAAAAAAATGGACATTTTTCACCAATTTTTTCACCGAAAAACTTGAAATGCTCAACCAGTGTTACAAGAAAGTTAGAACCTGGAACGACTCCCGGTTATAAACTGGTCAAATATCTCGAAGGCAATTTGAAAGTTGTCCGTCCCGAAATTTTGCATAGCCCCATCTACCATCTGGTAGTACGACAGCTTCATCAAGTGAACATTCAACGGCACAAGATCGTCGTAGATGAACGTGTTCTGGAAGTGTTGGCGTCGTCCGAGTCATCGTCGCCATTGATTAATGACTTAAGCTCAGCAGAAGTAGCGCGACGAGTCAAATCATGGAACAGTGGCTCTGAAATTGAAGTTAGGACATTTCAGAAACAATATGGAGCCTGTATGAGACTCACCAGACTTCGGAATTTGACCGACCGTCCTGGAATTAATGTTTAATTATTTTCTGACAATAACAGATACTCAATTGGAATTACCTGTCCTCGAGGTTGCGTTCAACACACCGTACAAGCTCTTTCCACTTCCCCTCTGCAGTGCGACCCAAGCCAAAAAGTTTTTGAACGAGATCGTGTTTCAGTCCATCATTAGAGAGCTTGTGCCAAGCAGCATGCCGCTTTTTGAAAATTCTCATGTCACAGGTGTATTTCAAAGGGAAATGTTTGGACTCAAGCTGCACAGACCGTGGAGCGGTGGGAACGATAGCGACATCGAGTTCAGGATCAGGGACGGGAGGTACAGGGTGGTAGAGAGGATAGGAGCGCTCGAGGTAGGTGGCAGTGCAGGAGTTCGAGGTCAAACTCAGCGCAATCAACAACATTGGGAGCTTTGAGCAGACCTCGGGAATCTGAGTTGACCAGAATTGCAATACGGACATCATGGTTGACCCATTTCGGAGCGGATGAGGGTCAAGCAGATAAGACCATTCTGAGCAAATAACATCAAGGCTGGGAAGTGTGCGACCACAAACTTGGTCGATCTGCAACGAGCTTAAAGTGGTCTGGCGGTACTGGTGCATCGTTTAATGAATGTATTAGCCACTGTTGAGCGAAGTACAAAGCAGAGTGCACCTATTTTCCAAACCACTGCAGTGGAGGTATTATTCTCAATGTTCTTTTGCTTGGCCTCTCGTTGACTCTCGCATTTGCCTGGAAGAGTTTCTGGTGGGCTTGAATATACGGCTTGCCATAATTCTCAGAAAATGGCCGAGCAAAATTATGCCGTGGAGCGTCGTCGGGTGGAGGGGCAGCGGAGGTGGCTATGTATCCAGTTTGAGAAACGAGTAGAGAACAAATACGAATTATGACTTACGTGATGTGAAGCTCGTTGAAGTGTGGTGAAGTACCTTTTCGGGCAGCAGTCGGAACACTCAACCGGGGTGTGCCCGCAGTTTTCTGTTTGCTTGGCGGGGTTTGTTGCCTTTGGTAACGCAGTTTGCATTGGCGCACTCGAGATGCAGTTTAGGTACATGGCCAAACTCTCTTTGAGCGCGAATTTGACCTGCGAAATGAAAGGGTGTCAATAATAGATACATAAGGAAAACATATAACAAGAACTTACTTTGATGTGTTCCGGAATATCCTCGAGACTAGTTTCTGGGTCGTGCCAGAGCCATAATTGACAGGCGGTGCACTGGGCTACATGGGAGGAATATATCTTGAGACTAAATTCAACACATACACGTTGGTATCTGCGGTCCCAATTTTGATTTCGGCGCCATTACCCTCGCATTGTCTCTCGGCGGTCAAGGTTTCTTGAAACCAGCTGGGACATGTGCCGCACCGCTGAGATGTCAACATATTAGATAGGTTGCGCAAAAGCCGCACAGCCGCATGCGACTTCATGCGGCTTTTTGGGCATTGTGCAAAGCTGCGACCTTTTCTTCGCTGGTTTTAATTCTTGTCTTTCGAAGTACCATTTAATGCCTCCTGAATCTCATATTCCACTCCCGGGAGTGTTGTGTTTTGGATATGCCACGCAGCAGCGGTGGTGCCCAGGATATTCCCTCTCCCCACAGCGTCTCTCCTTCACCTCAGGTATACAATAGTTGATTGGAATCTCGCAGATTTCAAATTTGCCGTGCGGCTTTGAACAATGCACAAAACCCGCATGCGGCTCGTGCGCAACCTATCTATCAAGATTGCTGGGGATTTTTAAAAAAAGGAATGGTAAACATTGGAGGAACAAGTAGTCTGTTGTTAACCGCACCACCGTGTTTGGTGGCCCCGCTATTATATAATCGTCGGAGTTTGAAATTTTGCCATGCCTAATTAGCACCTCCAGGACCCCCATCCTCAAACTTTGAGAGAGAAAGGATGTTTTTTATTTCTCAACTTCCATTCTTATGGAATGGAAAGAGCAGATTATGTCAGGATTTGTCATCTATTAAGCCATCAAAGTTCAAACTCCTGGTTCTTCGACTCTGCCGCCACAAGTTGGGTGAGAAAGTTGCTCAATTTATGCTAATAAATACTTCATATCTGTGAAAAACTTGTTCTGAAATGCATATCAGCATCCGAATTGTTTTTGTGATTTGTAATAACGCGGCCAGCGATCAACGCATCAACCTTTTCCACAGAGTACAACATGCGAAGTACGAGCACCATATTGTTGTAGCGTCTGTTTATAAGAGACTAAGGAACGAGGGAGTTGGAAGGAACGTGGGATACACCGGAGAGCCTGGCTTTCCAGAAGATCGTACCAGGATTTATACGGACCTTGGAGGTCCGTGCACACGCTATGCGGGCTCGCCTGAGTGCTCCACATGACCCCGAGTGTTCAGTAGACTGAGATTGAGTTCAGATATTGAATTCTGAGGGCAAGCCGCCAGAATTTTTTCCCGTGTTGATTCAAGATTAGTCCAAATCAGAGGCAACAAGCCCGGCCCGCCCCCGTCGATTAAATGTGTTTTTGACTCAAATGCACCAGGAGCGAGGGGTACTGTACCATTTCATTCAATTCGTATGTCACGCGTCACAGCAGTCAAAATATACGAAAATTTTCGTACATGTCACGGGTCACCGGAGGGATGTTCGAATATCCAAAACAAGTCACAAAATCGGCGGGAAATGCTCAAAAAATCAAATTTTTCGCGCGCCCACAGCGCGTACGGTTCACCCGCCGCGGCGATCGCACGAAATGCTCATTCGATCTTGAGGACTTCAGGGAGGCCACTCATTGCGGTGGTGGCGGCAGGATTGGGGCCAAAAAAATAAACTAAAGTAATATACCGCTTTCAGTGTTATCTTCCGTGGTGATCTGTGATGTGTTGCCTGGTTATTCTACACTTGAAGCTGGTGGTTCTACCACTTTTTTGAGAGGTGCCCGGCCATTTTCGGGGATCTACGAATTTTTTGGGGTGTCACGCTCCGCCTGGGCGATCTACGAAAACCAAAGTTCGAATTTTTGGGTCACGGGTCACAACCCGTTAGAATTGAATGAAATGGTACATGCTAATCTTTATAGTAGACATAAAGGAAGCAAAGTAGAAAGCCATATCAGGAACTGGGCAGTAGTGGCTGAAAGTAGAATCGAGCCGCTGCCCGAGCTCTTGCGAGCTGGAAGCAAACTGGGCACCATTGATGTGATGGGTTGATTACGATAGAGGATCTGACGTTCACTGCGTTCCGCTCTCGGCTAAGCTTAGCCGGCTTAGCTCATGGTCCCTGAGCGTAGCCGGCTAGACTCGGCTAAAAAGACCCCGTTTGCCGAAGTTTAGCCGAGTCTAGCCGGCTACGCTCAGGGACCATGAGCTAAGCCGGCTAAGCCTGGCCGACAGCGGAACACAGTGGTTGCCGAAGGTAGCCGTGGTTGTCTCTGGAGAGGCTGATCGGCGGTCTCCCGATTGTCTCCAGAGACATTGATGGAGCAAATTTTCATCATTATTCTCCAGAGACCAGCGGGTTCAAACTTCTGGTACTTGTGAGCAATTTCATGAATCTTAACACATTTTAATTCATCCCTTACCAGTTCTGAAAGTATTATAAAAGTAGACCCGAATACCACTTTGGTTGGCCTGCGTTGAGGCAGGTTGAGGAGCCACAGAAGATTCTAGGCTCTATTAATGCATTGACTGAGTTAATATTTGCCGTGCACCTGACAACACATCCGAAAGAAACTCAACAATGCGGACTGAAATATGTCTATAGAGTCCGGTAATTTTGGAGGTACAGATTATATTTCTCTTGTATATTTGAGCCTGCACTAAATGGAATGTGATGTTTTTAAAAGGAATGCTACTACCCAGGTTCGAACCCAATACACATCAATATACATTACACACATACACACGAGGCCACAAGGCAATTTCTCCGAGCCATTAATAAGCGAGTAAACCGCTGTTCATGAGCGCCTGCGGCTTATAGATTTTAAGCGGTGGGGCATGCCCCCTGTGCAAATTGCCAGCTCAGATGCCCGATTATTGAGCTCACAGGAGATATGTTTCGGGAATATGAACTGTATGGCAAGTCCTCTTAACTCCAGGACCAACACGCGCTTTTCCTTCAGATATTCGAGGAGATATTCGCATTATCTTTCTCGACGCGTCAAAAACGCGTCACAAATGTGTTCAACACGCGTTTGATCGCTCCTGCATCAGGAAATAATGACTTGAGTACGTAGCGCTCGGGAGCTTCAGTACTTTGGGTATCCAGGTCGCCTAGTCCCTATTAGCAGCAATGATGGCCTTCGAGCTGCGCCGTTGAAACCCATAGTGAGTCGGAATCAGGGGACGAAAGCTGTCTACGACCTTCCCGCGTATCTGGGAACCGCGTTTGGTGATCTACGTTGCGTGTCAGCGAGGGTAAAAGATTAATAGTTCACGTCAAGGGGGCGCGAAGAAAGAATTTCGGAGGACAATGCTACATTTTTTTGCAATCTTCTGATTTCGGGCACCTACCGCCCCTACCCCCCAATATGTTATTTCTCGCTGCATGATTTTTGAGCCGCTAGGGCCCACCTTACCACCAAATTTGGTCAGTTACTGTGCCGATTTGATATGGGAAAGTTGTCATCGGGAAAATATCATTGTCTGTCCTGTGCATAGGATTCAATTTTGCTCATTGTTTATCACAATGACACCGAGGTTCAGTGTTGTCTGAGGCCAGGCTGAGAGTCAAAAAGGTCTGACCGGGTCTGACCCTTGGCCTGACCATTTCCAAATTTGGAAAATTCCTGCGTTACAGCTGTTAAGGGTTGTGTGCAACGTTAGCAAGCCTTACCCGACCGTAATCCGATGTTATGAGTGGTCAGGACGAATATCTCCTGCCTACAGTATCAATTTTGAAAGGTAGTCAGGTTTACCGGTATGGAAAACTGCTATGTGAACAACAGGACAACCCCATATCCAAATGCACCCCCAATGGACTGTGAAAAGATCCATAGTGATACCGATGTCAGATCATGAATTGTAACATGTTTATGGCTCAAAACTGTGGCGGGACGGTCAGAGTTCAGAATTGGTCAAAGGAATCAATGTTGTCTTTGCACTGAGAAATGTGCCATAATCCGGCAATTCACGGCAAAAACCATCTGTTCAATTGTACACACCCGAAGGTGACTTTGAACATCCAAAGAATGATGCCGAGAGCTTCAAAGTTCAAACACAGTCATGGCCAGGGTGGGATAAATATTTTTCCGAATCGGTTCGCATAACAGGACCGCTTGGTACAATATCGACTGGTATATCCATCCTCTCAATGATCCGATTTTTTCCTGATTTTTTCCGGTGGTTCTACGAGTCTAAAACGCGTATTCCAAAAAAGGAAATCCGGCCTTGACGAAACGGTCAAAGACCGGTCAAAGGGTCTTGACGCCCGGTCAGACCCCGTCAGACCCCGTCAAAGACAACACTGCCGAGGTTGGCCTTGAAACTACTGAAGATATATTTTTTTACTGAAGGGACCTATCACAGCCTGCCAAAACAGCTCTCACACGGCCTGGACGAAATTTTTTAGCACTCAGAAAAAATTTCAAAATGTACCAATTCGGATCCCCACCCACCCTACCGGGGGTGGCATCGTCCTAGCTAAATTTATTCTTCGCGCCCCCTTGAGTGTCACGCAACATTTTGCCTGGTGTCGAAATGCCGAACAGGTAAAACCAGTATCATGAGCAAAAAGTTCAAGTGTCTGATCCACTGATCGATCTCCTACGTCCGATCACCCTACATTCGGCGCAGGAGTTTGAGGTGGCGGCCGTTACACCGGACTTAAACGCAATCCTCGAACATTCCACAACCGCCACCACACCCAGCAGCTCCCGCCAGAGATGCATCCGTGGCGGGTTCAGCACATATTTCAATTTCGAACTAATTGACACAAATGATAAATCGCGAAGAATCTTTTCCCTTCAATTTGCCCGGACATTGTCTCCCAGTTCACCGCGAATATGATTTCTTTAGTTTGGACTGTAAAGTTCTTTGTGCTGATACTGAGACCGAAGCAGCTAGGATTGTAGCTGACGTGACTCCGAGTGGTCGACTCGTTCTTCAGTGAACTACACTCATGTGCGTCTGCGGATCAACCATTCTAAGGGTGAGTCTTGGGAATGAATCACCACGCCCCTGCTTAGCCGTCGGAGCCCATGTAAGCTCACGGTCAAGACAGTTGGGCGAATGAATTATGACTGTTACGCTCCAGGACAAATAGAAACCCAATGTATATATCTAACACCAAACTTTCATCTAAACTCTTCCATTTTATTAGATCACCCTCCTCAGTCGATGTTGCGGCCGGATTGGATTAAGAATGCTGCCGTCACACAGACTTCCAATAGTCCAATTCGGATGGCCTCCGCTGTTATCTCGAGGGCCACTGCCCCTTCTTCCCGAGTCACACGTGCATATGTTTCGGGTTTGCCCAGGCCGGGAGCATAAAGCTTCACCCTGTCATAAATCATCAATAATTAGAAATGAGTTAGAAATACACACGCAAATTGACTCGCCATCTGGTGCCCAGATGAACATCTTCCCCTTCACAGTCATGGTCCGATACCTAGATGACCCGATGAGCATCTATTCCAACAATTTGTGGGAAAGAGAAGAAGAAACGCGCCGCTTTGCTGACGACAGTGCCAGGAACTGCGAGGTCTGCTGCTTAGATACGATACCGCGGATCTCAACAACCGGTTGCTTTGACCATTCGATGATAACAATCGGCTCGTTATTTGCGTCTGTGATGATAGTAAACCCGGGCGCTTGGATATCGGTATCGATGGTGAAGTGTGTCCGCGCGCGTGGGCCCACAACGGTAGAGTTGAAGATGGTTGGACTGAACGACGTGAATCGGAAAGAAATAAACATGGATGGCGGATTCTCCGTCGATGCAAATGGCAGGGCACCGAATATGGACGGCTGGGATACCGTATTTCTGATTGGGTCTGTGTTGGAATTGGCTGTCGTGAGCCATCCACCGAGGGCATATGGGTTGAACATCACGGAAAAGGCGCAAACTGGATCAAAATTCATCTGGGGCTAAAGTCATGATGTTGGAAAAGAAAACTCACTGTTTGCAGTGGTGTATACTACGAAGACTGAAGCACTTCACAGGAACGAATCATCAGATTGTGAAGTACCTAGCTTTTGAACCACTGAATACAGTACTCAAACTTTCTATTACAGTCCTGGAAGATGAGAAACCGTCTTTCAAGCAAACTTGAAGCTGACATGAACATTACTAACCATTACCAAGCTCAGAGCTCGCATTGCTAACCCTGTGGAGGCTCCCGGAAGGTTTTTGGTGCCTTTCAATCCCCCTAATTTAGGACTGATTTTCAACTACCCGACTTGATCCGGCTCCGCATGCTTCCGAGTGCGTATGATTGGCCAACACAGGTCGATGTTCGCCATGTTCGATATGCCATAGGACGAGAAATAGGGCTGGACCCAAAGTTGCAAAATAAACTATGGTTGAATGGGATTTGTGTTTCTTTAATTACTGATGATTCCAGGTTTTTTTCCCTTTGTTTCGGAGGAGGAAGAAGGCCTTAGAAAATTTTTATCTGAAACAGGACTGTTCAGCGAACCACGAGTATTGCCATGCACCAGCAATGGCCTTCAAACCTCTATCCAAAAAAGGTGTCCCAACCATCTGCAAGGTACTTCCAATTTATAACATGGTTCAGGAGCACCTGTCTCTTTTCCCCCATGGGTAGGGAGTCCGCCTATACGTTTGTCGCTCCGTTTTGTGGTACAAAACGGATGGCTGTGTCCTGCCTTAGCCACCGGTAGCCGACTATCTGTATGGTTCATCTGGACACCCAAATGAACTGACCATATGTGTAGATCATCTCGTTGAAGCTTTCAAGTTGAATTTTATTTCATTTGTTTGCAGCTTAATTCTCAGCAAATGTATGGGTTGAACCTACACAGGAGAAAGGGGATGCGAGGCCGCGAAGCGGCCGGAAAACCGCTGGTAAAACTTTATTTTATGGAACTGACATGGGGAGATTCTTCAGCGCTCTTGACCTTACTAGATCAAAGCCCAAGTTCGCTCCGAATGGTCTGCGTGAACTGGTGGCGACTGGTGCAGTCGGAGGCACCGCGATGCCTCTGCAGGACGAAAACTCTGGATGATTTGCGAAGATTCTCTAATTTGAGATAATCTTTGGAAGATTCTTCAACATTTGGTCGGAACAAAATCATTTTCATAGTTCCCCACGTTTCTCTCGGGTGGGATCCCGAGCGAATGAGCGCCTGAATCTGGCCATGCCATTGGGTGTGTTGGAGTCTACTGATTTGTTCCCGGCCCGTGCAGGTCCAGAGGGCGTCTGGAGATCTTTCCGTTGAATGCTATCAGAGCCTCATTCAGAGTTGCTATCCTAGGCTTAGCGACCCGGACACAAGATTCAGGAACACGGTGCTAAAAAACTGGACGATGCTGTGTATAATATTCTCACTATCACAGGTGAGGGACGAGCTCGAGTGCCCGGAGGGCACTGTGCCTGAAGAGATTGCGCAGTTCTCGCACAAACTCTTCCTTGGCAAATCTCTGGGGAATCGCATGCTGGCATTATTTCACGCAACCATGAAGGAACTGTGCTATGTATACGAAAACAATGAAGTTATGCGGGATATGGCTGTTGTCTCATGGATAACCTTCACCGATGGGTCACTCTTCTTTTTCCCTTCCTCACAGCCTGCTTTGCTCTTGTTTTTTTTTAAAAAACGATTTGTACATCTAAGAAAGAGAGAGAGAGTTTAGTTTTTTTATAAGCTCTAAAAGCAAAAAAAAAAATGCTGAAACAGATCCTATCCTAACATCTCCTATCCTTCAGTGGTCGCGCCTTTGGAAGTAACCGCAGCCCGAACAAAGAAAAGGTCAAGAAGAATATGTAAGTTACAGTGCTCCTTTTATCTCCTTCCGCACACGCTACATTTTGATGGCCCCTGGGCCGACTTGGTCGATGAGGTTGGCCGAGATGCCGAAGTTTAAGATGCAAGCGCTGAAGTTGATGAGCTTGACGTTGAATTGCGAAGCAGTGGAGAGCTTGGCGAGATGGATACATTTCCTGGCATCTCGAATGCCGGAGGTAAAAACTGGGCTTTTTAATGGGGACAGGAGTCGACGAAAACAAGTTGTGTGGGGTGCCAACTGTTTGAATTTGCTCGTATAGTACGACACAGCGTCCCAAAAGTGTGCCTTATCTCTTTTGATCTTATACTCGCGGAAATATGTGAATGTCAGCGAAGAGGCTCAATAGCCCCACATATACGACGTGCGCTTCGTAATTGGACTGCTTGAGGACCACTGGAAGATTGAGAGGCCGGCACGAAGGGGTTTTCTGATTCCTGGGCGCAAGGAGATGATTTTGTTGCGCGCAACCGAACTGCGCAGATCGACGGTATTGCGTCCTTTTTTTAGCGCCATTCATCTTCTCTAACATATTCATCCCAGCGACAAGGTATTGGATAGTCTAGGATACACGTAACGTTGTCCGCGAACTTAATACAAAATACAATGATACAGAGAAAAAATGCTGCGTCATCATCGACGGAGATGTTGCTTTTCAGACTATATTTTCAGCATTGGAGACTACAGGAGTAAAATTATTTCAAGAACAGTCGGAGCCAGTGAGTTGAGACGGGATGGGGACCGTAATGTGTCGGGCTATCTTGTCGCCAGATTTCAGCTACGGGAATAAAGAAATGTACTGCCAAGCTCGTACTCTGGGGCAATCGGAGGTCTCCGTGGTATTGGGCCATCCGAGGTCGTCTAGGTTGGACGCACATCAATACGTGAACCCGTTAAATCGCTGTCGAGGCGCATGCCTGTCTCGATATTAGCCCAAGGTTCACGCACCCTACTAGTTTTCCGCCCCATTTAGAGGTCATAACGGTGGCTATGTCCATCCGTTTTGACTCTCGAAACGGGGCGGCAAACTAGTAGGGGTATGGATTTCTCGCGGGTGGGCCGCTGTTGCCTTGAAACGACAGAGCTCAGTGGCACTTCAGTATATGCCCATGTGTGGGCCATCAGGTCTCTTCTCATATTCACCGCGTATCAGCATGCCATGTTTTGGACCCGAGAATCCTTCGGCCTCCGCTGTGTTTCATGGGCTCAATTGTAAATTTTGTCATTTGAGACCTATTGAGTTGTCGATCTGCGGATTTGCATCTGAATGACCAACCATATAGCCGGTCAAGTACCACTCGCAAAAGACACGCACCAATTCTCCAGATCTTCGAGAAGCCGTGCTTCCAGTTTCCATGTGTATCTCGACTTCCGTCTCTGAATTTTCATTCGCATTCCATCCCAGAGGCTTCAATTTCAGCACCTAATTCTCTCTTGCACATCTCTGGATAACAAGTACATCGCGCTCTCCGAGATGAATACTCTCTCCATGCAGGCGCTTCTCACTCTTATCCACTGCGTGGCGGTCGTCGCACCCGCGGCTGGCCCGTTACTATCAGTTCACAAAGCAAAGCAAATTTCTCGACACAGCACCCAGGTAAGATGCGACCCTCAAATTTGAACGGCATCATCAATTTGTGAGCAGGAGAATACAAAACGGATGAGGTACTGAAGTTTCAGGAGGATAAGTTCGCACAAGGGAGTTCATTTGAGTATCGGCCTCATCAATAGTTAATAAGGCATTTCTGCGATTTTCACGATGAATCATGAATACGTAGGATAAACTCCGCACAATGGTGACCGTAAACCCCGACAATTGCAATATGTTGAGCGCTTTCGGCGCGGCGGAGTCAATTTCAACCCTGGCATCGTTGCTTCCGGACGGCCGAACGTCCAAGATCGCTTGTTGAACCACAAGAGATAGCATGAAACCCAGAAGACTGGCAACCGCCCTGTAGAATCATGACTCAGTTCAACTGTGGGAATGGCGCGATGAGATTACCAGTTCATCCATGCCAGAGGTAGGGATAACATGATTCCAGCATTCCAAAATGAGTGGGCTCCCTGGATGGAGTTCGCGCGACCCTGACGAAATATGTGAATTCCTCGGCGTAGAGAATGCAATAATAACAGACAATAAATCGGCTAGAGCATTGGATGTTGCAATCTCCGATACGAAAGGCGAGGAAGACCGTAGAGACAAACCCAAGTAGTCCAAAGGATGACAAAGGAAATCCGATTTTACTGCTAATCTCCCCCAATGAAACAGGATTGGTCATCAAAAATTGCAGCTCAGAATACTTGCGGGAGATGCGAGATGGAAGGGATTGTCATGTGTCGTGGCGGTCGCCAAGGAAAAAGGGCGGGCGCCTAATCAAGCTGACGGCAGTGATTAACGGCGAAGCAAACGACTGGTGCAGAGAGAGCATTGTCGACGCAGCCGCCCGGAATCCGAATCAAAGATGTTCAGCGCTGAAGCAAATATAAAAATCGGAGGGTCAAGCCTCGACCGAGGAGATATTGAAGGTGGGACTTGACGAGCCAGCGCTAATCGTGTTCGCTCGTCAACCCCGGAGCCAGAAATGAATAATGAATAATAGAAATGAATCAGAGCCCCCGCAGCAACGCCCTCCAAATTCAATCAGGATCTGCTCAAGATCGGCGAGATCACTGACAGCGGACGAGGTGAGATGTGAATGCGCGCTAGCACCGCCAAAGTTGACCTCTAAGCAAGCGCCTGAATAATTAGCAAGACGCCGCTGCTTGAGATGGAGAGACCAGGGTAAGATCCCGGACGATGTAGCCTGAAACGCCGACAAGACGAAGACGAGACACGGATCAGAGCGAGATCGCAGACGATGAAAGAGATGCCGGAGTACCCAGCGAGACGCCGACAAGTACCACCGGACTTTGGCAGGAAATGGATACAAGCGCCGGACCGACGAGAGCGAGAGACGAGTAAAGGCGAGATCCGCTCATGATGATCATTGTTAGCCCAGGGAGAATCGCAATCGCAAGAAAAGGGCAAGACGCGGGCGAGAACGAGACATTGTTGAATCATGAGAGGGCTGCTGTTCTTAGACGCCGCCGCCTGCGCTCCCAACGTGTGCGCATTCCCAGGATTGCGCAGCGCCTTGCGTCGACATCGGGGCGTAAAAAAGACTTTGGCTTCACCAAGATCAGATCCCGCCTCAATCAGATCCCGACTCGATCCGACCTCCCGCCTTGCTTCTCCAGATGCGCGCCTCCAATATTGTCACTTGGATATTTTCATTTCACCTGCCACACAAATATATCAAGACCCATACGTTGTTTTATTCGGGATTCTAGCGCGGCTCGCGCGCCCGGGACAAGATATCACACATATCCTACGCCTACGCATTCGTGGAGAGGATCGACGAAGAGGGATATACGTAGAGGAATCACAGTGAGGTATAAAGAAATATACGTATACGAGACAATGGAGGGGAAGGTGCTACAAGTGCACGATGAGATAACGACCAAGGAATTCGAGACGGCGACGAGGAGGGTCCGGCAACGATAAAACAAAAGAAACGCCGAGGAGGAAAGGGAAGGATAAATATATGCCCAAGCAGGAAGCTAGTTTTTTATACCCCTCATTCAGGGCTCCGCTCCCGCCTATCATCGCGCTCTTCACGTTCTCGGCGTTCGTCGCGCGACGGCGGGGGCAAAGAAGGCAACTTCGGGCTCGCGTTCACCGATTGCGGATTCGGCGTGCCCGGGTGTGAGGCGGAGCCGTTGTGCTGCCGCTGGCGGAGCCGTTCTCAGAGGCAAAGTCGTTGACGGGGGCGGGGGGATTGGGGGTAGAGGTTGCGCCGTTGGAGGGGGGCGGGCGGAGGCAGAGGCGGGGTACGACCTGGGCCGGGGGGAGGGTAGTGGGCGGGTGTTTGGAAGAGCTGCGAAGAGAAGGGTCAGCGTTGATTTAGGCGATACGCAAGCGAGAAGAAAAAGATGGTGGAAGAAAAGGGGGAGCATTATACGTGTGGGGCGGGAGGGGAGGCGGGAGGGGAAGCAGGCAAGGGCGAATGGGAGCTGAGGATCGGGAAGAGGAAGGGAAGAGGAAGGGAAGGAGGGAAGGAGAGAGGAGGGGGGGGAGACGAAAAAGGGAAGTCGACCAAATCAAAGGTGGCGACGCCGAGAATGAAGCGGGGAGGCGACACGTGGGTCACGAAAGGGAATGAGGGACGAAAAGGATGAAGGAGGAAGGAGGAAGGGACGACAGCGAAATAGTGTGGCCACGATTTCCCAAAAAGGAAACCGCGCACTTTGCTCCCAAAAGAAATGAATAAAAAATCGGGGGAAGAAAAGACGCTCACCTGTACCTGCGGGGCGAGCGCGAGCGGAGAGTCGAGGACGCAGGCGGGCCGCGCTTGTGCGGGAACTGCTGGGGGCGTGGACGCGAGTGCGTGCATTCGAACAGGCCGCATTTGTTGCAGAGCTGAAAAAAAAAGAGTCAGCATACAGAAGAAATGACGCGAAGAAAAAAGTACTAACGACGTTCCCCGGGCTCGGATTACTCCTTCTCCACGTACTCGTATCTGTGGTGCAGCAATTGGAACACCTTCGCCTCATATGCTCGCTGAGCTTCGTCGCACCGTCGTCCCGGTCCGTGTGCACCACCTGTATCACACCCGCACCTCCCCCGCTGCTCTGCGGCGGCGCCATTGGCACGTTGAGGATCGTACGATGCGGCAGGTACCCGCCGTGCGCAATGGGGAAAGGCTGGGGCACGTACTGTGCATGGCCGTCGTAGCGGTGGTGCTTGTCGAGGTGGGGAGGATACTGGGCGGGCAGGGGCGGGGGCGGGGGCGTGTACAGGTGGCCGCCTGGGAGGCCGTACAAGGCGTAGTGGTGCTGCTGTGTAGCGGCGGGCCGGTGGAGGCGGGCGGGGTGGAGATGCCGGAGGGGGAGGGGAGCCGGAGTAGGTAGGGAGCATGGCGATGGGGGGTCGTGGGGCTAGCAGCGTTGTCTCGAGGCGCAGGGGCTGGTGGAGGTGGAGGGCAAGTTACTGTGGGTGGAGACGCGTCTCTTTGCGCGATGTAGGGCTTACGCGGGCGATAGGGGGCGACGGTGCATTTGTGTGTGATTGAGAAGGCATCGGTCATGGGGAGGGAGGCGCAGCCGACGGGATAGATGACCAGCCAGCAGATATCATTGGAGTAGCGGTAGCACTGGATCCAGCGGGAACTTGGAGCATGGGGAATAGTCTAGAAATGTTTTCTAGGCCAGAATTGGAGGGGTAGAGCAAAGGATTGGGGACGAGGGACGGGTAGATGATGAGGATTGGCGAGGTGCTTCGGCGTCAGTGGAACACGCGGTGATCCGATCGGAGAGCGCAGGCAGACAATGCCAAACAGACGCGTTGCGTGGGGTTAGGTTGGGGCACAGCCTCGGGCCCATGCGGGAAATGTAGTGTCAATGTAAGTTCTAGAATGCGCCGATGGAGGAGGACCTGTCAGGCTGTGGAGGCACAGGAAAATGCCTCGTTGGCAAACATGCCGCCCCGCTTTCAACGGTCCACGGGGCAAGGACACGGTCCCGGCTTTTGAGAGACCGTTCAACTACGAGATCGCCGAGGCTGGCCGATCGTACCTTGTGGTTTTAGATAACGGGGCGCCCGAGAGTTAGGAATGGGCCGGGCAGTCACATGAAGGACGCGTTGTCCGACGTGTTCCAACCAGACAGCTTCATATCTCCCTGAATTCGGCCCCCAAAAATATAATTGGGACCTCGAATTAAAGGTAATCAATGTGGGATTCACATGGGGAAAACTCCAGTATGACCACCTATTTGGCTGAGGTGCTACGAGGCCCACAAGGCCAGATTCATGAATTTTGTGTGCTGGTCGGAGGTGATTGTCCTGTGGACCCCATAATAGGGTGTTTGGGATGAAACTTTCGGGAGGGTGCGAAACCGACGGGCATACATGCGTTTTTGGGCTGGACCGGCGGGAGGCCATGGTGGAGTTTGGCACGGGACACCAAAACAATGGCCATTTTGGAGCGGGAGTGAGTTTTTGTGGTAGGAAGGAGTTTGGGGGCGCAAAATGTAGGGAGGATGGGGTAGGATCGATCCTCGGTAGATGGTAATATTCGAAAATGCCTTTTTATGTACGGTCCCATGTGTGCCTCCGTGGCTTATATGGGCATGGAATAATCTAGGGGGACTTCTGCTGGAGCTGATGTGACCCAACTGCCTTCTCATCCTTTAATCACCGAAAAGCGCTGGAGAGAAACGGCAAAATAACTAGATTTTGTTACTGCATATTGTGGAAGAAAAAAGTGAAACGAGCATCCAATTGGTTGCCAATTGGTCATCAGGTTGATTTTACAATAGACCGGAATTCGGTATGTATATCGTGTACAACGGAATTATATCTTACTAATAGTGAGAGGTGACCCAAACAAAAAATTGTGAACATATAGCATTTCAGGGGGAAGTCAGTCTTAAACCTGAACGTTCTGGCTGGAATGAGCGTTAGCAATGGAATATCTCGAATGAAAAAGAGCAATAACTCACGGGAAGTGGCCAATGACGTTGCCCTGCGGGAAATACTCGCAGACGTAGTATGCAGCACCCTGTGAATGTCATTAGTTCCACGATTGAAAGATGAAGGAAGAAACAAGAGCATACGCCGGGGATTTGGGGAAAGATGTTTGGGCAATTTTTTACTGCCAGTCAACGTAAGATGTATGGTAGGCCAGAGGGGAACTTTTCACATACCGGCGCATCCAACCTCGGTGGTTGCCTTCCAAACCATCTGGGTGAAATGCGAGGGGACAGGGTGCTTCGGATCGTATTGTGCTGCCGATTAGGTTAAGTTACAGAACAGCTACAGATGAGATAGAGTCGCGTACGAGCTTCATCGGCCCACGACTTCACAGCGTTCGCAATGTGGTACGTAGACGCGGGTGCACCAGCCGCGAGATTCTCTGCGCAAGATAGATCGAATTCAGACTTAAGACTTGGAAATATGTGAGAACACATACCACCGTACGGCCCGAGTGTACCACCAGAATGCTTGAAGACACACTTGTCCGCCCACTTCTGCGCCGCCGCCGCGAGGTTGTTGTTCCATTTGAGAGCCACTGCACCGTGCTTCGCGCGGACCGTGTTGTGAGCACTCAAATACGACTTCACGTCTTCGTTTGATGCGCCGCTGCCGTTACCCGATGTGCTGAGAAGGGGAGTCTGCGCAGGCGAGGCTAGTACGCCTGAGACTTGAAGGAAGATCAAACAGAGTAAGGAAAGGAGAGCTTGGATGCGCGCCATGGGTCGAAACTACAGAATTGCTACGGAGGAACGGTCCCTTTCCTTTTATACTTTGGGCGGACCCAAACCAGAGGGGACATTATTAGCGGGATTCCGAGAACACTTCTGAAACAAACGAGCCGGGCCCGACTATGCCGAAGGATGGACCCGGGTGACCCCGAAATGGTTAAACCATATACCGTGTATCGTAGGCCCGTGAAAGAATGGGATCTAGGAAGTCCGGGGATCAGTACGGCGGATAGTAAGTAGGCGGTAAGTTCGGCGGCAGATCAGGCTCAGCTCTTACTCGGCCAAGCACATTACTTATTAAGGGTCACATCACTGTATTTGAATATTCGCCTGGGACCTTCTGCAACTTGACTTACCACGGAAACAGGTGTTGGTGAATTTCCAACACCAGCTGAGCCAAGAACGCATCGTTGTTATTAGAAGAAAAAGGCCGATCATTATGAATAATTAATTGCAACACGTCACTGGCGGCTGCCTCATGCTGCAACGCCGCAATACCCGTCGATCATTACACCATCCATGCCTCGAGTCTATGATGGGTATGGATCCCCTCCTTTTTCCTCGCCACACCACCCGTTCAGCTGGCGGCCGCGTTGATGCTTATCGACACTAAGAAATTCGAAAGAAAAAGAAAAGAAAAAACTAAAATCAATCGAGGGCAATTTGTTGCAGAGTTGGGAGCTGGAAAATTCAGCAGGCCGCCGGCATGGCAGAATAGGACAACAGCCATGTCTGATGCAAATTTGCTGAAATGCTGGATTGGATTACGTAATCCCATGGCGATCGCCGTACCAATCGCTACCAATCGCCGTACTAATAGCCGTACTTTGGACCAAAAAAACCCATTTCCTATTTGTTCTCGCCCGAAGGTCGAGGTTGATTTCGAATTTTGATAATTTTGATTTGATTGCCGTAGCGCCGAGGAACCTGAATGAGACAAGCGGCATATTGGCTGCTGACGCAACTTTCTCTTTGCCCCTCCAGCCCGCAGTTTCGTTAATCCATGTCCACGTCTTACCCACTCGACTGGAGATCCTTTGCTAAATTCTCCGAGCGCACAACCCTACCCACAGTGATGGGCTGTTCCCCGCAGCTTTCTGCCCCGCCGGCATCGGAATTGGACCCAGGTAAGTACGAAATTTGGTCGCATGTTCCGAATCTGCAGTTATAGGCTGTTCCCTGGAGCTTTATGTGGGACTCATTTTATAATTGGACCCTGTTGGAATAAGCTACCTAGCGCTTGGTGGCCCGGGCTTGTTCCAACAGACCAGGTAAGCACACAATTTGCTCAGTTGGTCAGAGCTAAAAATGCTGGGTCAGAATACATAAGTAGTTATGGAGAGGTTTTGAGAAAGCTACTGTGAACGTCTTCTGTACCCTGCGGCTTTAGAGATATTGGGCTGGCTGAAAACTAGAAAAAGAAAGTAATAGGCTTCGTTTATGATGGGAAATAGCTTGGGCTTACTGGATGGCCACTGCACGCAGACTGCTGCCGCTGGTTCCGGCAAGAATATCTAGGAGTCGTACATGATCCTGTTCCTTTCATTCTGCGAGTATATCGCGGACATCATCGTCTCAGGCTGAAGAACAGCACCGGGGTTGATGTAGTTCCGAAAGTTCGGAAGAAATTGATGACCGACTGTAGTGTGCAGGAACTCACCTCGGAGGTTCGGAAAACCGACTGCCGAGACAGTACGGGAGATGGTATGAAAGCCGGCGGACGGAAGGAACCTCCTGCGATAGCACATAGCGGCTGGTATTCTAAAAGTGGAAACCCCGATTCGCTCAGGATGGGAGCAAGCGCCCTGTGTGCGCTTGACGTGTAGAAAGCGGAGTGCGCTGCAGCGTCAGGATTTTCTGCATCGTGACGGCAAAATTAATGCCTGCGCGCGTTTGGGTGAAAGGAACGGGTGCGCAGCTGACAGCGAACAGGGGTATAAAATAACCATAGCTCTTGCTCCTACTCACATCCGTTCGTTTTACGAACTATATGTTCCTTTATCTTCCCCTGCATACCTTAGTACAGTCTTTAAAGTTAAACGCGCAGTCTCCATTACCTCTGACGCTCACTACGGGTCTAATCCCGAAAGTACGCTGCACCTGCTGAATTGCTTGTTAGCCAAGGACTACTGAGAATCTCATTTTTCTAGATTACCTCAGGATTCTGGCCATATTGTGACTCGAGAATAGTAAGTGTGTACCTAAATTTGTGGCCGTCAATACTGCTAGATCAATATAAATGATTCGCTCCGGCAACCCGCACGATGAATGGGAATTCAAACCAATTGGACTGCATACTACCGGATTTTTTTAATAAGTTATATCTGCTGTTTATGGTATGACCCCCAAGCTATACATTTTATCGCCACAGAGAAGGATGGACATCGATATAGACCAGTCACCCCGAGGCAGGAGATTCCAAGGCCCGTTTTTACAGAAGAGATCCAGAGAGTCAAGTTTGATGACTGCGGGGGAGGGAAGGCAACACGGAACCGTACATTGCTACACAAAGAACGAGGAAGGGTGAATTTCAAGCTATAAATACAGAAAATTCTGTTAATGCACAGCGGGCTGAAAACTTAGTTGTGTCGATCGGAGTTTGAATTTCCGATACGCGCGGGTTACTATAAAAGGCTACTTAGTCAGCATTGTCTGGCTTCAATCCAATTATTCTGAACCCTCCAAAGTATGACATATGCAGTGTCTGGACAATATATAAATGTGTTGGAAGGTTATCTGAACAGAAAATATGCAGTCTTCATCTCACTGACAATATTTCTAAAATTTTGATGGATCTTTGCTGTTCTTAGGCTGCGGCTCTGCCCCGCCAAAATTCTGCTTACAAATATCCTTTTATGGTAACTCACCCGGTTGCCCACGTTGCAGTTATCCCTGCAGTGAGGCCCTGTGCTGACACGAATGAAGCTTATACGCATATCCTCTTCTCCTCCAGACTTCCTTGAGTTTGGTGACTGGGCAGCTACTCTACCACCTCAGGAGAGTCTCATGACATTCCACCTTGACGGCTATAGCCAAGCTTCCCCTCTGTTGCCCAAGTTGTTCAGTGCTGCCCTCTAGTCGTCTGTCATGATCACTCATAACCGGGTTATTCAACTATTGTCCCAGCCCAGTTCTTCCCTGTCCACCATTGCCAGGCCAACCCAGGGCTTGTCTTGACAAGTTTGTACCAAGCCTCTCTCTCTGAGAATCACTGGCTTGCCAGTGTGGAGACAGGCTTGCTCCACACCTAAGGAAGGCAAAGGACCAATACTCACTTGTAGTGAAAGATTGCTCTCAAGCAATACTTAAGTCGTGTCGAGAGGAGAGTAAGGATCCCCAGGGGTAGATGTAAACCTCCAAAGGCCAGAGGTAAGGTCAATGGAGGTAGAGGTAGAGGTCAGCACATTTTGAAACCTCTCAAACCCCTGCCCCACCTTGGGAGGTCCAGAGGTATACAAAAGTACAGCAAATACCACCCCTGGAAGCTGTTTTCTCTACTCCTGATATGAATTGGAGATCCTATAAGCTGTTTGAAGCTGTCTCAAAATTCTCAGGTCAAAACATGCACTTTTGGGCCTCCAAATCCTCATCAGACCTCCATCTCCAAGTCATGTGACCTTGGCTGGGGAAGTAATAGGGCTGTTTTTCCCGTATAGCCAGTGATATATAAAGACTAAATCAACTAATTAGGACCAGATAACCTCACATTTAGAAAGCTGAAGGTATTCTGGTAGTATGGGGCCTTACAGAGTAAAACCTTTGAGAGATATACCTTTAAGGTATGACCTTTCCAGACCTCCACCATACCTTGGAGGTTTCAGAGGTAAGGTGGAGGTCTACCTGCCAGAGGTTAGGGGTTTTGGAGGTAAGGATAGAGGTCAGTGCTCTGGTACCTCTATCTCTACCCCTGGTGAACCTTAGAGGAGAGTCGCGGAAGCGCACAAGGGAGCAGCTGTCGTATGTTTCCCTGTTCTCGAACTGAGGAAACCCGAGCATATTCTGGAAAACTGGGAGTTTCACCGCCAATATTCCAGGGAAGACGTAGGTCTCCGACTCTCCGCTTGGACAACGAGTGTGGCATCTGCAAACCAAAGACTTTCCTACACAGTTGCCCATCTGTTCTAGGGTCAAAACTCATCGGCAAATAGGTAGGAATCAACTTTCAGTCGTTCAGAACGGCAGTAATAACTGTGGGCATGGGCTGATATTTGGGGTAGTGGGAGTCAGTAATAGTGCAAACAGGATGGGGTAGTCAGATCGGTGAAAATCCAACGGGACGGGGGTGTTTCAGAGGCAAACTGGCCGGGCTGACTGGGTGTAATTTACAATCCCCTCGCATATTTTGTGGCCAGGGGATTATTTATTTCCCGTATATATGCGCAATATTAGGTACGGGGTCAGGACCTCAAATAATCGAACGGAGGGGCCCGAAACCAGTCCCAAATACTTATGTGGACCGGATGAGCGGTTTGGGCACGGGGGAAAATTGTATTAGGGTCTGGGCAACACGCCCGCAGACACTAGGGAGCTGGAGACACTCGAAAATTGCGCTGAGACTGTTGAATCGCTCCTCCAGAGGCACACGTGCAACTCTCGTGTTTTTCAATACCGCCAATTCTATCGGGCTGTGGTTCCTGATTAAGATGCGGACCCTGATGCCGAGCCTCCTGAGCCCGTCGTGAATCCCGAGGTGCGTACTTTTTCCTATCATTGGTCCATTTACCAACAATGACCGAATTAGGGTCTCTTTGGCCATCATTTGATTGTCAACTAGCTCGCCTTGCGCTCGCCTCCATTATAAATCTGACTATCCTCACGCTCTCCCTCGCCCAGATGTCCTCAAGAAAGCAGCAGCACGGCCCGTAGGCATTGATGTACTCGGTTAGGTGGTTTTGACAACGGGAGATCCAGCAGTTCGAGCAACCAAGCGAGGCGCCAGAACCAGAACGGAAGAACAAGAATGCGGGAGATCGTCATTGTGTTCCCACGTCCGTAAATCCACTGATGTCCACGGGGTCTGATGAAGCACGACGGTACCGCCTTGACCTGTCAAGTTTATCGAGCTCTGCCCAAGTGTAGCCGAGCGACTGTGGAGCGCGGGTCAACGTAGCGCCCAGTGCCATGTGGAGGTCAACTACGCTGAGGTCGACAGATCAATCTAGGCCTGTGTAGGCAAAAGTCCTGCCGTCATCGGAACCCAGGCCGAACAATATGTATAAGATCGATCCAGTTTTGTGGACCCTCAACGAACCTCGCCACTCACATGGCCTGCCGACGGCGGCAGACTTGGTTTGGACTTGGTGCGACATCCGGAAGAAAGAAAAAGACTGGAATCATGATGGCTGTACTGCACTTTCTATGAGGGCTTGAACACCGTCGCTGGGTCATGTACATAACAAATTGATGAAATAAGGTTTACGGAGCGACTCAATTTACATACAGGTACAATGCTAGTATAAGGATTCAGACCTAATTCTTCCTATCTACCTACCTACCTGATAACTAATCAGCTACACCAAAATCCCAGTGACCGGCTTGCAGATGGGCCTGAAGTCAAACTAGAGAGAATTGGCCTCATTCTTGAAACAAAGTCAGGATTGTCTCGGCATAAAGACATACATCTGCTTACTTTTCCCACTGTCGAGCGGAAACCATGGTCGCCATATAGTTCCGAGGTGTGCTGCATCCGAATCACATTGGACTATTTTGTAGGTCAATGGTTTTATCAAGTTGCCACAACTGAAGGAGTGTGTACCGTGTTCGCCGAGGCACCTGTTGAGCTCAAAGCTATGACATGCGAATCCCCGTCAAGCGAGCGGAAGCGCTTTCTCCCGTTTAGCCTAAATAAACACAATGACGATGTTCCAGTTGGTCGCATTAACATGCTCACGATGCAAGCATGGAATTCGAGAACACTGGCCAATTGTTAGCATGAGCGCGACTATTCGATCGAGCCCTACATTTCGCTTGGATAAGGAAGAACATTTCCCAGGATACTAATTGGAAAATTTCAGTTCGGGTTTGATGCGGGGAATAGTATACCCACAGTCGTGTCGTCGTGTCAGAAACTGAAATTGTGCAGTCAAGTTTCGGACGGACTTGGGGGCGACTCACAAGGATCAGTTGCATGATGCCGGACGCCCTGTTAACAGCTTAAAGACGGGTCAGTGGAAATTAGTCAAACTCACGTCGTGAGCAGGGTTGTCTCTGTTAGAAATTCATAGTCGTTGAGAGATTTTGCCGGTGATAACACGGTACTTACCGAGAGTCCAGAGGATGATGGTATCGACTATTCGGTTTGTCCTGAGTTACAAAATGCATATCAATCTGCTGTGCTGGTTAACGAACTCACTGCTGGAAATGGGTGGTTTTACGGTGCCACAGATAGTAGACAAGCGAGACTGCGACGATCATATCGACTGCAGGGCCAATAGAGGATGCAAAGGTTATTTCCCAGCTGAGTTGCTGTGTTTCAATACTAAAGACTCGGTTCGTCGCCAACTGTCCAAAGAGCAGTATGTTGAACACGAAGTGCACCAGATTCAGAACACAGCACAAGACGGGGATGAACCATTGTTTCGACAACACCCACACCCGGTAGACGAAAAATGACTGAGAGAGGTAAGTCTCAATAATGGTGACATCACATTAGGGATGACTTTACCTGTACGGCGAGGGCTATACAGGCATGAAAAAGGAGTGGAAAGACCAACGAGAGCGGGGGACTGAGCCAGTGCTCTATTCGTCCATAGAACGTAACGGTGACGCCGTACAGCTGAAATACAAGAATTTAGATATTTGAATTGAATCAAGATTTTTAGCCCACCCCATGCCAGCCAGTGATGGTATGCCCGAGCTCAAGGAACCTAGGAACAACCCAAGAACAAATCAGGAAAGAGGATGGTGAAACGATAGTCCGCACCAAATCACTCCGACCTGTCGATCTCTTAGAATTAACTTCGAATCTGAAGCACAGAGACACACCAATGCCTTGAGGACTTGGGGATCCTTGGGGAAATCACTATAGTAATTGAAGGTCTGAAGAGTCTCTATCCCAAAGAGCCATGTGGCCAGAACTGAGGCGATTTCGAATACTCCAAGGGATCCATCGAGAGCGACGGGAGACGGGGACGCCATGATGGATGGACTTGAATCCCCCCCGCATTTATCGGTTTGCACTCGATGCTGGGAATATGATTAGTTACGAAGTCGGGACCGGTGGATCAACGAAAATGGACGAACCGTTCAACTCAATGCCCAACAAAAAGAACGGATCCTGTTCGTTCAATTTCCAACAGAAGACGGACATCTTTTCCACAACAACAACCTACCCGGAATCAAAGTTCATCATGAGGGCTATTCCAAGAGCCACCGCCCCCAGATTTCCCCACAACTGCGTCTTTGAATGAAACTAGGGACTGCACGCACTGAAGCATTTTTTGATTGGCAATGATCGCTCTGCAGTGTCATTTCTGGACTTGTAAAACAATCCGAACCGTTGTGCTCATCCAAATTATTAATGAATATGTTTTGCGAGTCTCCACAGGTGGCTGAAACAATCTCCATGGCCAACTGCAACGGGGTTCTGGTGGCAGTTCCCAACTGCCAAGTTGACCCCACATTATGATACATCCTGGAAACCAGCTTTCGAGACTCTGTCCCGTGGAATGCCACCTACCGACCTGCCGACCTGCGATGAGATAGTAATCTGCGATGAGATAGTAATCGTTTATCGCTGGGTGTTCTCCCAGGTCAGCCATACAATTGAATTGATAGATCCACTTGATTAATTCGGCTAGCCAGTTCTGATTTCAAATCTGGCCTAATTCTGACCGGAGTTCGACCTTGGCGAACATTTCACAGTGAATTCAGCTCCACAGCGGTTGCCGGGAGGGGCCAGGGGATGGAGAGAGATAACGTAAGAACTGGTTAATTACTCTCGTCATGACGTGTAGAGATACCTTGCGCATCTAAATGAAGCGTGTGCCCACGCTATGCCAGTAGCAAGCATATTGCATAATCTTGGTTGTGATCTACGACAGACTCCTGCGGGATACATCTGGGAACCCATCCAATTTTTTTACAAACGAATGAAAAAGGACCTCTCACAACACCCAGGTATTTGAAGTATCAGCCACATTCTAGAAACGGGCCGGAACTGATGTGGCGGTTCGAGGAACTACTTGACGTGGGCAATGATTGATATTGAGCCGAGGGAGATCAAGCGGAGATGACGGACGCACGCATAATTTTATGAAACGGAGGGGGGGGAGGTCGTACAGGACGGAAGGGAAACGACTTGAGATACATCATGATTTTGGTCTGTCTTCGAAAATGTGGCTTGTACCGGGACGAAGAGCCCGACCAACTTGAACACAAACACTGATCGAGATCATTAACGTACGTGCATCTGTGAAACATGGAACATGGTGGTGTATCTGGCAGATGTCATTCAAACCCGAGGCTAATCAGGGTCGAACTAGGAGGAAAAGGTGTGCTCCAAGGACCTGCCATGAAAATATGTTCCCGACATGGGCGACTTGAGAAACGGGGCGAAGAACACGGGGTTCGACACTCAATTTGCGCCAGGAATCCAGTCTCGTCAGTCCCGAAGAATATCGATGGTGACGAAATTGAGGAATGAAATGGAAATGGAACAACGTAACGTTTGGTTTCGACGCCTCATTGTCTTGGACGAGGCAGAAAAAGTCACGGCGGGGCCAGTTCTTATATGTAATTAGGTCGTTTGAAGTTTCAGCGGGTTTTTTTTCCAATTTCACGACACAGAATAGCGGCGATGAGAAGATAACGATGTTACGTAACTGTGATTTAACTTGCCTCATCTGTATTGTTGTTATCAGGTATCTGTGGAACAGGTGTCGGTCGGGTTATGTCACTCGGAGGTCTGAAATGATACCTATAGTTACGATAATCATTGCGTAGCTGTATCTTGTTGTATCAGATTCCAGCCATTGGAATTTAGCAACTGAGGAAGTCGACTTTCCGGAGCAAATATGATGGGCTTCGAGGACGACTTGAAGATTCGAGGCGTTCGTCTAGAGTCACACTAGCAACATATAATGACAAACTCACGATCGTTGACAATATGGTGAGACTTGCCACCCAGTTCCTGTCCTTCCAGATAGCGCACGCGAGTCCCTTCAAAAGACCTCGCGACCCCAATGTCGACAGCACCTTCGAAAATCTCTCCCTATTTAAAAGCACCGCATCGCTTAAAATTATCATTCGTTATCAAAGCCGCTCCTTTCATGTTTAATGTATATAGTCCCAGTCGTACCTGATCAACTCCTTTATGACGAAAATTTAACAGTGATTTTCCGCTGTTTTCGGTTTGGTTGATATATGGGTAGCGGGCCGTGCCGCTTGTCGGCCTTATCCGCTTTATAAAATATAGTAATTCAAACGAAGCGAGTGAGGTGTGAAAACACTTTGAAAAGCAACAAAGCTAATTAGTATTGCTGCACGATATCCGGAGTTGGATCAGACTGGATGAGACCCCATTTCCAGAGTGCGAGTCCTAGGCCTCGCAGGAGATTCTATCAGCACCAAAATGGTAGGAAATGATGTATCGACTCTCGAGACTCCGAGATTAAAGCATAAGAGCGTACGAGGGGCCAACTTGACAACCACCAGAGAAGCAAAAGTATTCGTACCAAACGTAGGCAGCAGAGCAGGCAGGAATTATGTCGGCCGGGAGGGAAGCGGTTAGAAGAGCCAAAGCCGGAGATTCGCCGGGGCATGACATCGAGGCAACGGTACGGACTCGGAGCGTTCGTAAGAAAGAAGTGCAACACATTAATATAATGTTTGGGGGAAAATCCGGGGGAAGGAGACCCTTGAGAGTAGTCGGGCTTGACGTTAACTTGAGAGTAAAGTGTGAGAACCTCGCGAAGCTGAACCCGAGATGATGGTGGAAGGCAAGAGGAGGTGTTGTGTGGCCGTGTTGCACATGTCGATGCCGCCCGGCGCCGTGCCGCAATTTCTTTCTCGCTTATCGAGGGGGTGCAGACCAGAAAATTCAAGCGCACCAAGGTCTTTATAATTTTGAAAGGATAGCCAGTAAGGCTTTTATTCCATGCAGTGATTCATTGTATAACGAAATTCAGGACATTATCAATGTGTAGGTAAAAATGTAGAGTGATCCCGCATCCAGCCGCCAACGCGGAAGCTCGGAAGAAAAATAGCCATACAGCGAGCAAGAGTGAAGGTTGTTGGGCCACGGCGCGCCTCCATCTCGAAACAGCATACCCAGTCAGACCGCAAATCCGCCCGGAAGCACCCACTCGTCCTGCACATCCTCATCCCTCCCCCGCCTCGCCCAAGGCCATGTGCACCCAGCATTAGCTCCCGCTACCGTCCCGGCGAACTGCCAGTGCGAGTTGGATCTCGACTCGCCACCGCGTCGCGAGGAGGGCAGCTCGACTTCCGCTACCTGTATGGCGGGCGGCGCGTGCTGCACGCCCGGGCGGATGCCGCATCCCCGCCCCACGCACACGCGATGCTCTGCGGGCGCTGTATCCCTGCTCCCTCGCCAGCGCAAAGCAGCGTGGCGCGCCCGCGCATCCGCCACCCGCCGCGACGTGCGCAGGCTCGGGCGTACCCTCGTCATCGGTAGCCCTCGCCTCGCCTCCCACAAGCACCGCGTGCCGGCGCGCGCGCTTACACACCGCACCCCGCATCCGCCACCCGCCGTGGGCTGCGCGGGATCGGAGGGAGCCGCTCCTCATGGTAGCGCTCCGTGCGGGCGGTACTCCACCAAACGACACCGCGAGTACGCCCACCTGCAGCGGGGCGCGCGGGTCGGGTGGAGGGGGAAGATGCTCGTGGAGGAGGGTAAACGGTGTCCCTGTCCCAGCACATGTAGCATGGGTACGCAGGCGTGCGAACGTGCATTGATATTGAGCGCCCCGCCCTCTGTGCTGACCGCAGATCAAGTCCCGCCCGACTCGAGCGTCGACGGCCTCGCACGCTCGTGCTCCGGGCGTGAATCGGCGCGGCGAGGACGCAGGTGAGGCGGGGTGGTGAGCGGGCGCAGACGGGAGGCGAAGAACGCGCGCGAGCAAAACGAGGCGAGGCGAGTTCTTGAGGAGAAGCGCGATGGACGGGAGGACGTCCGAGCCGAGGAGTCGAAGGAGGGCGCGCCGGCGCGACTGAGCCGGCCGCGAGCTTCCTTCTCCACCGCTCATCATTGCCGGAGCGTCTCGCCTGCGCCCGATTCCCTGCCTCCCATCAATATTCCCATCTCCTGATACCTTCCCTCCCCCGGCTCCCGAGGCTGGGCACGACGATAATTGCGCGCAGAGGCCGTACCCCGCCCCATCTCTCCATCATCCAAGTTATGCACACGACACGCAGGCGCCAATGCCGGTGCGATGAGGCCTGGACGCGGCCTGGCTCATGCGGGTGCGAGCTCGCATCGAGGGAGCCGGAATCGTCATCGCACTGCGGGCCATGACGGAAAAGGAAGGACGAGGCAGCGACGCGGAAGGGAGACAGGCGGCGCGGGGGGGCGAGGGCAGTATTGTGATCCACGTCGGGATCCGGTGTTGGAGGGATGACGTCATCGCGAAGCGTTTGCCCGGAGGAGTGCGCATCGACTTGCGATTGTGCGAATGGCGACTCGTCTTGCGGAGAAAGGAAGATGCACGCGCCTACACGATCTCCAGGACACCGGCGCGCTCCGAGCGCGGGGTGTAGCGAGTCGGCGTGTGCGGCTGTAAGCCTGCAAAGCGTAGGTGTTAGCGCTGGAGAGCTACCAAAAAGTACTTGGTCCGCGGTCGAGATTCGCAGCGTTTCGTGCAGATGGCAAAGTCCGTCATACACGTCGTCCAAGAGTGGAGGTATAGGACGCTCAGGGTTCAAAAGGGAAGTTGCTGGCGCCGCAGAAAAGGATTAGCCCGTCTCGAAAGAGAGAGAAAGAGCCACATACCTCCACACAGGGCAAGAAACGTTTACGAACGGGCTATATCTCAAATACCAAATTTCATCCCATCCCAGGAGTTCATGAATCATACGCGCCGAAAGTATCCTAGTCGCCATTCAAGCAAGCCGGGGGTCTAAGTCGGCGACGATGGCGAGACGAAGGAGGCGATTTGATCCGCTGACACAGCCACTCTGCCTTTCCTCCGCCTTGCCCCCGCCACAACATACAGTTTACTTTTCACGGCCGAACTGCTCTAGCCTAGCCGCAAGCACTCAAAATTCTCCCTCTTAGACTTTCATGCTGGATCCTGAGGGTCTCTTCTGGCGTCTCGTCCTGGTGTACTTCGTGTCCTCCAAACCTCCTTCGAATTATTCGGCCGCTGTGCGTGTCAGAACAGTAGCACTGGGCACTATTGAGCTCTTTCGTGCTCTTCCAAACGCCGCTGCGTGCGCGCCTTTGATGGGTATAGTATTTCTGCTGCGGCTGATTGTGTTCTCGTCTTTGCAAGCGTCCAACTCGCACCAAGATCTGGCTCGGACTTCTTGGGTGTTTGCACCACGTCGATTTCTTACGTTTCTATCACCCCTTTTACTCCGGACTGAGGAGATCAATTCCGCGGGCTTATATTGAATTTCTTTCAGCTCAACTGCTGCAAATTTAGGTTCACTAATTCTCGAGCCTGGGCTCCCTCAGACTTTCGTTCAGTCTATCTGCACTTACGTGCCTCTTTCCTTGCTCGATCTCACCGATGAAGGCCAACATCCACTCGACTTCGTATTCCCCTATTCGATCCTAGACGGAGGATATGTATGAATCTTGGAAGTTATCGAACTTCCTACTCGAGATGAGAACTTTACTTATCTTTTCCGCATTCTGATTTGACTCGCGACATAGAACTCTGTATCAACTCATTGAAATTCTGCGTGTTGTTCTTCTCTCGCTGCTACGTGCTGTTTCATTACCTCCAAACTCGAATAGCATCTTAATTTTGCTACCCTTCAGTCGTCTCTGAACGCAGTGATTCCAACACAATTTCACAGATGCGCACCTTGCTCGGGCGATTATTTAGCTCTTAATGAGTGTGATTGAATAGCTGTGTCGACAAGAGCAGAATGTCTCATTTTTTTAGGGTTCGTTGATGTCGACGTCGTGGACACCTCAACAGAAAGCAATGGATCTCGGGATTCCGAGAACCCGCATGGGGAAGAAAGAAGTACGACAAAATGTAAAACAAAAAAACATGTTATCACTCGGCCCCGATTCCAACGCGGAGTTCAGCGTAACACAGCAATTCACATTGCATTATGCAGACGCACTCCGCGTGCTACGAGGTGGTTGCATACCCTGCTGTCAAAACGAATTTACGGCCGAGTCAAAAGCGTTCAGGAGAGCATTCCTATTTGCGGCTAAAGTCGATTTTCAAGGCTCAAATTTTGTATTGAACCTCGGCATCCCTAACCGAGACAAGTGGACCTTGTGCGTCCTGGTCGAAAGAGTCGCCTCGGCCGGAATAGTAGATGCTAATTCCGTCGCTTGTGATTTGCATTTAGATTCCGAGTGAACGGGTCACTGGCTACCAATCATGAAAGGGCAAGGGTGCTAGGACATCAAAAATGTCGTACTCTATTTTTTGAATAAATACCCCGTGGTATGGTGGAACTAAATTCAATTTTGCGTACCTCCATCGAGATCCCTAGTGGGTTCCTCAGGCCATCTGTATGTTGGAGTTTCTACGGTGATACGCATGCCTTTTGCAGCGAGACGCCGAAGGCCAGCGGCGACACTCCGATCGGGCCTTGGTATGGGACCACCCCCCTTCATTCGTCTAGGTAGGATTTGGAGGCGTGCGCATGGCAAGGGAGGTTGTGCACGCAGGAGCTGGAGAAACTGGTCATATACCGATCTGAAATGATGGGTCCTAATGGACAGGATCTGTCGACCCGGAAGGTTGCCCTCGGGGGACATACGACGCGAGGATTGAACCACATATTGGTAAGTTCCAGGGTGGGTACTATACCGGCTACGGGAAGGAGAGCAGACCATGCAGCAGGCGGCAAACTGGAATGACGAAGGGCGAGGGAAGTCAGACGGCACCGGGAACGGGCCACCAAAGACACGACAGCCTTTGACGCCTCCTCGTCGGAAATGAACACCACCAGATGCTCGAGAGAGGGGAGGGCGACATAATAGAGGAATGCTGGACTGCGACGGAGGACCAAGCACCTGATGTGCGCAGTCACAGGGACTGGCGGGGGGATGGGGCAAGGGCCGAAACAGTAAGAGCTAAATATGAGGTGGTTGAGCTGCGGTAAAAGATCGAAAACGGGCACGACCAAGGCTGGATTCTCCATTGACAGTTCCAAGGTCGTCAACCGCGTCAAGGGTAGCTCTGGTTGGAACAGATGCACCCAGAGGTAGGAGGAGTTTGGGATGTGCAATGCTCCAGAGTAGTGCAAGAGGTGTACAGGTTGCTGTTTGTTGGGAATTAATAATGCAGCTCGGCCTTCGGGCATCTGACCGATAATATTACTAATACAGACAGTTCAAGTAGATACACGTAGAATATTCTAGATACATATTTTGTAGTATATAAGCTAGCAGTACAATCCTGCGAGAGCATCTGTTTGCTCTAAAGCAGTCTTCTAACCAACAGTGCTATTGCAAACCTACTCTATTCTTCATCTAATCTCGCCCTCCCCGCTTTTACTCCAACACTGTTCAAAGTAACGTGGTCCTCCAGACGTACGTTGGCCTTGTTGCTGCCAATTGCGAGGATTCGCAGACACGGGAATGGACCGGACACGGTATTAAGTTCCAACAAGTCCGCGACCGAAAGTACCATCTCTAGACGCTCCCATTTGGTGCATCGATTTTTCAGGACTTTCATCAGTCCGTAAGGAAGGCGAACCCCAGGCTTGGGGCACCTAATTGTGATGGACAGAGGATATTCGGAGGAACGGCCGAACCAGAGGTCCACAAGGGCGGTCGTGGGATCGAGAGGAATGTCTTGACCGAATGCCAGTTCGGCATATGAAGAGTCGGGGAAAATCTCGAGGAATATCGAACTCCAGAGCTCGGGTGTAGCCAGTGCAACAGCTCGCCACTGTCTGCAGATCTGTGCTAAAAGAAGGGGTGCCGCCTTTGGGCTAGGATGAACCCGGCCATCGCGCGGAAGAGTGCATCGAAAGATTTTCGACCACAGCTCAACGGGGAGCTCTCCGAGTTTTGCCAACTTCGCCATGGTGGTACTAACCAGGTGATGTGGTGACGTGGCAATTTATGGGCTTATGGTTTATGTCTATTGTTACGGCGACGAATTTAAGTTTTTCAAGTTGAGAAAAGAAAAAAAAGAGGGAGAAAGAGGGAATTTGTTAGACTTACCTGTGCCCACATCCGAGGTTTTTTTCGCGGTCCACCGGCTCCAGTGAGTAGAGAAAGAAAGGAGGATAAAAAATCAAGTTGATTGATTGAAGCGCCGGCACGGCGATTCAAGTTTATTCCTCCCGGGAATAAAGCCGAATCAAGTTAAACGGCCAGCAAATCATATTCAAGATATTGAGATCCGACCAAAACCGATCATCCGAAAAGTCCGATCTCGTGCCATATTTTTCCATTTTGGGTCGCATTTTGATAGCATTTTTCTTTTCCTCTATCTCCCTCGATTCTTGTTCGTTCGCCCCGAAACCAAGTGCAATCGATTAGCAGTGCTTGAATGCGGTGTATAGGCCATTCATTATATTTTTATTGGACGCGGCCCGATCACTATTTCAAATTAGCTAATTTTCACCATCCTCTTGCTGTAGGGATTTCGAGTGCTCGGGGACCTCTGTGAGTCTGATGCAGTAGTCGTATAGATGTATAATACTGCACTGAATAATTTGATTAGGGGTAAAACACCGGGAAACCTTCAAACGAGAGCAAAGACTGCAGATCAGCCAGGAAAAGTGTGGAAAACTGTAGACCCTATGACAAAGAGACACGCAGTCAGGAGGGCCAGTATCTTGTCCCAGGCATCTCCAAGGTTCATAAAGATGCACTGTATAGTTTCATAGGACACACTGCGAGTTGGGGCCTTGGAATACGGCCTACAAATTCGCATCAGCCCCAGAATCACACTTTTCATACTTTTTTTGTTTACACACCTGCTTTTTTGCATGCCTTAGAATTTCTCAAACAGTAAAATACGGCATAGAGCACTCTCCCCAAGCAAATGAGGCCAGATTGAGCCGGAGACGCGTCGAATACACCGGGAAGACGCGTATTCTTGCTCACCAAGTTCCGCACCATTGTCTCTGTCACTCTCGACTCCGACGCACCCACACCGCACCTCAAGTCCTCCCTGCACAGCTCCACCTCCACCCGGTTCCTGCAGCCTGAACAGTTCAGACAGAACCTCCGCAGCCAGCTTTGTCTCTCAGGATCACTGTTGTCGGGTTTACATGTGTGCCTCCTATTGGGCAAGCTCAAGAAGTGCGCAGCAGTGCTCATTCTGGGTCGGTTGGTCAGTGATATTTCTGCCATCTTCCTATATATATTTACATTGTCTAGGCGTGCAGCTCGTGTATCTCCTGCCCTACTCCCCCGATTTGAATCCCATTGAAGAGGCCTTCTCCAAGATCAAAGCTTGGATTCGCCACAACAACGACATTTTCACCTATGGCGAAGACGATGAGCCTCACACAGATTTATAATATGCTCGAGGCAATAAATGTTATTACGGAGTTGGATGCGATTGGATATTTCATTCACACTGGTTAATTCTGATGTATTTGAATTATAACTGTTCATATTACATGCATTACGATGTATTTAAATGTGATACACTAGAAAAAACATTCACTGCACGCCAGGCAACTGCGACCACACTCCAATCGCGACCTTCCGTTGGTTTGAAGGGAATTAACCCAGAACTGAGTGAGAAAAGACATGTGCAAGACGGCGGCCTACGCATGCTGGAGCCAAATAAGGTCGAAAGATAAAACGCGTAGATAGGAGATGGGACCACATTAGAATGAAGGCGGCTTCAAAATGCTTTCGAACGCACCTATTCACAAGGGATTTCGTCAAGAAATGGGCTCGCAATGAGCGCAACAAGAGAGCATTTGAAGTTGTTCTTATTTACAAAATGATCGGAGGTTTTATTACTTTTACAAGCTGTAAAAGATTCCAAGTCGACACCAACAGTATATGGATTCGCAAAACTCAGGAATTCCAATCTGACGCACGGAGAAACAACAAAAGCATAATTCAACAAGAGCATAATTCTGTGAAACCACAGCAGAATAAGACAAGACAAGAGCACCAATCTGTGAACCCACAGTACGACAAGGACAAGTATTGAGATGGATACCGACGTCCCTCCATTCGTCCGATTCCAACACCTCCCAATCAGGCCGTTTTTTCCGTATACGCCTTCTCAGGTGGCGCTGGATTATCCTGTTCCTCCAGCATCCACCCTTCAGACAGCACTTCCGTCGGTTCTGCTTCCCGGGCCGCAGCGGCAGATCTCCTTTTCACCTGCACATATGCAACGAGCGCCGCGAATAAGCCGTAGAAAAACGCGACCTCCCAGCCGCGGAGGATCCACAGAGCCAGCGCTCCGATGTTCTTCAATACGGAGTTCTGGCGCGAGACGACGCCGGGGTGGACGAAGAGGAGCAGACAGACGAAGGACGACGCGGAGAAGAGGAAGAAGAAGAAGATGAGGAGGGTGCCGGTCCAAGTGTGTGCCTCGGATATCCCGGACGCGGGGTTACTAGTAGGGGACGCTGCGGGCGGTGCGGGCCCGACCTCCGCATCCAGGACCGCCAGCCCACCGATAAGCGCTGACGGAGAGGTAGCACGCCGTAGCGAATGCGATGAAGAACGTGAGCGACGTCAGTCCCTGCTGGATCTTGTCGCCTGCCCAGGCGCTGGCGTTGGCGAGCGCGAAAGTGTACGGGTGCGGGTAGCGCCGCAGGATGCCGGGGGCGAGCTGGAAGATGAAGATAGAAGTGAAGTAGGTTAGAAAGAGTGTGTTCGGGAAGAGGTGATAGCGGCTCGTGGTAAAGAGCGCACAGCCGTAATGTGACATGATGGGACCGAGTTGGCGCTGATGGTAATGTCGCCAGGGCAAGTCCGGAAGAACCAATTGCAAGGCGCACATCAATCTAATCCATATTGGTGGCGGAAAATGGCGCATCTCTCTCATTGACGCAGAGCATAACCATGAACGTCATGTTCCAGAGGGCATAACAGTTCAGTGTCCTCCAACTCTTGCCCAGCGCTCGGCAGTTGGGCGCTTCGCAAATTCCTTTTCACGCCAACATCTGGGGGAGATTCTTGATTCCCAGTTCCCCAATAACAATCTCGAGCCTCAGCAAATTTCGAATATGCGCAATGCGGCGTGCCGTGAAGCACATGCCGAAATCGATCGCCTCGGTGGTGATATTCAAGCTATCCTCGCTCGCCTTCAGGAGCTCAACGAGATTGAGCGGAGTAGTAGTCACCTTCGTCACTTCGTTACTTTGCTTAAGCTGGCGAAACTTCGTCACTTTGATGGAAAGTTCAGAAACTTTGTCACTTTGGTTAATTCCCAGGAAAGTTCGTGAGGTGAACAAACCACACAAATCAACCGCATCAATCTGACCATCATTTCCTTCTCCCCCCATTTTTTTATATAGATACCCTGGCCTAACACTAACCTTTAACCCAAACTCTAACCTCTACCATCTAACCTCTAACCCTAACCACTAACCTCAACCAACTAACCCAAACCTCTAACCACGGCAAGCTGTTGATGCCCATCACTCTGTGATGTGCCGAGCACTGCCGCGATCAAAAAATATTACCCAAGGAAAAAGGACCTAGAGCTATCATGTCCAATTTACGGCCCAACTATTACCAGAGATAAGATAGCAGTGACAGCCTGGATATTACCTGTCAGATCACTTCAGGTAATAGGCTGGCTGTTTCCCGAGGTAAAAGTCGGACTTTTACATAACAAAGGAAAGAACAAAGGAATGTAAAATTCAGAATTTTACCTCCGCAATCAGCCGGACTATTACCGGAGGAGATGCGACAGGTAATATCCAGGCTATCACTGATATCTTATCGCAGGTAATATTTGGGCTGTAAATCAAACATAATAGTTCTAGGCTCTTTTTCCTCCGGTAATATTTTTTGATCGCCGCAGTGGAGGAGTCGCCGTTTGACAAGCCCGGAATGCTAACTCACGAACTTACACAGAAAGCTATCAAACTCATGAACTTCCACGAATTCCCATCAAAGTTACGAGCTTTCGCAGCGTTAAGCGAAGTAACTAAGTGACGAAGATGGTGCGGACTTGATTGAGCCGGGTTGGGACTTTGCTGTGCGTCTCGATGGGAATGTTGTTGTCGCTTTTTGGTGGCAGTCCCCGGAACAGGCGCAAATCACTCGCCGCTACACTGACATACTCATCAACGACAACTCCTATAACCGTAACTGTCACGGGTCCGGGTCCGGGTATAAATCAGTCAACCCAGACCCTGACCCGCAAAACCCGAACCCCAACCCACGGGTCTACGGGTTGTCCACGGGTCGTCCGAATCGATCGGATCAGGACTGCCGAGGCTTGCCGGGCACGTTCAACACCTTCAAAACATGAAATGTGTCCAATAATTGGAACTTTTGAGTGCATCAGGAGCTTGACAGAAGCTTGGGAGTACAATTTATGGCTGGTAACACCTTGAAATGACTTAAATTCCACGAGAAAGTCAAATATCTGCAGACCCGTGGTGTACCCGCGGGTTTTGGGTCCACTAAAATTGTAACCCGTACCCGTACCCGCGCTCACCCGACCCGGAAACCCGCCGGGTTGACCCGTACCCGTGACCATCCCTAACCGTAACAACAACCAATACCCTCTCTCCATCGCATCATCATTGACTCGCAGGCCCGCTCTCATAATAGCTGGTACGCTTTCCAGAAAAAAGAAGATACCGAGATGTTCGTCTGGATACTGGGCAATCACCTCAGGGCTGCAGGCGACGTTCATCCTGAAATATTTATCTCAGATCGGGCTGGAGCGCTGATCGCAGCAGTGGCAGTCATCTTGTGCTTCACATTTCATATATACTGCCTCTCTCATCTCATCGAGAACCTCGATCGCAACCTGAGCAGAACACTGGGCCCCGAGTGGCAGAACTTCCTTCGTGATTTCTGGTCCTGCTATCGCGCAGTCTCTCCCGAGAACTTCGAGACTCAGTGGCAACCTCTCGTTCAAAGGTATCCGGCTGCAGCAGCTTATCTCAGCGAGCTTTATCAATGCCGGGATCGTTGGGCGTGGGCTTGGATCAGCCTGAGGTTCACCGCCGGGATTCGGACCAATGGACGGGTCGAAGTGGAGAACCGGATCACAAAGCATATCAGTGGACCGGGCAAGAATCTCTTTCAAGTCTTCACTGCCCTCAACGAGCGAACGAAGGACCAGCACAAAGCTGAGCTTCTAAAAGTGCGAGAGGTAAGCCTTTGATTTCGACAAAGGTGTTGTTACTGAGGACCGTTCTAGGCTTCGCGTAAATAGCACCCGGGGGAGCTCGAGAGAGCGTCTAAGCCAATCCTTGACATGCTGCGCGATCATGGTGGGATATACGCTGTTCAGACGAGCTTCAAACAGATGCAGTTAGCGATGTTCTACAACGTAAGGCTCCAACCTTTTGTTTTCCATGTATGGGTCTGGGCACAACAAACGAAAAAGGTTAGAAAACATTTTAAAACCGTTTGAAGCGGTTTATACACGGTAATTTTCAGGGCATCAGAAGTACTGGCCCAAAGCTGGCAGTGCTCAGCCTCAGGGCTGCTAGATAATCAGGTGTTGCTTCACTTGCGACCTTCTGTGTATTTCATTTCGATATATTGATGAAATTCAGCTCAGAATGGTACATACCATGGTCCTCGAGTCACCAAGACACTCGCGAATGGCGCTGTGAGCTTGAATTCGAAAATGACAGCCCTGGATGAAATGGTCTAGCGACACCGGGAGTCGATGATTTCGGGCACCAATGCTGTTCAGTTGAAGTTGAACGTACTCGAGAAGGTAAGTAAGCACGGCTCGACGCACCAAGCCAGGAACCACCAACCACCGGAGGAAGTTTCATATTCAGATTGCATTGCTTGTTGAGTTTGTTTTGGAGGCCAGAGCATGGATCTATGCTGTTGTGAGAGAGTTTAAAGATTTCAGAGACAGTCATAGCCCAGATTCAGCCTGGATTTCAGTGGAATTTTGCTTGGTAAACGCGATTGAGTGCTCCAAATTGCTAAACAATTTAAACCGTGTAGAAAAGGTTTACAAACCGTTTGAACCCGGCGGTACAAAAAACGGAAACGGAAACGGTTATAACCGTGTATAAACATTTATACATGGAAAAGGTTGGAGCCTTACTACAACGCGTCCGCTCTACAGTTGCCTACCGGCGTGCGCAACTGGGTGAGATATCATCTGGATTTCCATCTCTTACTTGGCTAACGATTAACCAGTCCGAGTATACGATTTATTTGAACGACTCAGAGCCAGGATACAGCTGGGTAGAAGAAGAGGAGCAGGTGGGCTATATTTCTCGCCTGTGCGATCCCTCTAACGCAACCCAGTCAAGGAATGACTTTACGAAAGACAACGCTTACATCGGGACTCGATTTTTGCTCCGGCTTGTGCGCGACCATGGACTAATGTTCCTTAAAATGCCCAAACCGGTGCGACACATATCCTGGTCCTTTCCAGGGATGGTCGATACCTGTGTGATTGTTGCACGGGCACCAACCTCGGAATCATCTGTCGGCATTATCTGGTCGCTTGGTATAAAATCCCTGGCCTTCCTTTCCATATTTCCTTGATAAAGACCAGGTGGGTGATCGAAATCTGGCGAACACTTCCCCTCTAATCTCCTTTGTAGATGGCTTTCCGACCCAAACATCGATTTCCGGCAAATCGCGCCGGTGACTTTCAACCATGGTATTTCAAACCACACCATCCGCTTTTCGGCTGTATCGCTCGCAGCCTCTTCAATCTACAACCCCATTTCATCTGGTCCCTCGCGCTCCACCCTCACAGTGGCCGCAAATGCGAATGCAGCCCGAAATGTCACACCTGCTCCCGCGACCAGAACCATCCCCCAGCGCGTTGTTTACACTGCCATACAAGCTGATGTCTGCTCGCTCATGAGTGGAATCCAGACTCAAGATCAGCTGAATGAACTTCGCGCAAGGATTGAGCGCATTAGGTGAGCAGTCCTCTTCTGGTTTAAACCCGGTTCATCAATTCCGATCCCAGCCGAGAAGAGGAGGAGGAGGCGAGGAGGGAGACCATTCCGGACCCACCCACATTCCTTCGCAAGGGTAGGCCCCTCACGCAGCATTTGACTGGGCCCATGGAGGGAAGGGTTCGAGGCGGTGGAGCTGGTATTCAAGCTCCCAATGCCTCACAGGTGACCAGAAACCGTTGTGGCCACTGCCACCAACTCAGACACAACCGCAGGGGCTGCATTCTGAACAAGGGTACATAGAGTAGATATGTCGATCTGGATGTCACTACCCTATCCATTCTTTTCATGTGTTATTTTGGTGTGTACTTGAGGCGTTCAGCCCCGCAAAGCTGTAGACTGCTAAATGAATAAAATCCGAGGAGAGAGATTGTTTTAATACTCAAAAACAAATGTTTTGGCTTCCTAAAATTTTGTGCCATGGGTGCTTTGCTTTCTCATTGAAACGTTCTTAGTTTGGTCCTGTGTACCCGCAAGCCCGGTTTGAAGTTCTGGCAGCAACGATGGTGGGCTGCTAAATAAATAAAATCTGGAGAGAGGGATTGTTCTAATACTCAAAAACGAATGTTTGGCCTCCCAAAAGTTTGTGCCATGGGTGCCTTGCTTTCTCATTGCAACGTTCTTTGTTTGGTGTTGTGTACTATAAGCCTGGTGTGAAGTTCAAGCAATAAAGATGGTGGGCTGCTAAATGAATAAAATCTGAAAAGAGGGATTGTTTCAATACTTAAAATCGAATGTTTTGGCTTCCTAAAATTTTGTGCCATGCTCGGGGAATTCATTCAATCTCAGTCGGGAGTGCCAATTGCGCGGTGAATCTGGAGAGCAGTCACCGGTCACCATTAATTCCTTGGAAATCTAATCGGTGTTTATCTAATCATGGGTTGCCAGATTCTATTTGGCAACCCCTACCCAACACCTGGGGTTGCCAAATAAGGGGGGTTGCCAAATAGAATTATCCAGAAAGATGGATTTTGTTCGAGGGGTTGTGTGCATGAGAGCAGTGATAATCGAGCTTCAATATGTTTAGAAACTTTTTTGTTGAGCTTAATCCCGGTCAAACTGTGCTCCATAGATTGCAGACACCATTTCGTTCACACCGCACTTCTGGCCACCATACTTGTTCCAGAAGGGATCTGATACTGGTAGCTATACTTCGGACATACGGTTTGAGAGTGTTGAGACGTGTATTTGAATCACTTGGACTGCTTTGGGGACAATCGGGTGCATGGTACGAGTGTAAACCCACAATTTAGGTGGGTGACCGACTAGGCCAATTATTGCTGTTTCGGGAGGCTCCCGACAAAAGAATTCGGTGAGGAGCGAAATTACCCAGTAACTTTTGGGAGAATATCTGGGTCATTTTTTGGATGTATACCTTCATTCAAGAGACCAAATTCCGAGACCCAACTGCCTATCTGAGTGAAGACGAGGCTATAAGCAGGCGCAGCACTCTGAGGGATTGGGGATATTTCTTCTGAATTGAATGAAAGCATGATGTTGTCAAGCGGGTGCAGCACTCCAAGGGATTGAGGATATGTATTTTGGATTGAAATGAAATATCAAGCAGGCGCAGCACTCTGAGGGATTGAGGATATCTTTTGGACTGAATGAAAGCATGAAATGTTCAAGCAGGCGCAGCACTCTGAGGGATTGGGGATATTTCTTTTGGATTGAAATGAAATGTTCAAGCTTGCACAGGACTCCGAGGGATTGGGTTTTTTCTTGTTTGGATTCGAACAACTTGTCAATTGAAATCGGATCATCCATGTTGAAATAAAAATAGAAAAGCCGAAGGCCTGACGAACACTGCCATGTGCCAGAAATGGCCCTGACACAAATAGATTGCCCTCAAGCCCAAGCTTGAATATTTACTATACACTACTGGTGAAAAATTAAATATTCGAAGCCCAAGGCCTGACGAGTACCGCCATGCGCCAACAATGGCCTAAGCCCAATATTTTCTGGTAATCGTTGCAAGGTTGACCAAATGATCCCCTTCGTCGTCGACCTTCATCCAAGATTTCGCTTGGACATACTTCGCGCTATTTGGAGAGCCCTCCGACCTCCTCGTTCTCTGAGGACGGAAAGAGCCCAACACCCCAGTCGAGTTCACACGCACATACCCACAATTTGAACCGGAGAATTCTGATCCGTCCGCCCCGTATGCTTTGTCCGCCTCTGCAATGATGCAATCAATGATGCAATGGAGCACATTTGCTCTGTGCCAGGAGACCTCGTCGGAATGGCAGTATCCCTTGAAACATGTGCGTCGTGGCTCAAGAATGGCGGAAATTTAGATCTCAGTGCGGCCTCATCTTTCATCCATACCCAACTCCGGAAATTCGCTCGAATAGGCGTCATCGAAGACCCCTGGGCTAAGCAGAGATCTTTCACACAACTCCATGGTCGGCTCGAGAACTTGCTCTCCCACTGCTCCTTCGAGATTCTGTTCCAATACCTTTCCAAATCCGCCGGCTTTCCCTCTTCCTCACCATTAGGACGAGACATGGTCTTCCATTTCTGTGGATTTCTCCATCAATTTCGCCATCCTCGAGTCCGACTTTGATTGATATTTGAGACAGATTATGTCCACTGTGGTTGAAAAAACCGAACCATCGGCCTTAGTCACGGATGCCTCGAACATAGAGAGGATCGGCAAAATCATGGCGGCACTGCTATCACTCTGGCGGCCGAAAGACCTTACCAACATCCCTGATGCTTTCATCGAGTTGTTGAAGTGGAAATGGCTTTCGGATTCCTCTTTGCGAGGTATCCTGACGAAGGGCGGAGACATTCAGAGCTACCTATGGGCAAACTTTCCGAAAACCTTACCTTCCTTTAGCAGGGTAAACTTCTTCCTTGCTGCATTGTGGCACCTAGTGTCATTTTCTCCAAGCACAGACGTCGAGGGTCCTTCATTTGCCCATCTTGAAGCTGTCATGAAGACCATGCGCGAATTAGTGTTGAACATAGCCCAGAGGCTGTGCACCTCGGGCATCGGGCAACTCGGACATCCCCGTATGTTCCCCATTATTCTACTATGTTCCTTTCACAGACTCTTAGTGACTCAGTCCAGTGGTGACTCATACTGAGTCAAGTCTTATCTATTTAAGCATCCATGTAACCTATGTAGAATTAATCAATTTATCGTGTCCTCAAATATTATTTGTGTGTCTCAGAGAACCGTCTGCCGGTTCTAATCAACAACCACCTCGTATATTCTCAACAATTAGCACCCTCCCCCATGTTAGTCTCTGTCATCACTCTTCTTAAATTCAGAATTACGGACACTCTGTCCTCCGCCAAAAATGTAAACGCGGGAGATACCTTTCGTCTACTCAGCACTCCCATATTGCCAATGAATAGTACGCCAACAATATCAAATGCTACACGGAGCACGGACAATCCCGGACCATCGCTATACCACCGCGTGAGCGAAGCTCGACTCGACATCGTCGCAGAATTTCTAGAACTGTGCAGTTCAGATCCGTTGCCGTACCACACAGCCGACACTCTCACAAGCATCACCGCCCAATCCGACCTCGACTATGCCACGCCAACCTAGCAGGTCCGAATCACCGAAAGTTTGCAAGATATTCTTTGGAAAAACACTGTGGAGCAAGGGAATTGTAAAAAAATAGAGCCTAAAAACACAGACCGGAAAAGGGTTGGCGCCGGTTGTGGAGGCAACATGGAGCAGGGAAAGAACCACTGCTCGGATGGCTCTAAAAATGTTCCACCTGAATTTTTCGGGCTCGAAAATCCCGAGGAAGATCGGGCTTCCTAATGAATTCCAAAAAACTCGACAATAAAATGATTCCGCCTGCGAAGTCGAGGTGTACATGGTGCGAATTGCAAACCGCAGGTCAGATGGTTCTGAAATAATTACAGGGTGATTCTGAAGGTTTGAAAGCCCCAGGGAGCATGAGAACTCTTTGAACGAACCAATGCAAACATTGAAATAAAAAAAGAATTCCGCCGGTCAAAGCGGGGCATACATGGAGTGGCTGACGAACTGTTGCGCGGATGGCTCCGAAACATTTACCAATGACACAGGGGGCAAAGGCCCAGGCATGTCCAAATGAAGTGCCGTAAGGGCACCTAGCAGGGCACTTGCCAGGGCATGTCACAGGGCAGGTCACAGGGCAGGTCGATTCCCTTATCTTCTTTGTTCTTTGTGAATAAAAAAAGACAAAGTGACAGTCCGTGTGAATTGATCAGTCCGCGGTCATTTGGACAGCTGATTTTGTTTGTTTCCTTCAATGTGCGCACTCCAACTTGAAGCTCACGTGGAGATTTCTTACCCTGGCACCCAGGATGCCCTGTATATTACATTTGCCGAGTTTCAAAGAAAAATAACTGGTGAGATCTTTCAGCTTTGTTCAGTAAGTTGCGGAGAACTTGTGCGACACATGTAAATGGTGACATCATCGTTCACACGACACTGACAAAGAGAAAATTGACATGCTGTGTGAGATGCCTGGCACCTTTGGTGCAAGTGCCCCGGTAGGTGCCCTTACGGCACTGCACTCTGACATGCCTGGCTTTTTGCCCCTAGTGTGAATTGAGAGGTCTCTAAAATCACAAGAAGCATTAAATATTGAGGAAAAACCGTCTGCATCTCTTGCTAAAAAAATAAATACGTGTGTGAGAGGATATGGTAGTGGTGAAAGATGTCCGCCGAAACCATGGTTGGTGCCGATGATACCGGAGGCGTCGCTGTTCCCCTATATATTTGCCTAGCTGTTCTGACCCTCGAAACAGTGGCTGTGTCATGTACTCAGCCACCGGTAGCTGTGTTCATGCCATAGCCACCATTTTGAGGCCAGAATGGCCAGACAAATATATAGGAGCTCGGACATAGTGGCTTCGGGACCATCGCTCCGGTTCGGAGCTGACACGTGCGCGGTCGTGGTCGCCGATGGCAGGCTGGGGTTAGGCTCGGGGTCGGGAGTGTTCGGGAGGAGCGTGTGTCACATGACTCACATATGTGAACGCCATGGATCGATGACATAAATGTCGATTTCGCCGATCCGCCAAACGGTTCATACGCGTGTTTTGGAGGAAGAAATGTGAATAGAGTGTTTGCGATGCAGCCATTGAAGCCGCCCAATGGCTGATTTGCGTTGCGCGACCCGATGGCTAAGCTCCACCACGCTAAATTTATTCCCAACGGCTCCGATAGCCATCCGCGGGTATTTTTGGCGACCAGATGACGCAACGCGAATCAGTCATTGGGTGGCTCCAATGGCTGCATCGCAAAGTGGCTAATATCTCAACTAACATTGCATGGAAAAATGGGTGTGGGCTAGCAATATCAAGGTATTCATGGTGCAAATGAGATTTCCAAACCTCAGGACAGTCTGAACTTTTGTGAAAGTGTTAGTGGCGCAACAATGAAAAATGAGTGGTTTTTAGAGCATCTGGGTTGAAGGCACCATTCTGTGGCCAATATTTGAGCGCTTGCGCTGTATTTTTTAGGGGAGGGGTATTTGGATAGGTGGAATAGAACAGTGTAATTGTTTGAAAGAAAAGTGAACAGAGAAGCTATTTTTTTGGGCCACTCCGGCAGTTGGTCTTGCCTGTTTTTTCCGGAGCCACCAAAAAGTACCCATTTTGTAAGAATTCGTTCAAGAGAACTGTTATAGGCATCAACAAGATTATGGGGTGGGAGGGTCGGACAGGCCCGGGTCGCGGGTTGGGAGGATATTGAACCCGCACTGACCCGGACCCTACCCGCGAATAACGGGGTTCTTGCGGGTCAACTTTTCGACAGATTCAGGTGTGGAAAACATGAGATATGAGAATGTTTTCTCTGCCTCCTTTTGTTAGTACTTTGCTACATTTACACTGGGGGCAAGGAGCGAGGCATGCGGACCCCAAGTGCGTAACCCGCATGTGGTTCGCACTGGGTCAACCTTGGGAACAAAGCCAATAAAGCCGCCATTCACAGACAAAGCCCCCGTTTGTCTGCGAATGGAGGCTTTGTGGGCTTTGTTATGAACCCGTCCGCATGCGCAACCACATGCGGGTTACGCATGTGGCCTTCACATGCGTCGCTGGTTGCCCCCAGTGTTACTGAATAGCACCATCGATTACAGATTGATGCCAGTTTCTTCAGCTCTAATATTTTTTCAGGCCTGGAAACCTGGACTCTAGCTATGGAATACACATTTCCTGGAGACAAACTCATTAACCTTCAGTCCAGTTCCTTCCTAGGTGATGACACAAGGAATACGGGCAGTAAACCCGTCAGGGTTATGGACTGAGAGTAAACCCATATGTACCCGTACAAATTCGGGTATGGGTTTAAATCCTTACCCGGCGAGGTACGGGTTTTCCCGGTAGGGGTCCGGGTTGCAACTTTTCAACCCGGACCCGGACCCGTGCCCAACACTAAGTATGGCCCTCCAAACCTCAGAACATTCGAATAACATCTTGATACCCGGAGCCCTTGGGTGCAACGAAAGTGAATTTTTGGCGGAGAATATACTAGTGTAGGATAAAGGGGGGCAGAGGACTAATCGGATTCACTGGGTGAATGTGCGCTCTTCCCGGGTGCGAATGTGAGGTGACCAATCACCGGCTTCACGATTATTCTGATATTCATCCTCCAATCAGGCCCTTGTCTACGGAGGCAATGAGCCATTCTGCGAGATGAATCACGTCAAATCGACCCCAAATATAACGAGTATGGCAGCCGAAATCTTCCGGCTGGATGCGTGGCTTACGCTCGACTACACGACCCCCCAACATGGCCCTGATCACTTCCTCTCCTCATGTCAGAGCGAGGATCCAAGTCCACCGCGCGATGACTCGCCAAAGCTAATGCCCAATCCAAGCGCCCCATTCCCGACTCCGACTACGATGAGCCCACCGGACTATCCCTAAAGCGCCGGAAGGCCGCCGAGAAGCCCACACTCAGTGTCGGGGATGTGCAAGCGGACAAAGATCGTAACACTCTGGGGAATGTCTCGCACCGTGTCGAGGAAGTTGCTGGTCAATTCGTCAGTCTTGGAACCCGCCTCACCCAGGTCCTAGCGGCTGGTACAGCGGTTGGAGATTCGGTTGATGGAATGCAACGCACTCCTCCGGACATCACCCAATTCATAGTTGAAGGTACTGGTGGAAACGGAGGGGATGGTGTCGGCCGCGGCATTCGGGGCATCCGCGGGGTAGGCCAAGGTCCTAGTTTCCAGATCAATGAATTTTCCAGAACCCAAATCATAATCCGGTGCTCGGAGATCGGCGGCCAAGTCAAACCAGGAATAGGCCGCATCAGAGAAGGTCTCGCGAGCATCCGGGACGGCGTCATCGAGGCTGGCCGAAGCTTTATAAACGACTTGTTGCAATGGATCCGACGCGTGCCGCGTGGGGTTTCTGAAGACCTGTTCTATGTGATGGACCCTGTAGGAGGCTATATCCCTGTGCCGTCAGAGTATTGTCGAGATTATCAGATGAGCCCAAAAGTTTTCCGTAACTCCTGGCAGGAATTTTGAAGGCAGATAGACCCTCGATGACCTTCTCCAGATATATCTGCAGCGCCGCCCACTAGCCGGAGGCCACTGCGTCGAACATGGGGAATACGGCATAGTGTCTGAAGATGGCAGCTTCATTACGCCTGTGAAGTTTGCTCAGACAGTCAAGGCAGGCATACTGCTGGAGATAAGCATTCTCCAGCGGCAGGTTGAAAGCCGGAGCGACACAATCCAGAATACTACGTGCCCAAGTTGTGATTGTTCAGAGGCAACCACAACAGGAAATGGGTGGTTCAAGTGGTGTGTCGTTCTGGTTTTTCTTTTGTAACAATGTTGTCATTGCCATTAAAGTACCATCTGTGCCGGAAACTATCGGATAGATGGGCAGGACAAGGACAAGGAGGAGATCGTGAGCCCACAATTAGCGTACGTGGCCTTTGTGGAATGATATCATATGTGGCTGATGATAGATCTGACTAGGCAATCAAATGAAAAAGCTGAGCGGAAGTTGTTCCGCCGTGTCCATATAGAGATCTACCAACGGCCCGTGAGTTTTATTGACCATGAATGCTTGTGTGCTCTCTCTGACCGGCTGCAATTCTCCCTGCACGACGGGCGCACAGGTGCCTATGGACGAGTATAGGGCGGGGCGCGTCATCTGCGAGGTATGGGGCGACGGGGTCTTGTTCCGCGGCGATGGGGGCGAGTTCACGCTCAAACATTGGGAGGCGCATCGCCTAATGTGGTGATTTCTTTCTTCCAGCCGCTTTCTCCCGACACTTACTCTTATTATTCAGCCATCCCCCCAGCACCCGCCCCCGCACCGAACGGCAACGGCAACCAAGGGGGTGCGGGCCGGACAAGCCGGGACCTAGTGCAGGGAGGGTAGGTCGCCCGAAAGGTCCGGAAAAACAAAATAATGACCTCATACAATTGCTCTATTTCCCTTTCCCCCTGGGCAGCTACTAGTATGTGCGGTAGGTTTCTGGAATATTGTTTATAGATGCAGTACTTTGTTATGAACTATGTTGGAGCCATTTATGGCCAGAGGAAAAGGAGAGTACCCTAGGCTGGTTTGAGTTTAAACCACATCGTCTCCAACGATGGCCTGGTTTAAACCATTTTGGTTTAAACCACCTTCCTATAATCATATAGGGAGCAGGCTTTGGTTTGAACCACAGTGGTTTAAACCGGTTCAAGCCATGGTTTAAACCATTGTGGTCTGAATGTGGTTTGAAATTATCGCGGTTTAAACCAGTTCAAACCAGATGGTTTACAGCCGATGTCAGTACCGAGGGCGCGGATCGAAAATTTTCTGTTTTGGGATGTTTCCAAAGAATTCCCTATATCTCTGTCAGTTCTTCACCGATTCACATAAAAACTAAATAGATCTACTCAGCTAATCCATTCACAATTAGTGATAGAGAGGAACTTGCGAAAATATTATGTATTAGGTAATTTCTGTTTTGGGGCTGTTTTTGCACTGAATACTGTCTAGCATGGTGAGAACATTTCCCAGTGACCTAGAATTTTGGGAGGGACAACATGTATATGTTATGAAACAAGTGACAGAGCCAGAACTATATGAAATGTCCAGATGAATGTGATCTTGGCAATATCTCTGAAAGCCAAAAACTGCCAAATGTTTTCACTGGAGCTAGAAGGACTGTAAATAAAATATCCTCACTTCTGGCTCTATCACATGTTTTTTCAGGTATGCATGTTGTCTCTCCCAAAATTCTAGGTCACTGGGACATGTTCTGGCCCCGCTAGATGGTATTCAGTGCAAAATCAGCCCCAAAACAGAAATTACCTAATACATAATATTTTCGCAAGTTCCTCTCTACCACTAATTGTGCATGAATTAGCTGAGCAGATCTATTTAGTTTTTATGTGAATCGGTGAAGAACTGACAGAGATATAGGGAATTCTTTGGAAACATCCCAAAACAGAAATTTCTCGATCCGCGCCCTCGGTACTGACATCGGCTGTAAACTGGTTTGAACCAAAGTTGTTTGGACATGTGTTTTCTTTTTTTGTCTTGACTCTCATTTTTTTCCTCCTCTCTTAATATTAGTGACTGCCCGCCCGACTCCTTCCAAAAAAGGAAATTCATATCATTTGGACTCAAAAAAACACAGAAAATTTGTGAATAATTGGGAAAATTTTGTTCAAGGCACGAATAGATTGGTAGATGGCACCTACCAAAAATGGAAATCCATCAAAAATGAAAGTTGTAGCCCTCATTGAGCACTACAAGGTTGACCATGGTGATCAGCTCACTGGTTGGGCCGAAAAAGGCAATATACTTTCAAAAACACAGTTTGTTTTAGGGAATGATTGGGCCATATCTCAGTAATTGCTGGACGGATTCCCACGATTCTAGTACCATTAGAAAGCGGCTGAACAGGACTTTCAGATGGGGCCACTCACCAGGCATTCTACACCACTTCTATAATCAGCTATTTTTATTTTTTAGAATGATTTGGCTTGTATCTTAGGAACTGCTGGATTGATGATCCCCTCAAACAGAGAATCCCTGATATCTCAGCAGCCATATTTTTTGTATAGCTGGCAACAAGTGTCACTTGAAAGTGCTCATTCACCTCTGTACCACAATCATGGGTATTGATACAGCAGTTCCTAAGATACAAGCCAAATCATTCTAAAAAAATAAAAATAGCTGATTATAGAAGTGGTGTAGAATGCCTGGTGAGTGGCCCCATCTGAAAGTCCTGTTCAGCCGCTTTCTAACGGTACTAGAATCGTGGGAATCCGTCCAGCAATTACTGAGATATGGCCCAATCATTCCCTAAAACAAACTGTGTTTTTGAAAGTATATTGCCTTTTTCGGCCCAACCAGTGAGCTGATCACCATGGTCAATGGTCAACCTTGTAGTGCTCAATGAGGGCTACAACTTTCATTTTTTGATGGATTTCCATTTTTGGTAGGTGCCATCTACCAATCTATTCGTGCCTTGAACAAAATTTTCCCAATTATTCACAAATTTTCTGTGTTTTTTTGAGTCCAAATGATATGAATTTCCTTTTTTGGAAGGAGTCGGGCGGGCAGTCACTAATATTAAGAGAGGAGGAAAAAATGAGAGTCAAGACAAAAAAAGAAAACACATGTCCAAACAACTTTGGTTCAAACCAGTTTAAACCATCTGGTTTGAACTGGTTTAAGCCATCTGGTTTGAACTGGTTTAAACTGCGATAATTTCAAACCACATTCAGACAATGGTTCAAACCACTGTTTAAACCATGGCTTAAACCAGTTTAAACCACTGTGGTTCAAACCAAAGCCTGCTCCCTATATGATTATAGGAAGGTGGTTTAAACCAAAATGGTTTAAACCAGGCTATCGTTGGAGACGATGTGGTTTAAACTTAAACCATGCTGTTACTGAAGGAGAAACTGGGTGAATCATTGACTTGTGGTGTATCATTGACCGGTGGATCACTGTAGTTAATATTCAAATGCACAGAGCCACTCACTGTCAGTTAGAATATTAGTACATCACAGTATTATCGTGTACCATAGCCGCTTGCAGCGGCTCGATGACAGCGTGTGCTATGAGTGAGCCTGCGAGCCAGTGAAATATCACTGAATGTTACGAGATATTCCTCCCATATCATAATTTGGGCAAAATTTGGGCAGAATTTCCCGAAATTAACAAATGAGGTTTTTCCTGATGAAGTCTTACGGCTTTGGAGACAGGGACGACTCTGGGATACTGGTGAAGTAGAGAGGCATACAAGAAGAACGGAAGAGATGCTACTTGATGACTTACAGTGGGCGACTTTGGTGTTAAGCGAGCACAAGTCACGCCACAAGCAGCCACGCCTGCCCACGCCTGTCCAGCCAAATTCAAACTCCGCTAAGCGGAGCAAGCCATTTAGCCAAGCCAGTCGGGCAAGTCTGCCAATATCTCTAAGGATCTGCGTCGCTGACAATTCTGGTGCGATAAACAATATTCCCTTGGCTGTGGTGTTAACTTTACTCTGGACTTAGGGGGTACATCAGTAAAACAGCACATTCGTCTTTGACGTCTTCTGTCTTTAGAACACGTCTTTCATGATCTTTGTCTTTGAGTTCCGTCTTTAGGAGTCTTACATCTTTGAAAACACGTCTTACGTCTTTGAAGGCACGTCTTCTGTCTTCGAGGACACATCTTGGATCATCTTGGTCTTTTCCCCCAGTCTTATGGTGTCGAGGACCATTGCTTCCCAAAAAAACCCTCAGTTCCAAAAATCATGTAGCTTCTGTGATGCGGTGTCAGAATAAATTGAGTATATGATTCTCATGGTCTCACTGGTTGTAGTTGGTCAACTTTAGAGCTCAACTGGCAACTTTAAATCTGGGGTCAAGGACTCGAAGTTTGGTGAAGTCAATAGTATGCACTTATATGAGCAGCTCGGTCCCACTGATCAATTCACGAACCAATTCAGAAAAATACAGTGCAGGGGAAACAAGTGGAATCCGGATATCGTGGAAGCGAAGTAGAATTTTGACCAAGTTGTTCAAACTCCGCCCGATCATGATGTAATTATGGCATCGGCCATGATCACCCGAGCAGGCCCGTGCGCGATCAAATGACACGATGGATGAAAGATGGGATCATTTTCGTTCGTTGCCTTCTCCCTTCATCCGTCCGCCTTTCAAGTTTTTACCCTGCTGCAAGTTCACGGCCGCTTCAAGATGCGACATCTCAAGTCCTCACGAGGCCTCCAAGATCTCAAACCTTCTCAAGCCCTCAAGGTCTCCGACGCTCTCACACAGCAGCATTCGGCCCACCCAGGCGCTGCAGGTGTGTGCCATGAACCACCCAGTCCACACGACTCGCCATGCCTCAAACCTCGACGTGGCCCTATGCTAGTTCCGAGGCTAATCCAGCATCCTTTCCCTCATTCCGCCTTCAATCCCCTCCCCCCCCCCCCCCCCAGGCCGACTCATCATAACTTGGGTCTCAACACAACACACGCAACCGTAGAACTCGGCCTCAAATGTGAGGATCCGCTGCCTCTCGCGGCCCCCGCGACAAGTCGCAAGCCTCAAGTTTGCTGTCCATCAAGACCCGCAACACTATTCGACAAGTCTTCAATGAGCAACCTGCTCTCCAAGTCCCCTACGCTCCCTGAAGATTCAATACAACACCATGCAACTTGGACGCCAGTTACAAGAATTTGGGTCGAAGTACGGCCATCTTTACCCCGCCGACGCTTCCGTCGATTCTTCTCCAGCATGGTATTCAGCTGTGCGTCGGCATCATCTCCTGAGTCCGAACCTGCCGATCTTACCAGTCCCAACAAGTACGCTGAGCCTGGGTATAATATTGTACGCACTTGTAGTATTGATAGCAATGCAATATGAATTTCAGTTCATCTTTACAGCTAATGTCGGAACCGAAGGCGCGGTGAAAAAATTTCTGTTTTGGGACATTTCCGAAGAATTCCCCATAACTCGATGAGTTCTCAACGGATTGACACGAAACCTAGCTAGTTTTTCCAGGCTAATTCATCCGCAATTAGTGATGTGAAGGAAATTGCGAAAATGTATTTTATCTTTCCATTTGGCACCTGACACATTGTTTCTGTTGAACACCTCCTAGGAGGGTGGGCACTTGTTCAAACACACTGAATTTTTGGGATGGGAGACTTACATGCATTATAAAGAGGATGATGTTGCCAGAATTATGATTCTCTTCTCTATTGAGTCACTATTGACTCGGAAGTAATCTTTCAATCAAAATTTTCGAACTCAATCAATAGTGACTCAATGGAGAGGAAAGTCATAATTCTGGCAACATCACCCTCTTTATAATGCATGCAAATCTTCCATCCCAAAAATTCAGTGTGTTTGAACAAGTGCCCACCCTCCTAGGAGGTGTTCAACAGAAACAATGCCTCAGGTGCCAAATGGAAAGATAAAATACATTTTCGCAATTTCCTTTACATCACTAATTGCGGATGAATTAGCCTGGAAAAACTAGCTAGGTTTCGTGTCAATCCGTTAAGAACCATCGAGTTATGGGGAATTCTTCGGAAATGTCCCAAAACAGAATTTTTTTCACCGCGCCTTCGGTTCCGACATTAGCTGTAATATGTCTTGAGTATTGTCTTAGAGTGTTCGGACGGATCTTGAGCTGTCTTGAGAAGGAACTTTGGCAAGGACCACCTACGTCTTTGACGTCTTTCCCAAGACATTAACCGTTCTTTAACGATTACCTTCGCGATTCTTTGCGTCTCTTTGGTTTCATCCCCATATGAGCTAACCCCTCCTGTTCTTCGCTGTTCTTGCACCGCATCTCAACGCTAAAAAACCCACGAACGGCTGCGCCGCAATGCTCACAGCATTGCAAGATTTTTATCTCTCGCTCCTTTCGTCGTTGATATTCTCACCATGTCCGAAATTAATAGTCTTCGAACTGCGCCACAAAAGCTAAAGCTGTTGAATCCAATCCGTTCCGGGATTGTTCAGAGGAACAGAGTGGTCTCATGATTCAGCAGCCTCAATTTATACTTTCTCACTCTCGCCGGGATCTCATTTTCGCCTGCATAAATTCGCACTCCACCGGAGTTTTCTGCACCTCATTTGATCCCAGTGTCTTCCCCGGTGCCCCTCGTTCTGGAGCGTCTCCTTGCCTCGCTTTATGCCCCTGCTGTTAAAAATTCCCCTGGAGGACATGAACCTGAGCTGCCTTTGCTCAACACCTCAAATACATTCAAAATCTCGTTGAGACGACGCAACACCAATTGCATTGCCATCTGGCAATTTTGCGATTTCTTTGGACCATACAAGTCCCGCAGGATGTTCATATTATTTATAGAGCACCGCAGGAGGTTCATACAATAAGAATATGCATTATTGTGTCTCAAGGAACTATGTACTAGTACCTGGGACCTCTGTTCGGTGATATAAAGGAGAGCCAGAGTGAGCTCCGAACTACTGGCTGTAGTATTCAGAGCATGCCCGCGGGGCCACCACGGGTATGTTGTACTCTAATACACGTACCAAGGAGATATACCCAAAAGCCCAGACAGTTCATAGGGATTATATCTCTACTTAAGGAACCAATGACTGCACAGAAGTCGTCCTATGGATAACTTGACAAGCCCTGGGGCCTCAGTTTATTAAGACGAAGTGGTACATGGGTATTATGCATCCCGCGGCCACCCCGCGGGCACCCCGCGGCCACACTTTCCATAATTGCGGAACAGACAAAGGCTGTATTAAGCCTTCGGGTCTAATTACCATATGGATCTGCTATCGAGACACTTTGGTAGTGTGCTTGAACCACTTAAAATGAGAGCCCGTTCACAGGTTGGAACTCAGACAGAGTTCTAGCCATCAAGACAAGCATGTGATGTGTGCAACGTGTTTGCCATCACACAACAGATGCAATTAGACCCAAGTAAGAGTCTAGACTTGCACAGCCATGCATGCCGAGCTAGAGCTGAGCTGTAGACTGCTCTAGATCGCTCCAGACTGCATTGGTCATCCACGGGTGCAGTAGGGTGCAATGGGCACCAAATATAGACCACGGTGTCATTTTGATGACAGCTCCGGCCCGAAACCATGCAGGATCGACACAAGACCACGAGGAATTGACCCAGCATGACCAAGAACCCCGGCTTAATTACTATATTCTGTTTACATCATGTAGTTTTCACCTTTTGTATAAATAGGCCACCAAAACTCGAGAGTGGCTAGTGCATTTCGCCCTCATTTGTTCTCCATTGGTCTTGTACCTTGGTGTGATTAAGTTGTACTTTAGAGCGCTCAAATGTAGCTGCTGCTATTGACTTCCCAAGTTGACTTGGCATTGGTTTGAAGCATTGAGTGGTAGTGTATCTCAGGTCAACTTTGCAGAGATTAGTTCTATCTCAGTTTGTAGTTGTTCTTTAAATTGAAGTTAGTTGTTGGCTCGAATTGTCAAGCAAGGGACTCATCAGTTAAGCTTCAAACAGTTAACCACCTAAGAATTGGTTGTGACTTGTCAGCTGCTTTGCCTTCACACTCGTCAGGGAGAGTCCTGTCATTAGCTGTTGGATCGATTAGTCGGACTTTGCAACTGAGCTTAAGCCGTACTTAAAGTGAAGGAAATGTTCCTGGATGAGGACAAGTCCAGGTCTGCTGTACGGGAGAGTCCTGCAGTAAAGAGAATTGCCAAGGAAGAAGCAGCTTGCCTCATTATAGCAATTGGAATTGGCCATTGCTGGGGATATTTTGTGAACACCAAGTACAAACTCTGCCCTGAAGTGATAGAACTATCTTTATAGTCACTACCTTCTTGTATCCGTCTCATACAAACGTTCATCCAATGCCGCGGCGGAAAGATAACTACTGTAACTTGCCAAGTGAAGTGCCACAGGGACTTTGTTAGTGCCTCATAGTACTTGTTTCGTTGTTAACTGTACAATCCAAACCTGCTGGCCGCATACTACGGTCCGGACCCGAACTCACCTAAGGATTGCGCTAGTCTTTTGGGAGTGATAAGATATTGTTTGTGTGGTTTTAGTGTTGTTTCACAACACGCTATAACTAAGCATATTCAAGATGTATTGTAAGCGCACCATTTCATCGTCTCAATTCCAAACAAGTCTGGCCGCTGTCCATCTGGCATGCCTCTTTGAATTTCCTCGACATCTCAAGTTTTTTGGACCATTTAAACACGGAACCCAAACCTCCTCATCCTACGCTTATTGGCGGGCGGCCCTGTTCTCACCGCTCTTCTACGGCCTCAATTTTCGATCAATTCATTGCGTACGACTTGCATTTTCAAGCCGCACTACGAACTTATGTCATCAATGTGCGCAGCGTCGAGCACTCTCCCAGAATTAATATTCACGTGCTTACAGTGCATTGCGATGTTCGGCCCTTCACCTGATGTGCTACCAGAGCCAAGATTCTTTTGAAGCCGTACCATCGTTTTGTCCTCAGTATTCGCGACTCACTTTTGGGTCCAGATGTTTTACCGTTGTGGATGATTTTAGTCATAGGGAAATACAGGTTCATCTTGAAGGATATTCTCTTGATTAGTCTGATGACCTCGCTCTCTTCCAACTATGTCTTTTGTCATGCTTCGAGATCTCTGGCCTGGATTCTGAGCATTCAATGTGCAGATCTGCTGTTTTTTGTGCCTCTCCCCGGGAAATTTGGCATCCTTGAACCTCAGCTGCCTCAATTTATCAAAGTCTAGTCTGTGCTCCTGTCGCAATAACCTCTACGGAATCACTCCCCAATTTTCGAGGCGAGGAGCTGTTCACGAACAAATCACCGCTTCCTTTGCTTCCCACCATATTGTAGAAAATTCATAGCTGTATTCACCGTAGTACACATACTACATTTTACTTTCGGGTGTTGTGTACATTGAATAATACCACTCTCACCATGCGCCTTGGATCTTATGTCCGGAGCGAAGCGGAGGCGCATCTTGTCTGTCTTATCTAAGACAAATGAGCCTGGTTAGCCAAAGACGCACGTCTTTGAAAAAAAACGTGTCTTACGCGTCTTTGACGTCTTGGCCAAGACGCCAAAGACGCCAAAGACGAAAGTGCTGTTTTACTGATGTAGTAGCTTTCTTCGTCCGTCGCTTTGCTACTTCGCTTATTTTCGCGAAATTTCGTCACTTTGATCGTATTTAGGGAAAGTAGTTACTTTCCATTGCTTTCTGTGAAACCTCATCAGGTGGGTAAATTCTAGTATATTCTCCCCTAACACCAAGCTGGGGTCATGCCGGTATTCAAATATTATGGGCTGATCCTAGTCCCAGTACCCCCTCCGACATATATTTTCCCCCAGCCAAACTTTTCCCCACCACTGCTCTGTCTGAAAATATTATACACCCAAAAGACGCACATTTTGGCTGCTCCAGTCAAAAAACAGTAAGATAACAGTAAGTTCCTGCGTGAAGCCGTGTGAAAACGACTGCTCTCCCGTCGGCTTCGCGTCCCGTTGATATCCTAGGCTGATTTCTTCTATATATACCTCAATCCTCCCATTTCCAGCTCAAGCACCCGATTATTGAACGTGTAGTCAACGTGTTTGTTGGAAGGGCCTGAAAATGGTCGAAATCAGTCTCTTGGCCTTGTACAGCCGGGCAAGAAAAAAATACTCGTGCCGTTCGTACGGTCAAGGACTCCCGGATCAAGGTAATGGGGTATATGTTGAAATACAGAGCGGCTCGTGCCGCGATGATTGAGTTAGGACGTGATGCGAATGATCCCAGTTCCCCGAGCTCAAAGACACCGATCTGTACACCAAGAATGTCAACAACCCGCATGAATTAGGCGACGGAGAAAAGAGTGAAGGTTGGATTTGGAGAGCTGGGCGGAGGGGCGAATCACCAAAGAAGAACAAGCAGAATATATCCTGGACGATGCGCCCTTCATCATTGTACCTGATTATCCACCCCGCTGATCCAAAAACTCAGACTCTAGAGTTCAGTGGTTCCGTTCTCCAGCAGACATGGAGAGCTGGCAGGAGGAAGTTGAGATCCTTGCTCAAGAATTCCGGCGCGCAATCTGCAGATTTGGGAAGATGGAAGTCGTTTGGACTGCGATGGCTGCGGACCATACTGGGATGGCAGGAAAGAAGGCTTACGGGCTCAAGACAGCGGCAATGTATCGCAGGATGGCCGCCGACGCTCTGAAAGCATTTATCAAGGCAGGCGGAACCTGGCCAGCGGCTAGGGTGAGTCTTGCTGAGCATATTTGGTCCTAGCGCCCAGATCGAACCATTGATTGGGATGCGGCGGTAAACGAGAATAACGCCGCCACTTGAATCATAATCATTGGCATTGTACCGATACTCGTACTCCGAAGTCTGTCAAGTCTCTGGTTTCCCTTGTTCTGTATTGGATTCACGCTCTTACAGCTAATGTCGGAACCGAAGGCGCGAGTGAAAATTTCTTGTTTTGGGATGTTTTCAAAGAATTGTTAGTAACTCAATCAGTTCTGCACCGATTTGGATGAAACTTAGGTAGAGTTGGCGGGCTAATTCATACGCAATTAGTGATGTAAAGCAATTTATGAAAATATCATTTATTAGGTAATCTGTGTCTTGTGGGCTATTTTCGTGCCAAATGCTGTCTAGCATATCCAGAACATGTCCCAGCAACCTAATATTTTGGGAGGGACAACATATATACCTTATTAAACACGTGATAGAACCAGAATTACAGATAATTTCGTTACAGTTCCTGTAGCTCCGTTGGATATATTTGGCATTCAGAAATATTGCAAGAATTACATTTATCTCGGGGGTTAATATAATTCTGGTTCCATCACGTGTTTAATAAGGTATATATGTTGTCCCTCCCAAAATATTAGGTTGCTGGGACATGTTCTGGACATGCTAGAGACACTGCCGGCAAGGGCCATGACCGCAGGTTCATGGCATTTGACAGGCAGAGCACAGACACTTGCCATGGCGTTGGCCAGGCATTGCACAATTCCCTTTGTTCCTTTGTCAGCGTGGGAAAGTCCGGTGTTCAAGTTCAAACCCAGTGAGAAATTCTTCCCTTCACTCTTTCATTACTTGCTGGCCCTCGTCTCACTCCGAACAGGAGCAGAGGAGCCTGGAGAGCCTGAGGCAGAGTCTACCAGTACATCTTGTGGCCTTTATCTGGTCTCACACCTGCAGCACAATGAATTTGTTTTGCGTGCAACTTTAAACCCGGTGCCCATGCAAAATTGGCTGCACATTGAGAAGTCTTCAGCAAAACGAGAAACAAGAGCAAGCTTTTGTATAACTAACTGATGGGAAGAAATACATATTTTTTGGACTCAGCAGTGGTTGAAAAAATCAAAACACCTCGCGGTTGCAAGGTGGAAGTGATCACCGAGTGATTACCGAGCGTAAGCCGCGGAAGGCAGACAGATTTCTCACGCCAACAAAGGAACAAAGAAATGCGTGCAATGCCTGGCAAACGCCATGGCAAGTGTCGGTGCTATGCCCATCAAATGCCATGAACCCACGGTCATGGCACTTGCCCGCAGTGAGAGCATTTGGCACGAAAATAGCCCAAAAGCACAGATTACCTAATAAATGATATTTTCATAAATTGCTCTACATCACTAATTGCGTATGAATTAGCCCGCCAAATCTACCCAAGTTTCATCCAAATCGGTGCAGAACTGATTGAGTTACTAACAATTCTTTGAAAGCATCCCAAAACAAGAAATTTTCACTCGCGCCTTCGGTTCCGACATTAGCTGTAATATTCGCGATAAGGAAAACAATACAGAAACAATGAAGAAAAGGAACGAAAAAAAAGAACGAAGAAGAGAGGGAAAAATATGAGGGATGATAAAGGAATGAGACGCACACAAGCGAAGAACCCCGGCATATCCATATCAAGCCCTGAAAGTGCGGGCTGGATGCCGTCGATCATCGCTGCCTAATCGGACATGAGGAAGCTTGGAATGTTCGTAAACAAAAGACGAAAATCAGCACTCTCTGACCCAGGACAAGAAAAATGGAATATGAGAAACAAGATTGAACACGCACCCATAAACCCCAAGTCCTCCTTCGACATGCCATTGATAATTTTACTGTTCTGGCACGCCTGCGTCTGGTTGACCATGTTGTATGCGCACATGACGGTGCCAACGCCGGTGTGGATGGCTTCGGCAAAGGGCCAGAGGTAGAGCTGCGGGGACGAGAGTCAGGACATTTTCGAAGAATTTCTACCAGCGACGAAGGGGGAGGAACAAGGAACAAGGAAATCAAGCGGGAAGACGGAGCAGAAGTGGCAGAGGAGAGGAAAAAGAGGCACTATGGACGCACCTCCCGGAACGTCTTATCGTCGATATTGGACGAATAGATCTACGAGACCTCGGAGCCAGCGCGGAAGTGTTCTTGTTTGTTGGCGATACTGTAATTTTAGCATTGAGCGAGAGCCCAGAAGAGGGTACAGAGTGCGGCAATAAAGACAGGATGGCAGAAGATCATGGGGAAGAGAAGAAGCAGCGCCAAGAACAGGAGTCGGTGTGGAGGGGTCGGATGGCCGGCGTGTGGAAATCCATCCACACGCTGGTTTCGGCTCTACAGTGTTTCTATTTTTTATTTCTAGTTACCTCATTGTTTCAATTTGTTTGTACAGTAAATACGCACCCACGGCGCCAGCAAATCACAATCCCTCGTCCTATGCTCATCCGTGTGAGCCAGTGTGGGCTAACACCCAATCTTCGTGTTTTCTTCGCCGCCCCACGTCAACTACAAACCCACGCAGTACGCACTTCGGCGTGCTAATCCCCACGGAACATCAATTTTACACCTTCGCGCTCTCACGACCATTTTTACAACCTCTATTATTTCACGGATTCATCGACCTACCGATACCCTGATTTTTCTGGATCTAAATCCTTCCTTCCACTCTAAAATCGACCGGCCACCAACCCTATTAAAGAATCTGCATCCCGGGAGTTCTACCCTTCCACATCGGCACGATACCGGGAAGGCCGACACTGGTATTGAGACCAGGCAGGTCAGTCGGTTTGTGAACGCATGCACCCGCGTCCGTCGGAATGGAGGAAGGTGCAAAGGAGAAACAGGGGACGAACGGACAATTAAACTCGACGCACAAGTGTTTAACGGGGCAATCACACCATTGCTCTGGATGCCGTTGAACGTTGCAGCATTGGCCACACAACAGAGGAACGGGTCAGCACCGAATCCTTCCCAGTTGCGGCCAGCAGCGGCTTGTCGGCCTAAAATACACACCTCCTCAGTAAACGCTGAGACGACGCAACACCAATTGCGTTGCCATCTGACAATTTTGCGGTTTCTTTGGACCATACAAGTCCCGCGGGATGTTCATATTATTTATAGAGCACCGCGGGAGGTTCATACAATAAGAATATGCATTATTGTATCTCAAGGAACTATGTACTAGTACCTGGGACCTCTGTTCAGTGATATAAAGGAGAGCCAGAGTGAGCTCCGAACTACTGGCTGTAGTATTCAGAGCATGCCCACGGGCCACCGTGGGTATGTTGTACTCTAATACACATACCAAGGAGGTATACCCAAAAGCCCAGACAGTTATAGGGATTATATCTCTACTTAAGGAACCAATGACTGCACAGAAGTCGTCCTATGGATAACTTGACAAGCCCTGGGGCCTCAGTTTATTAAGATGAAGTGGTACATGGGGTATTATGCATCCCGCGGCCATCCCGCGGGCACCCCGCAGCCACACTTTCCATAATTGTGGAACAGACAAAGGCTGTATTAAGCCTTCGGGTCTAATTACCATATGGATCTGCTATCGAGACACTTTGGTAGTGTTCTTATAACCACTTAGAACGAGAGCTGTTCACAGGTTGGAACTCAGGCAGAGTTCTAGCCATCAAGACAAGCATCTAACATCATGTAGTTTTCACCTTTTGTATAAATAGGCCACCAAAACTCGAGAGTGGCCAGTGCATTTCGCCCTCATTTGTTCTCCATTGGTCTTGTACCTTGGTGTGATTAAGTTGTACTTTAGCTCTACTGTACTATTTCAACTGAGTGTTCATAGGGTGTCACGCGTCACCTTCAGTGTTCGTTTTCTCAAGTGTTCATTCCTCGGCAATCATGGGGAAATTGCCATATATGGCAGTCTGGCAAACGCCAGACCAGAAAATTTTCGTTTTTTGAGCCTATTTCTGCCTCAAAATCTCAATGTCACTGTCACCGGTGGCCCAAGTGTTCAGTTCAGTGGGCCGCGTCACGTGTCACCTGAACACTCGGTCGAAATAGTACAGTATTTTCTCTGCGTTGAAACGGTGCGCTTACAATACGTCTTGAATATGCTTAGTTATAGCGTGTTGTGAAACAACACTAAAACCACACAAACAATATCTTATCACTCCCAAAAGACTAGCGCAATCCTTAGGTGAGTTCGGGTCCGGACCGTAGTATGCGGCCAGCAGGTTTGGATTGTACAGTTAACAACGAAACAAGTACTATGAGGCACTAACAAAGTCCCCGCGGCACTTCACTTGGCAAATTACAGCAGTTATCTTTCCGCCGCGGCGTTGGATGAACGTTTGTATGAGACGGATACAAGAAGGTAGTGACTATAAAGATAGTTCTATCACTTCAGGGCAGAGTTTGTACTTGGTGTTCACAAAATATCCCCAGCAATGGCCAATTCCAATTGCTATAATGAGGCAAGCTGCTTCTTCCTTGGCAATTCTCTTTACTGCAGGACTCTCCCGTACAGCAGACCTAAACTTGTCCTCGTTTAGGGACATTTCCTTCACTTTAAGTACGGCTTAAGCTCAATTGCAAAGTCCGACTAATCGATCCAACAGCTAATGACAGGACTCTCCCTGACGAGTGTGAAGGCAAAGCAGCCGACAAGTCACAACCAATTCTTAGGTGGTTAACTGTTTGAAGCTTAACTGATGAGTCCCTTGCTTGACAATTCGAGCCAACAACTAACTTCAATTTAAAGAACAACTACAAACTGAGATAGAACTAATCTCTGCAAAGTTGACCTGAGATACACTACCACTCAATGCTTCAAACCAATGCCAAGTCAACTTGGGACTTAGAAGTCAATAGCAGCAGCTACATTTGAGCGCTCTAAAGTACAACTTAATCACACCAAGGTACAAGACCAATGGAGAACAAATGAGGGCGAAATGCACTGGCCACTCTCGAGTTTTGGTGGCCACGTTCACGCCCTTCCCACGGAGCTCTGGGCCTATTGCCTTGCCGCAGGCCTCGATGAGCCCGACGTCCCACGTCACGGTGGTGTTTATGCCTGAAGGAAACACGCCAGCGTACTGCACCAAACGGACGCCGAGCGGGGAGTCTTGGAGGCAGAGGCCGTTCCAGTTGAGATGGGGGATCGTTTGTGCTCCATTAAATCTCCACCAAGGCAATTGGGGAAGAAGCAAGAGCGACGCACCCCAGTATTCGCGACATACAGGCCACCTATATCGATACCAGTCGTGACGTGATCTTCTCCTCCAGAGTGAGACTAGAGACAATTTCAGATACACATCAGCTCCGAGTCCGATGTCAGGAATTTGGCAGGATCCAAAATCCAAAATCCACTGTGACCAATCTGTCGACCGTAACCGAGTCGTCTGACTCCTCCTCGGATTTCCAATTTGTTCGTCATCCGCCCAGTCAACTACTGACAGTCCTCTTCTGGAAGAAAGACATCTGTCAATCCTCCTTGGCCGCCTCTGCCGCCAAACGTCGTGCTCCTTGGGAATGTCAAGCCAGCACCTCACGCGACCTCAACCGCATCATCTGCTCCGAGTCTTTGGGTGTTCTTCTTATACGCGCCAGGAATTCACAAAGTCGGTCTCTTGGTTAGTTGTCACTTATTCCATTGGTATCCGCATTGGTATCCGTTTCTCTGTGCATTGAGCATTCCCAGTCTCGTTTATTGTCACGTACCTAACACTCTTACATATCCGAGAAACCGGAACCAGTTTCTGACCCTATGTTCTGCATTAGCTTGGCGGAACTCCCTGCCAACGCCGACAGCGACATTACCAGCGCAGTGCCAAGCCTGAGCGCCGCTGCAACCTTCGCGGAAACTCCTGCACGATCCGAACCAATTTGTCGTGCATTTCAGGTATCGACACATGGTGAACATGCGCTCCCACCTAATAATCCCACAAAAACCCTCTAATTAGAGGTGTCATCGGAGTCGGATGACACCTCTAATTAGAGGGTTTTTAAGCTGTCTAGGGCTACCCGCAATAAACCTCGCAATACCTTTAAAAAATATCAGCAATATCTTCAAGAAAAAAGGGCAGGTATATTGAGGGACTATGCGGCGGTGTTCGGCGTGGGCGCCGACGCCGCGCCTTCGCGCTCGTCGTCGCCGACATCATCAACGGTCATGTCGATGAAAAATATTCATAAAATACAGCTAAAATCGCAAATAATACAGTGATCAGATCTGCACCCAAGCGCCATCACGCGCCTCGCGTGCCGCCCTCGCGCTCGTCGTCCTGCCATCAAAAATCACTCTAAAAATAAAAATAGCAGCAATATCTTCAAGAAAAAAAAGATGGGTATATTGAGAGACTATGCGGCAGTGTTCGGTGCGGGCTCCAACGCCACACCTTCGCGCTCGTCGTTGCCAACGTTGCCAACGCGCATGTTGATAAAAAATATGTAAAAATTAGATGTAAAATACCAATAAAATCACAAATAATATTTCTATCTGATCTGTGTCCAAGCGCCCGATGTGCCGCCCTCGCGCTCATCATCGCGCCCCTCCCACCGCCGATGTTGAGGTGCGGCTTTTGTGGCCAGTGTGATCATTGTCACTATTGTGACCATTGTGATGATCACGTTGCGTCTCAAACCATCATGTCTCCACCCAAAACCACCCACCCACTGGCTCACCTGCCTGATCCTCCTCAAAACTATATTCCCTGTGCCCCCACCAAGTACTGGCCCTCTACCATGGATGAAGAGCAGCACTCCAGCCAGGGGAACAAGTGGTGGTGGCTGGTGTATCTGGGACCTATGCAAGGGGCATATGCTACTAGGTGTGTCACTACTGCTCTGTTTTCAATTAAACTACTTACCTAGGCTTCTTTATCTAGAGCTACAGCTGTTGCTAACGTCCCATCTGCCTCCAAAATTGAGAACACCATCGAATATTTCGACACGTTAACGGACCTGAACTCCGGGTGGAAGAAGTCGTACTTCCACTGGCACGGCCATTGTCCGGTGCACTTCGCATGTGCCTCCGTCTGCGACCACCCGAAGCCAACCCCCGCTGTCCAGACTAATGAGCAAACCACTGCCAGCGCCAGGAACTCTGTGTGTGCTGCTCAACGCACTGCAATGCGGGTCCCGAACGATAGCGCCGGCAGCATTAGCGTGTTCCGCATGCTCGGCGCATTGCACCGTCGACCTCGCACAACATTGCTAGCAGCATTAGCCACATTCCACGTGCTGGGCCTGCTGCGCGCCTTTCCGGAGGCCGGGGCCAAGGTGGAGGAGTATCTGGTGGGTCCTCACAGACAAGTGAGTATTTTACTGGTTTTCCTTTCTTTTTTTTTGTGCTACTTATCCATATACATTGTAGATTCGTCTGCACGCGTCCATCCACCACCGCCACAGCCACAGCGCTATTTGCGACGCGCGCAGTACCCTTCTACCCTTACAGCACACCCTCAAGACCCTCCCCCCCTCTTCCTCTCCTCCTGCTTATTCCCCACCCTCCCGGTCCCTCTCCCCTCCAGTTGCAACTCGACAAAGGCCTTGCCTCGACCCGGTCCCCAGTTGGGAGTTCTCAATGAGCACGGGGGGCAAAAGCCGGTACAATAAACCACGCCTGTTGCCTGTGACAACCCCCTGACTCCACTTCGAGCCCACAGCCCCGAGCCTGACCGCCGTGTCAAGACCGAGCCCAAGCCCCGCACTAAGACCGAACCTGAGCCCCACATCAAGTGGGAGGTGAAGCTCAAGCTGAACCTCCAGCATGATGTTGAACACTCACGCTCGCACTCACACGCACCCGTACCTCTACAACCCAGATTCGGAGTCGGATGACTCCATGGGTGTGGATACACCTGTAGTAGAGTAGAATTAAATTGAGACATCTGATGTTTCTTATAGACTTTGCACCGTCGTGAGAATGCCCACTTATTTTTGAATATCCTCCCACATATTCTGTCAACACTAACTGACAAGGTATTCGTCTGTCAACATTGACTGCCAAGGTATTTGTTGGACCAAAAATAGGACTAGTGTACCTTCAGAAACATTTCATTCCTCCCCTTCATCCTCGACGCTTCCATTTTCCGCCTCCTTCTTGTCCTTTGAGAGCTTGACTTTGACCCTAACAAGTCAATAGGAGTTGAATTCGTTGAGGAGAGGGACATAGTTGTCCATATATGCATTAATTCCATGATTTTTGACGACTTTCCTGCAGATGAGTGAGTTTTGATATTATAATGGCCGCACTTGATTTACTGGCGGCGTAGACTGCCCAAATACAGAATTAGCCCCTTGACTAGATTTTATAAAGTAGACGCACCTACACCTCTCTGTATCCTGCATCTATCTCACAACGATGCTCCTGGGCCAATTTTTTCTTATGCTCGTTGTTCTCCATTTTTGCACGAAGTCTTAGGCTAGTGGTTGGTAGGAGGAGTGGATAATGTCGAGAGAGGATACCTTTGCATCTACAGGCAAGCTGTGGCACGGAGTCTTTCAGAATGGCTATTTTACGGGATATTAGCACATGCTCAGAAAAAGATTTTTTTAAGGCTCTTACATGGTCCGGTACTTCTCCTGGGATGCTCTACACCTTCGCCCGGTGATCTCAGCCTTAGTTAATTTATTTTCCAAGTAATTGGTTGAGTTGGTGTCGGACATGGGGGTGAAGACGAAAGATGATCGGACTTTGTATGGCAAATATACCAAACCTCTCGAAAGCTTGACGTGTTCGCGACAAAAACACCGAAACATTAATTACATTTTCTGTGCATCTTAGATCAACTCGATTATCTACAGTATCATATATTGGGTCCTTTGGAGTCCTCAGAAAAAAAATGGGACTGTCCTGCACGAAAGGGAGGGTTGAGGGAATATATTTTGTCACATCGGACTGGTCCCCGAACTTTTCGGCCGAAGCCTCGGCCATGCCTCGGATATGCATTCTGAGCTTCCAAGTCCGTCAAAGTCCATCGCAAAAAATAAGCAAAAAATCTAAATAAATTGATGAGGGACAGAACCATACAGGGTATCAAGATTGAAGACTATCTACAGTAGAATACATAGCGACACCCTCTTGCCACTGAGTCTTCGCCTCTTCAGCCCGCTCGCTCTTCTCCTCCTTCGTGGTGGTGAGCTCGAAAACGTGGGTGAAGATCCGGAATATGACTTGGAACGAAATATTAGTCCAAATTAGGAAATAAAAGAAACAAGAAATGTACCATTGGCAAAACAAATGAGGTGCTGGAAAGACTCATCTGCAAGAAGCTCGTCCGTGACCTGGGTATTGGCTTTGTTATTTTGAAGCTCACCGGCTCCTACAATTTCCAAGTCAGCGATGCGAAAGGAGAAGATCTGACTTACCGTCTGACCTCTGCCGTAAAAAGGACCTGGAGATGGAGGTACGACCACCCATGCCATCTTCGAAAGTGCGGTCATCTTGTGCATTCCGCTTGCCGATCCATGCGGGTTCGGAGTGGGGAAGTGCATCGTTGTCGACATCGACTTGAATGGCAGCACCGAGGGCCTCATCGTGGCGCTTCAGATGAAATGCTTTGATGCCAGGGGTTCCGTTCTTCTCCTATACCTCCTCACGCTTGTGTTTAAGTGGAGTTTGGATGATTTTTTCTTGTAGTCCATAGACGTAGGAGGGCTGGTGTGAACGCGTCAGGGAGGGGGAGGAGGAGGCAGGGGGGAGGAAGGGGAGAGGATCAGGGTCGTTGGATTCGTGATAGTCATTTACCGTTTGTCAATCATACAGGCGCCTCTCGTTCCTGAATTCTCTTGGCGAGGCAATTGGCGACATCAAAGTACTCAGGGGTTGAGAGTGAAGCTGCACAGCCAATGACCATGTCAAAGGCTGAAAACTTCTTGCCAGAGTGGAGAGTTCTTCGAGACAACGCTGAGTGGCATGAATCAGATATATATTTAATATGCGGATAAAATAAAATAAGTCGAAGTGAGGGAATAAAAAGCATACACAGAGTCTGCCATAGTTCCAAGTACGGATCTCAGTCTCTCTGGCGTTTACAGCTGGGGTCCAAGACAAAGAATAAATAAATAAATAAAAAGAACCCCAGACACCGAATCTGCCATAGTTCCAAGTACGGATCTCAGTCACTCGGGTGGTTTATTGGGGTTCAGGTAGAAATGAAAGGAGAAAAGTCAAAATAACAAGAGAATAGAGCTTACCCATTGAAAAAGACGCGTCCATGCCACCCACTTGCCACTCAGTGAAAAGACGAGTTTGAGAGGGCTTTGAGAGAGAGGAAGAGCCCAAGAGGTCAGCTGAGAGAGTGGTTAAGGTCCAGCAAGAGGTACAAGTAAGGATGTGGAAGGATGTTGTGTGGGTGGTGGTGGTAGAAAGGAATGGCCTGAGCTTGATCTTGGATCACGTGTTGTGATTCAACGCGTCGCATCACACTGTGACATTTATTTCTTCTTTTTCTGAGGGAATCAGGTGCACAATTGTGTGCCTGAACAAAATCGTTCCCGAAAATTTTCGGGAACGATTTGACACCCCCTCCCACTCAACCCGTTCCAGCCCAACCTCGGGAACACCCACCCCGCCCTTATTTCCCTCTCGGTCACTTGGCCCTGCGTCAGTCACGTGACATGCCGTGCCCGGCAGACCAAACACACCACAATGAACACACTAAAGTTTTGAAAGCTTACCAAGCATGACTCACCCTTCCACCTCCTGTCTCCCCTCCCCCCACCTCCCCCCTCCCATAGCCTCTTAGCACCATGGCACCCGTAATTCATCCTGGAAGTTCAGGCTCCAAAAAATCCATGTTGCTGAAATGGTGTACGAGCTGGCGAAGTTGGCAGTGGATAGTCGGGAGCAGGTGAATGAGAATGGTAGAGGCAGGTGAGTGCTATGCTCTCTCATTATTTTATTTTATTTTTATTTTTACTTCTATTTTTAGAGTGATTTTTGATGGCGGGACGGTGAGCGCGAGGGCGGCATGCGAGGCGCGTGATGGCGCTTGGGTGCAGATCGGATCACTGTATTATTTGTGATTTTAGCTGTATTTTATGAATATTTTTCGTCGACATGACCGTCGACAACGTCGGCAACGACGAGCGCGAAGGCGCGGCATCGGCGCCCACGCCGAACACCGCCGCATAGTCCCTCTATATACCCGCCCTTTTTTCTGGAAGATATTGCTGATATTTTTTAGAGGTATTGCGAGGTTTATTGCGGGTAGCCCTAGACGGCTTAAAAACCCTCTAATTAGAGGTGTCATCCGACTCCGATGACACCTCTAATTAGAGGGTTTTTGTGGGATTATTAGGTGTGCGCTCCGCGCTCTTCCTGTGCGGACCGAGACTTAAGACAGCTACGAAAGCTTCTCCCACGTGCGTCAATATTTCCCTCCAATCCCCACTTAGTGGTGAACGTCTGCTGCAGTGTGCCGGCGCCTCTACGTCCCGGAAGAAGATACCGTAAAACACGGCGTAAACGTACATGTCCTGTCTCGGTTGGCCTGTCAGCTCAGTTCGGCAAGCAGTCGGCCAACAAGCAGGAGTTATCAGCGAGTATCCCCGATGGTGGACATGACCGCGACAGCAGTCAGACACCGCACAAGATAAGAGCACTGTGAGTGTAACCTGCATGCCTTGCAAACATGGCCGCGCGAGCGCGAGCTCCCCCGCAGCAGACTCCGCTCGTCCGGCAATCCCCTCTATCTCCATCTTCGCCTCCGCGGAGTGCAGCCCCATCCTTAGGTGGGAGGAGGCCATTTCGACGGTTGGGAGATCGAGATATTTGCTACAAAGTTAGTTTCTATGGCCCTGTTCTGCGATGAACTCAAAACGATGTGCATTGTACAGTGCGGGTTATCTGGTCAGTGGGCACAAAGTTTGCAATCGTGTTGATGGACTCAACGAGTTTAATGTCTATACTGCTATAGATTACCCCAATGACCAAGGCTCTCCAAGTCCAGCCCGATCCCCATAAATTTAGTGAGGGGAGCCGATTTGGACGGTCGAGAGAACAAGATATTTGCTACGTAGTCAGTCCCCAACAGCCCTTTCTGCGATGACGCTAATCAAAAGTGATGTGCAGTGCGGTTTATCTGGTCACTGGGGACAGGGTTTGTGATCGAGTCAATTGGCTTGCCGAAGTTTAATGTTCATACTGTCATAGATTGCTCCAATGGCTCTCTGAACAAGAGCGGACAAGATATTTGCTTCAACATTAGTCTCAATAGCCTTGTTCTGCAACGACACAATCAAAAGTAATGTGCAGTGCCATCTACCTGGTCACTCGACACGGGGTTTGAGATCTAACCGATAAACTTGCCGAGTTTAAGGTTTATACGGTAGATTGCTCTAGTAGCCGCTCTCCCAAAAGAAGGGCGCAAGATATTTGTTACGAGGTTAGTGTCAACATCCCTGTTCTGCGACGACACTCAATCACAGTGATATGTAGTGCGGTTTATCTGGTCACTGGGCACAAGGTTTGTGATCAAGTCGAGGGCCCTACCCAGTTTCACGCCTATACTGTCATAGATTGCCCCAGTAGGCCAGGCCCGCCGAACAGGAATACCAATAGCCAAGGCTCTCCGAGCCGGAATATTTGCTACAAGGTTGGTTTCAACAGCCTTGTTCTGTGACGACGCTCAAAAAAGCGACGAATATACGCAGCGGGAACCCACGGGCGTGAACGATTATGATGAGCCTATGCCTCAGGCTGGCTTTGACCCCGATCCCTCGACTCTGCGCTGCCCAATTTGCTTCGATACCGTGTGCAGGCCCGTTGTGTGAGTCTTTTCTGCGTTACTCTTCTTTTTGATTTTCTCATATTGCTCAGGACGCTCTGTTTACACGTATTCTGCGACGAGTGTATATATAAATCCCTCCGGGACAGTTCGCTTGCGTGTCCACTTTGCCGCGCAAGCATACCCCAACCCCCGGAACCGGATGCGATATTGGAAGGGTACTTAGAGCGGGCTGTTGCGGAGGGTGTCGTAGCAGTGCCATCTGGTGGACGAAGCAGTCCTTATACCTGGGAGATGTGGAGTTTTCACGGTAATAACATGAAGTTATTTCTTCGCATGGAATTTTGTAACACTATTATAAGTATGAGGCATGACCAAAGTTGTAGAAGTAGAAGTCACTTCAGCTCCTACTAAACACACGTCTACTTCTACTGGTTTGTTCAACTTCTACTAGACAGCATCACACCTGCCACCCCGTGCTCCTGCCGTTCCGCCCTCCGGTGGCCTTACTGGCTATTTCCGGGATGCAGCTACGACATACACATCAATGCTAAAAATGTTTGATCTCATAATCTTATCTTGTCGGTCAGGTCCTATCGATTTGAGGAAGTTCGCAAACGGAGGCACAAGATTTTTTTAAAAAAAACTGAATTACTCCAGTACTGGGAGTACAGTGAATCACTACACCCGCCAGAAGGAGGACCTCAAATCCCCGCTGGATTGTATCGAATCTGGAATAGGAACCTCGTTTTGTTGTGTGGGTGGCATGAGCGGAATTCAAATGTTGGGTCGTGAATCTAACAGGCTTGAGGGCTGTGCGACAGGATTGGATGAACGACCCAGTTCATACTAGTGTTCCTGCTGTCCGCGAGTATTTAATAAATGCGAAGAAATTCTGCTTGCATGCTCTAATGCACCTGTACAGCGGCCATCGTTCGAACGATTTTTGTGCTCTAACCGGTTTTATTTCATCCATTTGGGTGGATCTGAGGTGGTGGAAAGATGGTGGGAGGAAGGGAAAGGGCGGGGTTTGTTTGGGTGGCAGGCCGCAATTCCCGCGGCATTGTGCGCTAGATTTATAAATGCCGAATCAGGAAAACGTCTCGGCGCGTCAATGGCGCGCGCCGGACGTGGATGTCACATCAGGCCACTTCTACCGGTGCAATCCACTTCTATTTCTACCCGGCGGACTTCTACTTCCACTCACTCACTTCTACTTCTACAACTTCTGTATATACTCACTTATATACGTGTGCGTGTTGAATACCATGGTGCATCAATGACAACTCGGCAGAAAATCATTGAAGGAAGCATTTTGTGGACAGTTGTCAGCGTGAGAACCAGGCAGCCCATCGAGTTTCCCTCCAGCTCCATCAGGGCTGTGGCACTCTTTCTGGATTAGTTAATGTCAAAAAAGGTATGCCTTCGCTTCGCTCCGGCATGAGTGCAAGTTGAAAGGCAACAATTGACATTTCAAGATTACAGAACGGATTATTTTTTCTGATATACGGCAGACAGATAGTCGTTGACAATGGTGAAAATATTAATCACGGAAGGTACATACAGACCCGTACTGTATACCCCCTGGGTCGTGGTCACCGTACGTATACCGTATAAACCCGTAAAAATACGGTCGACGTGTCAACATACCGGTTGTCAAACTAGTATATTGACAAATTGCACCCTGCCGACCATTCCCGGATTTTGGCGAACCAAATCAGTGGAGCGAGCCGTCCTAGACGAAATGTGAGTGATTATTTGCAGGTACAAGGCATTCACTCTTTGAATTTTTTTCTCATGCGGTCGTATACGGTCGTAATACCCGTAAAATGCACCGTACCGTACAACGGGCTCAAGAAACATGTTTACGATTACGGTTACGGCCGGTTGGTACCCGTAAATGACCGTAATGCTTACGGCCGTAACTGTATACTGTACGGTGGAGATCCCTGCCCGTCCCGGCCCTTCGGGCGAACACTGGTAGGCACAGCAGAACTGCGGTTCCTGATCAATGTCAGAGGCATGGCTGATCATTTCGGACATGCGCCTGACACCGGCCATCTTTTTACAGTTTACGATAATTACGGCTTGACATACAGTAGTTACTTCCAGCACTGCCTCGTTTATGTACTTATAGTTCTTGGTTCGTCTTTGTATGCTTCGTTGAATCTACACCAGTTTCGGGTCTCCCTGCCCTTAGATACCCCTTGTTTTCCCTGTTCCTAACGCTTCGGCTATCTCGGGGCACGCCTGTTACAATCAATCAACTCGAATCAAACCGCGTAGCGCCGCACTTCCAACCCCTCCCACTCATTTCTGCGCGCATTCGCGTTTAATCATGTCCAATGATTCCAAATATGACGTAGACAATGCAGATAACCCTGCGATGCCTTCCATATCTATTGAGGTGGAAGGTTCCTCCAGTGCTGAGGGGGAAGTCCTTTCCACCGATATCGCTCGGGAGGCACCCTCTCCGTTACAGACTTGATATTTTGGCCTGGTGAGTGTTCGGGGCATTTCACTAGTTTTTAAACAATAGAAAAACGATAATTAATCCTAATCACAGGTGTGAGGTCCAATTTGACAACCGGATGCGACAAAAACGCTTTCGACGGTCGGCGGATGGCCCTCTTCCATTTCGCGCAGAGAGCAATAAGGAGATCCTTGTTCGACCAGATGTTGCTGCCCGTACTGGCGGGGCTGCTCAACGCGGCCGGGTTGTGCCATTGTGCATTCTATCGTATCTTTTACTGATATGCGTGTCCCAGTTCATCCACAAAGAGCTTGAACGTGAACTTCGAGCTGAGGAAGTTGAAATCGAGATCACGAGTGAAGAGGAGCGATGGGCTATCCGGTGAGTCTCACGGGCGTGATGGTAATCTTGGCTAATGTTCTTAGTTTGATAAATTTCTTGTTCTGTCTGGTATCTTTCATAACAGAAGGCCGTGCCGTATGTCCGACAAATCGTCGCCTGAGAGTTACTCACCTTATGTGTCCAGCGTGAGATCCCTGTCTTTGGAATCGTAGAAGGTGTAATCGTCGTTGGCATCATTGTGAGTCGTCCATAGCAACTGTGAGCCTCGTTCATTCTTCCAGGACGAGCTTCTCGTCATAGACCAATCTGGGCCCAAGACCGGGACGAAACGCGCTTCGGATTCATCCCCGCCTCCGCCAAAGCGGAGGTATCGAGGGCCATCCCCACCTCCGGAACTAATTGCAGTTCCTCTGGCTCCCACCCCATCTCCGAAATGCATCCGCCTGATTGATACAAAGACGCGCCGAGGGTATTCGGTGCCGTCAGACGAGGATGCTGTGCCTGCGCATCTGCAGGTGATGCTCTACCATCGTCTTCTTAGCCGTCTGATCGACACTTCCATTCCATTCGACTTTTCGGCTCTCTGGACACTCCTGGGCATGCGACCTTCCGCCCCTTTTTCGCCGACATTTTTGCGCCAAACTGCACCAATATTGGATGGTCCCCAACCTATCCCAGTGTGTCTCGAGGATATCGTCCTTTTCGTGAGAACGAGACTTATCGAGCTGGATCTACCGCGGGTCGACGACACAGTACAGATAATTTACTTGTCCCAAAACAAGTACTTTGATCGAAGACGCCGGGAGGAGAAGACACATACTCCTGCCACCTGCGAGGAAGACGACATTGTTAAACCCATCCAAATGAGCATCGACGATATGGTTGGGGTTGACCTCCCTGCCGCTCCCAAAGACAGTGCAGACCTCGCTGTTGACCTCGCTGCTGCTCTCAAGGAAAGTCCAGACCTCGCTGCCGACCTCGCTGCTGCTCTCAAAGAGAGTCCAGACCTCGCTGCCGACCTCACTGCCGCTCTCAAAGACAGGCCAGACCTCGCTGCCGCTCTCAAAGAGAGTACAGACCTCGCTGCCGCTCTCAAAGAGAGTGAAGACCTCGCTGCCGCTCTCAAGGAGAGTGAAGCCCACGCTGCCACTCTCAAAGAGAGTGAAGACCTTGCTGCCGCTCTCAAAGAGAGTGCTGACCTCGCTGCTGACCTCGCTGCCGCTCTCAAGGAAAGTCCCGACCTCACTGCCACCCTCAAAGAGAGTGAAGCCCTCGCTGCTGCTCTCAAAGAGAGTACAGACCTCGCCGCTGACCTCCCTGCTGCTCTCAAAGAGATTCCAGACCTCGCTGCTGCTCTCAAAGAGAGTGTAGACCTCGCTGCCGCTCTCAAAGGGATTGCAGACGTCGCTGCCGTTCTCAAAGAGAGTGCAGATCTCGCTGCTGCCTTCAAAGAGAGTGCAGACCTCGCTGCTGACCTCGCTGCCGCTCTCAAGGAGAGTCCCGACCTCGCTGCCACCTCAAAGAGAGTGAAGCCCTCGCTGCCACTCTCAAAGAGAGTACAGACCTCGCCGCTGACCTCCCTGCTGCTCTCAGAGAGAGTCCAGACCTCGCTGCCGCTCTCAAAGAGAGTGCAGACCTCGCTGCCACTCTCAAAGAGAGTACAGCCCTCGGTGCTGCTCTCAAAGAGAGTGCAGACCTCGCTGCGACTCTCAAAGAGAGTGCAGACCTCGCTGCAGACCTCGCTGCCGCTCTCAAGGAGAGTCCAGACCTCACTGCCACCCTCAAAGAGAGTGAAGCCCTCGTTGCCGCTCTCAAAGAGAGTACAGACCTCGTCGCTGACCTCCCTGCTGCTCTCAAAGAGAGTCTAGACCTCGCTGCCACTCTCAAAGAGAGTGCAGACCTCACTGCCACTCTCAAAGAGATTGCAGACTTCGCTGCCGTTCTCACAGAGAGTGCAGACCTCACTGCCGCTCTCAAAGTGAGTGCAGACCTCGCTGTCGCTCTCAAAGAGAGTGCAGACCTCGCTGCCGTTCTCACAGAGAGTGCAGACCTCACGGCTGCTCTCAAAGTGAGTGCAGACCTCGCTGTCGCTCTCAAAGAGAGTGCAGATCTCGCTGCCGTTCTCACAGAGAGTGCAGACCTCACTGCTGCTCTCAAAGTGAGTGCAGACCTCGCTGTCGCTCTCAAAGAGAGTGCAGAGGTCGCTACCGCTCACAAAGAGAGTGCAGCCCTTGCTAACGCGTTACTGGTTGCGTCAATTTGGGAAACAAAACCGGGACCTGGCAATTCACGTCTAGCTCAAGCAGTTACAGTAAACACAGCTCCCGCATCAGCTCAGGAAACAGCGGCCAGCAGACCAGAAATCATAGGAACCAAGGACTTCATCATGGATGACTTGCGCCTCGATGATCACCTGCGGGATGCACTTAACTGGTGGCGAGGCGAAAGGTCAGCGAGAGGCGTCTCCGAACGCCAAGCAGGCCGTTGTTCGTGAGTTGTTCATACTAACTCAAGGAACATCTGAGCATTGAACACTAACATTTTGTTCCCAGTTCCTGTGAGTACAGGGGTGATTGCAAGTGGAGGAAGAAAAAGGCGTCGGAGAAGCTCGAAGAGGTCAAGTTTCGGAGGCGAGGCCTGAACGGGGGGACGTGATTTCTATATATTTATTGGCTGTTTATTTTACACAGTTCAAGCGATCGATTGTTTTTTGTGCATGGATACAACCTGTATAGCTCTATAACGCTACCGGAAGTCAATTGTTACGTTGTACAAAAGATGTGATGATACTTCAACCTTTGGGGCCGAAAGATGACATTCTTGCAAACGGTGGAGACAACAACTCCCAGCACAAAAAAATCCGAGCCAAGTCCACAGGTCACCCCAATCCTGACCTCTCCTCGACGAGTTTCTCCATAGGGCTGGTGTAAGGAATGCTGGAATCCTATACAAGGTAACCCGGCTGTTTCTTGTCGGCTTCAGGTACAGTAGGCAACTTGGCAAACGGTTGCGCCTCTTCAGTCTCAGCTAGGGTCGTGGCCAACCGCGTTCGCCAAGCACGTGGCTGCGCTTATCACGGTTGGCGAAGCGGCTGGGATCATCGGTTGCCATTTTGCCAGATGGCGCAAAATGTGATTTTGGACTTAGAATAGGGTTGTTCACGGTAGCCCTTTTTCGCGCCCTTTTGCGCCCTTTTTGCCATTCCCTTCGTTTTTTGCCCGGTTTTTTTTTTTCCCTTTTTCAATTAGAAGTGCAAAAAGGGTAGAAAACTGAAGAAAACGGGCTCATGAATGCAATTCTGGGGAAATGGAAAAAAAAAAGGGCGCGAAAAAGGGCTATTGTGAAACCCCCGGTCTGAAGCTCCCTTTTTCCACCCTTTTTGACTCCCTTTTTGACTCCCTTTTTACATTTCATGCAGCCTGGGTGCTCCTATTGTTCCTCAAAGGTCAGATATCAACTTGATCGTTCAAAAAGGCCTGTGGTGAATTTTTCTGGATTTTATAGCTCGCTATCTACCAAGCATGAAAAAGGGAGCAAAAAGGGAGCAAAAAGGGCACAAAAAACGGCGCAAAAAGGGTGCAAAAAGGCCAACCGTGAACAAGCTTAATTTCCACCTCCCAACGACCTCCCGAATGTTCACAAAAAGCGTCAAAAGTTGTATACACGTCTATCCCGGAGGGCACCTCAATCCAATGGCTGACAGTAATCCGTATATCGACTAGAATCCAGTGGGAAACTGTCACGAATCCTCTGGCCTCATCAAATTCGTTTGAAAACCAAGAGGAAATGATGCATCAATCCCGGCCATATCAGCTGATGCCATCTGAACTCAGAGGAATCTAATCAATATACGCCCCAGAAGATTCCGGTGCCTATATATTTATGGCTGGATTCAGAGCTCTGAATCCCGGATGTGGCTGTGCTCTAGCGTCTTCCAAACTTCCGAACCAGTGGCTGTGCTTTTTGGCCTTCCGAGATGCACAGGTGGGGGAAAAAAGTGTCATAAAATTTTCGAAAAAATTCAGGGAGGTAGATATGATATTTGCTATGATGTTTCAGACATTGCACAATTCAAATTGGGAAAAAACTTCCAGTTCAGGAAACTTTTTTTTTTTTTCTCTCCACCTAGAATCCTTCTAGACTGCATCCCTACATATCTTATGAGTGAAATAACAGTACTATATCATCTCAGGGCCCTCAATCGTGCTGTGCCATGAATTTGCGGCCAGATTTGAGTGCCATCACCAGATTTTGGTTCATTGTTCATGTTGTTGAGCTTGTTTAAGACGTACAAACCCAATACAAGATGATCCGGGATATCCCGAGCCATCAAAATCTTTCCCCACCTGTTCATCTCGGAAGGCCAAAAAGCACAGCCACTGGTTCGGAAGTTCGGAAGACGCTGGAGCACAGCCACATCCGGGATTCAGAGCTCTGAATCCAGCCATAAATATATAGGGTCCATGAATCCATTGGACAGGTCCTTGGATCGAACTGAGAAGTTCCTGGTAATATATGGCATAATCTCTCGTATTTTCACCATCTTTTTTGCCCTGGGAAGCCAGCCAATGCCTCTGATGACCTGAAAAGAAGTGGACCACTGTTTTTTGGGTCTAGGAATCCATCGGTGTGGTCGTTGGATCCATCTGAGCAACCTCTGAAAGTGAACTGACTGATCTCGGCCTTTTCTGCCAACATTTGGCTGTATTTGGCAACACCCTTATAAATAGGGTCACGCTCGGCTAACACACCTGTCAATTCCTTTGTTCCCGTACCACCACCATCGCGTCGTTGCCACCTACCACCACTGTCCTTGTTGGGGGCTAGGCCTGGATGCCACTGTCTGCAGCAGTGTCTCCTTGGTCCTAGCCCTTCTCCTGGATGGTGGCTGCTCAACCCAGGTGGCCAAGGTGCGTCATCCTACATCTTTCCCTCTGGCTTTTTTTTTTTTTTTTTTTTTCAGGGCATGCCTGGGCCCAGGCTTATTCTTTTTATTTGTTTTTGTTTTGTTTCTATTCCTCAGCACAGATGTTAGCCGCCTCGAGATGTTCCACACAAGCTTGTCTTGTGATAATTTCACTGTCAATCCGGCGTCTGAATAGTGACCACAGGGATTCAGCCTTTCGGGGCTTTGATGTCTACGTGGGAGCTACAACAGTGACATTGTTAAATATCGGGAATGGGGGCATTCCAAAAAACACCTGTCACTTCTGGGGGCTCATTTCTTTCTCAGTTCTGGGGGCTCTTTTTTTTTTGTCGGTCGGTTCTGGGGGCTCAATATTTTGGCTGTGCTGGGGGCTCACATTTTACACTGACTTTCTTTTTCCTCCAGTTTTTCTTCGCTGTTATCAATGTTGGTCTTTTTTATCTTCTTTACCTTTCTGATCTTTTTTATTTTGTCTGTACAGGTCTCTTTTGCCTTGCGTCTGTTCATTCTTGTCAACATATGTTTTCTTTTCCTCACAACACTGATGTTTTTTCCGTACAGATCTCTCTTTGCTTGCATTCGCTGTTTGCTTTAGGTGCGTGTTTCTTTCTTTTATTTATTCTGCTGTCATTTACTGGGTTTGGATTGCAGATCTTAGGCATGTTTTTCACGTTGTATGTGTGGTACATCTGTGGTTTGCTTCCCCGCGATGTAAAATGCACATTGCATTGCGGGGGCACAAACCACAGAAATACTACACATACAACTTCGGGGGAAATTGTAATTAGTCTGTAATATATACACAGTTGTATGAATAAAAATGTGTGGATGTATTGCATAGTATAATGTATAACGTAGGAATGATGTATTGAGAGTGAATCCATGAGATGCCGCCATATTTTGAGAAGAGCATTGCAAAAATGACAGATGTAAAATATTTTATTCCAACACATTGAGAGCAATTGCATCTCGTTTTTTTGCGTAGATCTGTTCTATTGGATGCTATGATGCATGGATTCAAGTATCAGGGGTGGGCCATTGGTGGAAACCTGACAAAGTATTCTTCTTTGTGGACTTTTGGGGGGTTCAACCAATATATCGAAATATTTTTATGCCATCCCTTTGTGAGTAGTTGCCTCTCATTTTTTGGTCTAGATGGGGTCTACAGGATCATATGAGACATGTATTCAAGTCTTGCGCCTTGGCCATTGGTGGAACTGTGGCAAAGTATTTTTCTTTCATATTTGCTGGCATCTGTGGCTGTTGCTTTAGCCGATCATTTGGTTGACTTTAATCATGTGACCAACTCACTCTTTCTTTCTTTCCACCACCATCTCTTTCCCCTCCTTGCATGTACTTGAATCTTGCCCTTCTACTGCTCCTCTATTGTCTTCTAGATGTTCTGGCTTCAGCTGCTCACAGGTGGTGGTGTTCTACCATCTATTTGCGCTCTTTCTCCCTGAATCTGCTCCCATTCTCCCTGAATCTGCTGCTCAATCTAAGCTGGTCTCTCTGGATCTAATGCCCTTGCTTTACACTTCTCTTATATACCATCCCCCTCTGTCCTATATTTTTTTTCCCCCTGCTGTGGAGACACAATTTACACCAGTCCTCTATAACACCATTTTGCGTCTTATAGATTCCAAATCTATAAGAGGGATCTGGGGCATATAGAAGACCAACCATTTTTGAAAACAGTCAATTCTCAGGGAATTCTGCGCACAAAAAATTTTCACAGAGGCCATTTCACGGGGAATCATGCGCACAAACTTTTCACAGAGGCCATTTCTCAGGGAATCATGCACACAAACTTTTTCACAGAGGCCATTTCTCAAGGAATCATGCGCACAAACCTTTTTGAGAGGACACCTGTTTCAAAAACCTTTGTGTGCATGATTCCCTGAGAAAGGGCCCTTTTTAAAACCTTTGTGCGCATGATTCTCTGGAAACGGGCCCTTTTGAAAACTTTTGTGTGCATGATTCCCTGGAAATGGCCATTTCACCGGAATTTTTCATCTATAACGCCATCTGGAATTATGCACACAAACATTTTTGAAAAGGGTCTTTTCTCAAGGAATTATGTGCACAAACTGTGCGCATGATTCCTTCAGAAATTGGCACTTGTTAAATCTATATCTCAAAAAAAAGCTTATAGATGTGGAATTGTGCACACAATTCCAGGATAAGATAGATAGGTGGTTACTGCCCCGACATAGACCACGTGGACAGCAAAGGGAAAGGGCCCTCATCGCATCCTACCTGCTACAATTGCAAGCAGGAAGGACACTTGGTGTGACACTGTCCCTGCCATCTCGTTCAGGACTCGCAGTTCCAGGCCATGTACACAGAGGCGTTGAAGGAAGAGCAAGACCAGGAGGATTTTCCTGCCGGTTGCGAGTGAAGTCTACGCACTTACATGGTGGAGGGTGTGGCGGCGCTAACTGGGTTATTCCCAAAATGGATAACCGGGTTATTCCCCTGGCCTTTCCACTCAGTCTTGCGCGTGTTCCCGGTGGTAGTCGAAGGGAAGTAGGAGGAATGCATCTTTGGGGTGGTGACTGTATTTCCACTATCTCATAGGCTGCCTTCCATAACCCGGAATGACCCGTTCAGCCTATCATGTTTGATAACTTGCTTCTTCCAGTCTTTGTAGTCCACAGGCAAATCCAACTGGCTGTAGACAGCCCTAACCACCTTGTCGTCAATGCTGCACTTGAGCAATCAGATGAGGGTGACCTCGTGGTACGCCGCCATCTTGTTAAGAGAGTCAAGCACAGTGAAGTATTCTGTGGCCGCACTCTTGCCCTGGTGGAGATTCTCCATCTTGGCTTGGGCGATCTCGACTTACGCACCACCCTTGAATGCTTCAAGGACTGTGAGGCGGAAGTCAGCCCAGGTGGAGTACAATCCCGTCACATCCTGGGTCTGCATGGCCAACACGACGTTGTTGGCCCACTGGGAGGCAGAGCTATCCTTCATATAGGAGAGCGCGAAGGTAATTTTGGTGCTGTCTGTGGTGTAGGCGGTATTGCCGTTGAAATTCAGCCAACAATCCGCCAAGAACTGGTCCACCTGCTAACCGTAACCCTTGAATGTGCGCGGGGCAGCAACCCGGGGTTGTTTGGTATTAACCTTGACTTCCCCGGCCACTCCGAGGCACGGGTGTCGGTTGAGGGGTGTCAGTTGTGGGCTGCATCGTGCAGCGCGCCCATAGCTTCTGTCAGCAGCTTGTTATGCTCAATCTGCTCGTAGCTGGCCTGCATCAGTTGGGTGTGTGCGTCCCCCAACTGAGTCTGCAATCCCAAGATGGTCTCGCAGAGGGACAGGGCCTCGTTGTGAGCCTTGAGGGCCTGTTGGTATAGGAGTGCTGAGTGCTGGTCTTTGGGTTGGATCTCGAAGACCCTGGGGTCTGGCATGGTAAACTTGGTGTTGCTCATCGTATCATCCAGTCGAGTGGTCAGTAGATTGACACTATGCTTTTGTCAGCACAGGGCCTCACTGCAGGGTTTACTGCGACATGGGCAGCTGGGTGATACAAGAAGATAGGTAGAACACAGTAGATTGAGCTCTGGAGAATAGACTAGGATAGTGTAAAGAGCCTAACTACCTATCCTAGGATTATATATACTGCAAGGGCATAGTAACTACTACTGATCATCAAGGGGTCTGTATGGAAATGCAGTCGCATTGTTGAAATATGATCACAGTTGAAATGTGATCGGGTTGAAATATGATCGCGGTTGTAAATGATCAGGTTACAGCTGTTTGCAAAAGTAATGACACTGTCTGAAAATAAATGAAAGAAGAGCAGTTTTGATCTTGCAGATTGCGGCGCGCATTCCCAACACATTTCTTCCCCGATTCATATGAGTCTACGTGCGTTCGAAAGCTGTTAAGCAGCGCTTTCGAACCATGCTCAGCACTCAGGGCAATTCCGAAAAATCAGTTTTCTCAATTTCGTTGTACATGTTCCCAACCAAAGCATGAATTGCTTTGTATTCGGTCAATTCTGAGGCAATTTGGATGATCACGTATTCGTTCGAGAGGTAATACTGAGGCATAGGCCTGGGGTATGTAACATTTTGGTTACATGGTGAAATTGTTCCTCAGTATTGACCATTCCATACCATAGCATAATTCCATTATTGTCGGAGCAAATCAGGTGTGCCAGAGGTTCCATTTGCATAGCCATGGTTGCCCAGATTTCAGCTTTCAGACTCACTTGGATTCAAGTGAACCGGTGATAAGCTGGCAATTTGGCCAGGCGAGGAAACAGTGTATTTCATCATATAGCCTATAAGAAAGCTATAGAAATGCATGCCATTTCAGCAAGGGTTAGTGCGGAGGTCCGAGCAGCTAACTGGGAGACAGTAGCATGTTGTATCGGTGGAGTTGGGCATGCCCCAACTGGTGGTAATACACCGGAAGGACGCATGTACAACATAGGCTTATACATAAACTTGATCTTCTTACCGGTCTACATGGCCTGGGAAGACAGGGTGTTCCCTCTAATCAAGGACATGATAAATATGATCCATCTAGATGATGAGCGACCCAATATGATGCTAGTTGCAAGTTGAATCAGGTCGGGAGGACCTCTGTAGCTCAAATATGGGCACCATCAGTGGAATTGATTGAACGGTCACATGCACATTACCAATCATCGGAATTGCTAGGGTGTGGCTGCATCTAAAAGTCGGATTACATCGGGAGTAAGGACACCAGACTGATGTCGTGTCAACTACGTGTCTTGATGACGAATCTCGGGCCGAAGTTGGATGACTCCAAAATGAGTCAAAATGATTCATGGCTGTGCCGGGATGCCGCAGTCAAGAACAACGAGGAGTTTGAAATGCAGTGTTGGAGATCAAGGACAGATCTCACCCTAATCAAGGAGATTGGCACCCAAACATTATTATTTCGTGTTTTCCCTCTCAATGTAGTCTGTATTAGTATTATTTTCCGTCCTGTTTCTGGTTTTATATTTAGAATGCTTGTAATTGGTTAGTTAGTTTTGACTCAAGTAGACACGTTGTGCGTCCATATGGGGTAGCTAGAAGTAGTATAAATTGGGCAGGGAAGTTCGTACTAGGGCACTGGACACTCCCCCTTGGTGGACATTTAGCAAGAGGCTATTTGTTTGGCGCTAAGCTGTTAGAGTCCTTGTCTGATTGGATAGTCTTGGATCACATATTATTCAACTTTCTTTGTGAGGAGTTGAGTCGTTTGTGATCATCTCTATCTAGTGGGTGCCCTAGAACTTGGTTACAAGTCCTGTCACATCTTGGTTCACTAAAAATACAACTCATTTGAAACTGGCTGTATAAGCTTTTGGAAACTTCGAATTATCCCACGGAACTGCACGTTTAACACGGAAATTGTGCGTGGTGCGTGGTACAAATACAAGGCTTAGAGATCATTTGGCTTCGATTGGATTGCACGGGACAGTTATCTGAATAAGATTTCAGTCAATATAAGTGAATGCAAGTGTGTGTGGAAAGTTTACAAGTATAAGGATTAGTTTCACACTCCACACGAAATAAAAACACCTTTCCAATTGTCTCAGACACCTCACAAGTGCCCAGAAAACCATTAGACAGTTGGGGTTCAATTAAAAGCTTTTGTTTCGCTTTCTTGTGCAGTAGAGTTTCAAGTGCAGAACCTAATACTTGGTTCAAATCCCCGAACTCACACGGTTGCATTCGAGAGTGTGATTGGTTTTGGAATTGGGTTGTTGGGTTGTTGTTTTGGTTGTTAAGACCAGTATAAAGCACAGCATTATCCCCTGCTCGTTTCCACCGCTGGTCCACTCGCAGCCACATCACCGGCCCCGAAATGACTGAGAACGAGCTGTTCGGAATTTCAGCCCAAAGCAGCCAGCTGGAGTTTTGACAATCAAAAACTCGTCGTTTTACCGAGCCAAATTGGTATGGACGACAAGCGCGTTCAAAAGCGCGTCTAACGCGCCCAAAATCAATGCAAATGGCCGGGAATTGAGTGAGAAAAGAGCTCGGCAATCCGGCAGATCAAAGTTTGTTTATTTATAAAATTTTTGATGAGTGTCATTACTTTTGCAAACAGCTGTAAAATAACCCGATCGGGGGTGGAACTCAATATGATCAACAGGTCGAGCATGACATTGGAGGAAGCGAGACAAAGGATGGGGAAGGGGAGAGTAGTAAGAGCATCCCGACATATAACCCAGTGAGTGTTGTGTAGTCTGCAGGGTTATTGGAATGAGTTTGGGGGATGTGGAAAAGAGCAAATCATGACAGGGAACCCCTGTATCAAATCTACAGGTGACAAATAAATACTATGGAGACCAGCCTGAGCCCCTATTCCTCAACAGGGTGAATCACGCTCTTGTGCACGATACTGGTCTCGGAGCTCCTGGGTTGTATAGTGTCAAGATCCTTCTGCCATTTCTTTAATCCCTCCTCTCCATGACGAACAATGATGCGCAAGATGGTGTGTACCATGTTTTGCTCGTGAAGTTCCGTCTCTTCCTCAGTGAACAGCAGGTTGTCGATGCAGAGCAGTAGTGCCTTCAAGATGGAGGTGTTGAGCGTAGAGGTAAGAAGGTCCTAAGGTTTGACATCATGGAGGGGAATGAGAGTAGCACATGTGCCGTTCTCCTGCAAGTCTCAATAATATCAATATGTGCTTGGATTGCAACAGTCTGTAACTCACTTTTACGCCCGAAGATCTGTTCTGCGACACGTATCATCATATTTATGTTGTCGTAGATCACCTCGAACATTCCGGTTGCTGCTAGACTCGTAACCAGTCTGCCTATGCCATTCTAACAAGGCAAGCTTGCTGGCAGTAGGCAGACTGGTACTTCTCAGATCTGTCAATTGAGCTGGGGCGGAGTTTCAAATTTAAGTGTTAATTTTTCGAGATATCCTCCACGCGCCGCAATTTTCAAGCTTTCTTCTCCGTTCAAGCCGGAATAATCAATGATAATTCCACCATTTTACATCTGTATCCTCAAACTTCTGCTATTGAACCCAGGAGATCCATAAAAGCGAGTCGAGTTTAGAGAAGAAACTAAATCAAAAGGAGTAACACGTGGATATGCATCATCGGTTGGTCATCACCCCACTCAAGTTAAGACTTAACTTGAAACTCCGCCCCAGCCCAATTGACAGATCCGAGAGTACTAGTCTGCCTACGGCCAACAAGTTCGCCTTGTTAGAATGGTGTGGGCAGCCTGGTTACGAGTCTAGGTTGCTGCGATGGCACGTGAAGTCGTTGAATATTGCTCACGCAGCAGCTTCTCATTCGCCACCCTCATCTGCTCCGGCTCCGCACGCGCTTCTTCGGTTACCTTTCTAGCCTCCTCTGCTGTCTGTGCTGTATGCTGGTAGTATTTTTCAGATTGCTTCTCAAGCCGCAAAGAATGGATGAATGCCTTCTGAAATTGCAAGGTTTGCTGGCGCTTGAGCTGAGCCCGCTGAGCTTTGAAGACTCGCTCGGTTCGGAGTGTCCAGATGACATCGTTACTGGCTCGTGCATCGTTTTCGACGGGTGAGGGTGGCTCCATAGGTGGAACAGATGAACTGCGGAGGCCACGGCACTGAATGCGCGGGGTATAACAAAGTGTTCAGAGCAGGCAAACGATGGACAGGTGAGGTAGGCTCGAGTTCGGTGTCGGACGGTGGCTGGGGCGGATCGGAAGGGGGTAAATGGTCTTCCTCAATGTCCTCTTCTGGTTCGGACGAAAGAACAAGGAAGGGATTGCGACGCGACATACTGAATGCGGAAACTGATTTTTCGTGGCAGAGTTCTTATAGCTTAACACTAGCCACCATCCCGACCCTTCTGCCCCCTATTGAATAGTGGTGTGTGCTCCTAGCTACTTGCTTCACAACGGCTCACTGGTACACCACAGAATGACATCCCAACCAACCCTGCGAAACCATGGAAAATCTCCTCAACCACTGCGGCGGGCATGGCTCATCTCCAAAATCACTCCAGAACAGCTCGCGGCTATCCGTGAGGAGCTCAAATTAATGAAATAAGATGAGGTTCACTTAAGTTGTAGGCGGTCCGAATCGAATCAAGACTTAAGTGGTCCCGGAACTTAAGTTCTGCGTGCACGGTGTATCGCACACCCGTATGTGGGCCCTCAGGTAGCAACCACTTAAGTCCCTGCCCACCACTCAAGTCCCTTCCAACCACTCAAGTCTTGTCTATGACTCAAGTTATACAAAGCACTTAAGTTACATGTGTGACTGTCAGTGCAATGCAATGAATTGAAAACTCAAGTTACACCCAAATATTACTTAAGTTTTACTGTGGCTAGTAAAACACCCTGGGGTCTGTCTGTACGATGATTGAGTTGTGGCCGGGGCGTGTAGACAAGGATGGGACACACCAGATGTAGTGGGATGCGAAATAGGTGTTCTCGGTAGCATGTGAGACATGGCTGAAGATCGCAGTGAGTACGACAAAAAAAATGATGGTCTCGATGTACACACCAAATTTGCACCAAATCAACATTTACCCAAGTGGCATGATGCTGTCGAGCTTGGCGGCTGCCAGCTCAAATCGTGTCCGTCAGGTCCCAATGAGCCATGATGTAGAAAAGAACCTGGAAAGAGCGGACCAGAGTCAACAGAAGAGTAAGTCCCAGGTTGGTGGTTAGTGCTAGTGGCACATTCGGTTTGCGATAACTTAGAGGTGGTTGGGTGGCAGATCCACATGTGGTGTTCTTGAGGAAAGAATTTAGAAGAGGAGGGTCGGAGGTTGTTCACCATTGTAGTTGCCGTCGACAGAGTCCAGTGGCGTGGTGGTGGTGAAGGATAAGTCGAAGTCGGACAATGGAAACCATACCATCGACCAAATTGAACCAATCAATGGGCCAATCGGTTGCATTGCAAACAACAAACAAGCAGCCCTCTCTTCGGACGACCACCTCATCCTCATCCCCCCTCCTCTCCAACCACTGCTGCCATTTTACCTGCTGAATCTTTGTCAGGGCACCGTGGCCTATGTACACTACTTCAAATTTCTTCAACATTTGGTCGGTGGCAAGTCGGTGGCAAGCGTCGAACGAGTTCAGGTCGGGCTCAGGTGAGTTTTGAGGTCCGTGTATAGAGATTAGCGGCGCTGATGATTATCAGTTACGAGTACGTTGTGAGGAGTCCAGCTAAACCGAAGACAAAGAGGTACAAGTTTCATTTGTTTCGTTATGTTGGATGAAACTAAAATGTCCCAGAACTCAAGTCGTGCCGGAACTCAAGTCCCAAGACAGAACTTGAGTTTCTGCGGCACTCAAGTCCGTGTTCAGAATGTAGAACTTGAGTTCAGGGGGAACTTAAGTTTGGGACTCGAGTCTTAAGTAATCTGTATAACTGAACAGCAACGGTGAACTCAAGTTCTGGTATTCACGCACTTAGGTTGTCTGCCTGCCAGTCTTAGGTTGTCCAACTACTTGAGTTCTGAGACGATTTAAGTTCCGAGCAAGGTAGGTGTGCAGGTATATACAGGGCTCTATGACAACTTAAGACTCGTTTCGGTTCGGACCGCCTAGAACTTAAGTGAAGCTAATAAAGTACTTGCAAATTACTTCCTGGGCTCATAAAGAAACATTACACAAAGTGGACCAACGGAGCGCAAGACTTTCAACTTGAATGCATGGGTGCACAGAAGTTGCGCCAAGCCATCCTCGTCTTTGCATCCACAGGGGCCGGAAAAACTGGTATTGTAGCAGGGCCGCACCTTCTACCGTCAAGCAAGGGCAATGTAACACTGGCTGCATCGCCGCTCCTATCTCTCCACCAGGAACAGGTACGCATTTCGTTTCAGCTGACTTTTCTGCGACACTTAATTGAGCTGATCAGGTCGCGACCTTCCGCACTGAATTTGGGCTCATTGGCTCAAGGCAACTGCAATAAACAGTGCCAATGGAGGCTGCACAAAACCGATTATAGAGGTAACAAATTTCGATTGGCAGAACAAGCGTTCTAAGGAAAATCACAGTGTTGTCACCGGTGAATGGCAGATTGTGATACTCTCGCCCGAAATGCTCCTTTCACGGAGATTCATCGACGGGGTTTTGCGCAAGTTCGAATTCGGAGTGCGCTGCCTGTCAGTCTTCATAGACGAGGCTCACTGCATATCTCACTGGGGCGACTCAGTGCGCAAAAAATATGCCTCCATTGGAATCATCCTCGCTTTTCTTCCTCGTTCGACCCCTTTCTTTGCGTTCACGGCTACATTAACACCGCGCGTGCGCGACGACTTGGTAGCCAAGCTTCCGTTCAGTCCTAACGATTACATTTTTTGCTCCATTGGAAATGACCGCCCGAATGTCGCTCAGATAGTCCGCGCACTTGAACAGCCGGCCAACTCCTACCGGGATCTCGACTTCATGGTAGACCCGACCGCCACACCGGAGAAAATGAAAAAGGCATTTTTATACACCGATGATATTATATCAAGGTTAGCGGAAAAATCGGGGATCATCTCAACGGGCGCGTTCATCCCGACTTTCGATCTCGCGGCCTCGTCCGATCATAGAATGCCGGTATGTCTGCAAATTATCGAGCTAAGGTCATGGCATTATTCAAGACGGGAATTGTGCGAGTATTAATTTGTACAGACGCGGCGGGAATGGTATGCATTCGAATACGATATTATTCGAGGCTTACCTCTATTTTATTTTATTCACAGAGAGTCGACATTCCAGATACTGAACTGGTTGTGCAGTGGAAAATTGCCAAGAACCTCTCGTCGGGGGTACAACGTGCGGGTCGCGCCGCACGCGCACGCGGCGCTACTGGCATGACTGTGATGTTTGTCGAAAAATCAGCCTTCGAAGTTGGTGCAGAAGTCGTGCCGACTGCTGATACCGCTGGTGGTGGGGAACGAGGAAGAGGTCGAGGTCGCGGGACACGGGGCTCAGGTGGAGGACGAGGAGTTCGCGGGCGTGGGGGTGCTCCCAGGCAAGGCAAGGATTACGCGGTCAGTCATGGGCAGAAGCGCGGGTCCCATACAGGCGTCGATGATGCGAGGCCTGAATCTTCTTCAACGGAAATTCAGGACATCCCTGCAGATGCTCTTGGGGAGGGCCTCTATGAGTCCATTCAGGCGATGATATGCCGGCGTCGCGTTCTCACAAAATCATCCGAAATGTAGAGCCGAGTAAGTCTTTCGATTCCATTAAGATTTGCTTATCAATTCTTACCATTTACATGGTCGCAGCCGTCTCTTCGCTTCACTGTTGCGACCTCTGCAACCCCAAGCTCTTCGACCACACTCGCCCCAGAAAACCCGTTCGCGCGACAAGACAGAAGGGAATCCGGCGTGGACCCCCGGTCGACTCAGTCCGGCAGGCCATATTTGCTTGGCGGCGCAATATCAAGAATGCATTACTCGCGCGGTCTTTTTGCCGCACATGCGCTGCTCGACGATTCGACATGCGAGCTCCTGTCATCTCTGTAAACATCTTGTTCAGGCTTTTGGACTGCCCCCAACACACTTTTGGGGTCAGATTGTTCGCCGCCGCAATGTTCCGCTTTACCGACACCCTCTTTTGGTTCCAAAAGGAGATCCGGCAGGGAATATGTCGAGCCTACAGATGGTAGCATTATGGATGGAGATGATCATGCCTGGTCCAGAAATCGTGCTGTCCTGGAAGGTGGAGGCTGCCAACTTGCTCGGCAAGCGCACCCGTTCCTCTGTGGATGATTCTGACGACTCGCGGGATGTAAGGGTTACGCGCCTTCGGCATCCGGCAGCTGCGGTTTCGGTGATTACCGGACTACGGCCAGACGGCGCAGTTCCACGGCCGACTGCGGCGAACTGCGGCCAGCTGCGGCACTGCGGCAATTCGTGTAGGACACGCATTTACACGTAGATTAGAATATACTATTTAATGTAGACAGTGAGTAGGTAGTTCTCTAGTCTTCTCGAATCCAACAACACCTCACCCACTCTTTTCTGCGTGACTACTTGGTTTCTTGACGATTCTAGCGGGGTCCTACCCTTATAAATTACACGGACCTCACACGGGATGAGGAGGAAGTGAGGCAACAATTTTTCCCTTCGTTTGATTCTCCTGACAGCGACAATGAAGAGGAGGTGGGTCAATTCTTGTGCAAACATTATGCAGATATTTACGAGAAATTGTAGATTAATCGGAATGTTGAACATTTGTTGACACGGGCAAACGAGATCGAGAAGGCAGGAGCAATTTTGAGGACGCAGGCGGCTGCTCGGAACCCAATCTGGATGTCAAGTGTCGTGAAGAAGAATGTCGGAAAGGATGTAAGTTTGTTGGTGAGTGATGTTCAAAGGTATGAGTCAACGGGTCAAAAGTGGGACAATACCTGGGGAAAGAAGAGTGATAAAGAGGCAAATAGACGCATGGCAAACACCATGGGTTACCAACTTTCAAACTAGCTGAATTTCTTTTCTTTCCCCTCCCTTCTAGACATATGTAATGGTCGAAACTTTCATGAACTTGACCGGCAAAAAATTGATGGCCTAGGTTGAAAGAAAGTTCTGGCTTATACGTCAGGGACTTGCTGTCAAGTTCAAAAACAAAGAGAGCGTGGGGGTGGTGAGATAGAAGGTAGAAAAACGACAGAAAAAAGTACAACACCTAGTGCCAGCATCGAGCCCACGAGGTAACTCGGAATATTATGGCATTACAACAGACAACAGCCAGCTAGACAGTAGATTACGCAAGCGATGACAGAGAAATGAGTTACCCGAATGTATCGACCTCTTACTGAGGCTGTTCTGAAGACAAATAAATTTATTACACACTTATTTCCCTTCAAAAAAGCAAATCTTTCTTGAGGTACACTCCTTATTGTAATACTAACTCTTCCATAGTGGATTCTAGTTACCCTCTGCCCAGAATAGGGTGTGGTGAGGGAGAATACAGTGGCCTTCCTTATGGGGACCAGGTCACGTTTTCCGTAACTTCTTGCTGCTTCAATTGGATCGACTAACGCAATGATTGCACGTTCGAAAGGGGCCCGGGCATTCCGGCTCTTGGTTGGACTATTTTCGGTGTTTCTTCCTGGATTATTTCGGCCTTCGGCTCTCGATTTCTCTTTGGTATGGCATAATGTTATTCCCTCGTGGTCAGGAATTCCTTCCTTACAGAAAGGTTCATGCTCATAACCAAGTACACTCAGACCTGGCCATGCACCGGTTACTGGTTGCGAATGGCCCACGTCCATCAACTAGCACGGAATTCGCCTGTTCGGATCGAGCTTGGACCGTAGTGGGACTGTGAAGAATTGCTTTTTCCAATTCCCATTTCCTTTCCTTCTTTTTCATAACTGGTATGGCTAGGCGAATGAAACTCTTGCACGGCCTTTAATCCCCTTTGAGTTTAACAGCAGATCAAGTGAGCAACGGCCCGAAGACGATGATGCCGCACCCCCATCAATTAAGCAAGCCTTCGAGTGAAACATTCTACAGACCCAGGCAGTTTGACTCGGAGTTGGTCATACGTCTGCAACAGTCTTAGTTTCTTATCCTCTTCGAAACCTGCTTCTTTCTCTTTGTCTCGGGTTCCACCATCGCTCTGCGGCATTCCCACGTATCGAAATAAGCAACAAAACACCTCAGTTCTATATTTAATCCGACAAATTACAACACTTATAACCAAAAGGACTGGAGTGAACCGGAGGTGGTGAAGGCCAAGAAAATTTATGGTGGTGGCCAAATTTTGCGACAACAGTGGTCTTAAAGGGTCCATGTGACAGTGGTGATGCCGTCGTTGAAAAAGTTGGAATCGATCGCGGCCATAGCACCCTGGGACAAGTCGATCGAGTTAGCCCCATGCAGTCCCACGCAGCCGGGGCACAAATCCGCGACGGTAACCGAAATGCTTGCACCATTGCCTGAAAAATAAAATAAAATTTCCCATTATGTGAGATTAAACTGAATGGCCTACGTTGGACTGTCATGGTTTGTCCGCAGTGCGCGCCGCCGTCCCAGTGGTCCGTTCCGAGCGCGACGATGAAGTCCGCGTCCTGGAGGACAGATCCGCAAGCGCCGAAACCACCGGCGGGGTTGTAATAGCTGGCTGCATGAGTCGCATTTATTCTATGCCTCGAAACTTTGAATTACATGAAATGGTACCGATTGCGGTGAAGGATAAGCCGCTTCCACTGCTTCCACCGCCACTGAGGCAGAGGACTTGGCCGATTTGAAGATCTACAGAAAAACACTTAGCAAAAGTCAACAGGAAAAGGTGGAAGAAGAATGTACTTGTGCAACCAGCGTTAATCGCCGGATTCAGCGCGTGCAGCTGAGCGTCGGAGACGCCAAACCTCGACTCGATGGCGGAGCATATGTCTCCACTTACGACAGTATATGTCTGCGTGCAGTCGCGTTTCTGCAATGCATCAGGATTAGAAAACAAGCGACTGGGATTATTGAGTACCGCAATTTCAGACGACGCGTTTGCCTCCGGGGATGCGGTAGGAGATGCGTTCGCCGAGGTGGCAAACACGATCGCGAAGAGAGGAGCAAAGACCTGAGAGAAGACCATGTTGAACGAGAGGAGGTTAGTAGGGAACGAACTTGGCTTGGGGAAGGAAGCAGGGGAGGATGATTGAACGAGGAAAACCCCTAGCTTTTTATTCAGCCCAAATCAACAGACGGGAACGGCTCGGACTTTAAGTGCACGACGGCCACTTGATGCCGATAGCTTTGGCGCACGCTACCTATGTGCGCCGTCAAGACTTACGTGGGCGGCTTTCTTTGAATGGTAGGTAGGTATGGAACTCACATCGGACCAACGTCCAGGGCGAGCCCCGATCCCGTAACATTTGGTGATCCCGTTTTTTTTCCCATGGCGACAAGTCACACATCTGAATATGGCCGGCATGGCACAGTCTGGCTGCATGTGATGAGTACGGTTGGCATGGCTGCTATACCAGCCGGATGGCCCATAACCAATCAATGCTTTTCCCGCCCACTTTCTCAACCCATAGCCATTAGTTTTAACGAAACTCGGTATATGTTAGAAAACTTATCATGTTGCTTTGTTCTTCGCTGATTTTTTTTTTTTGCCTGAGTGAAAGCTAAGGCGCATCGACATCATTGCATGATATAGGTGAAACGTACGGTACGGCCCGCTGGTATAATTTATCCTGAGTCTTATCCCCTAGCGAATGCAGAAAGACTCAAGCTGCACGCCGGTAAGCGTCCGCGCGTAAGTTTTTTTTTGCCTGAGTGAAAGCTAAGGCGCATCGACATCATTGAATGATAAAGGTGAAACGTACGGTACGGCCCGCTGGTACAATTTATCCTGAGTCTTATCCCCTAGCGGATGCAGAAAGACTCAAGCTGCACGCCGGTAAGCGTCCGCGCGTAAGTGACGCACAGGGTGAAGTCAGTCCGCATCAGATCTGAAATAGTGGGGAGAAAACTATACACTGCGTTCCCACCCTACGTAGTCGCACCCCGGTGTACGTTGGTCTACGTCTGTCTACGTGCGGCTACTGTACCGACTTGTATGGTAGAAATGTAACGTATAACGCTGCCCGCAAAATGTTGCCTAAATCCGAGCGTAACACTCAAAATCTCAGCGCTGAGGGCCAAATTTGGCAATTTTTCGGTCCCGCGGGATTCCTTTTTAGGAGGTTCCGGTGCCAAATAAGGCAACCAGTTGCTACATTATAACCTAAATTTTTCGTAACGCCTCTCCAATGGTTGCTACCATACAAGTCGGTAGTACATGTGTCGATCTTCGTCTACGTCCGGCTATGTATGTGTACGCCGTGATGTCGGTGTTGCGGCTACGGGGCGTAGACACGGTCCGTCTACCCGTCGGCTACGTATGTCTACGTGCGTCTATAGATGTAGACATACCTCGGTCAACTTCATAATGCTGTTCACTCCCATTCTGTTTTGAGTTTATGTATCCAGTTCCGCAGAATTGGGTGAGGTATGTGTACAATTGTCTACATTGGTCTACGTGTGTCTACATCGGTCTATGTCGGTCTACATAGACGGACCGTGTCTACGCCGCGTAGCCGCACGTACACCGACATCACGGCGTACACATATGTAGCTGGACGTAGACGAAGATCGACACATGTAGCCGCACGTAGACAGACGTAGACCAACGTACACCGGGGTGCAACTACGTAGGGTGGGAACACAGTGTATAATTTTCTCCCCACTATCTCAGATCTATGGCAGTGGTAAACGTGGACCGATGTAGGCATATGTAGGCATATGTAGACGAGCCCAGTCCACATGATGTAGACATATGTAGACAATGGGGTTCGTCTACCCTTTGTCTACAGGGATAGACAGATCAGTTCGAGGCGAAATTTTTGCGACCGCAATTTTCTTCGATGCAGATAATTTCAGTGTGACTCGAGACTCTTGCCTAGAATCGCCAGAGGGGAAACTTCAAGGAAAGCAAGCAGGTTGGAGCTGGGAGGGAAAGGGTGGTCGTTGGCAAAGGAAACGCGGTCACGAGGCGTCATGAAATCCAAGCTGCGCCAAACAACCGACCCCTATTTAGAACATGTCTTGGATGCATTCCGATAAAAGCACCCATATCATTACAATTGAAATATGGTAAGTACTGAATCCCCAAGAAAAGACTTTAAGCGCATTCTCCAACCCATCATTTCTGGCGTCTAAGCGGAAAGCAACAGCTGGCCGACCGCACTGATTGTCCCGTCATTGTTGTACAGCATGGAACCGGTCCCAACGAAGCCGGGGTTGGCGTCATTGGCATTGAAGAGATTCGGTGTTGTCGCGGCGAACGGGAAGTACATCTCAACAAAGGTAACTGAATCCAGGAAGGCGAACGCCTGTCTGAAGAAATTGAGCCTGGAAGAGATGATGTTATGTTAGCCCGATTTTGAAGCTTTGAAGTAGTGGAACACGTACTGGTCGGCCTGGCCACCAGGCGGGTTCTGGAGTGCAAATTCTGAGATAACGAGTTTGTTGTTGGGGAAACGGGCGTGGGCATCGTTGACGTGCGCCTGGAATTGAGCGAAGTTTTGACCGTACCAGTGCTACAGAGAATGAGCAAGTGGTGTGAAAAAAGGTGGGCTCAACCGCTTACAAGGTTGATGTAGTCGAAGAAGCACCCGCCGCCGCAGGCGCTGACCATTTGCTGAACCCAATTCAGACCCTGTCCAGCGTTTTCCGACGAGCTGACTGCGGGAAGTGCCTTCTTAATGGTCTGTGCACAACGCGAATGAGGAAGGGCTCTGGTACTTGGAGCGACGTGAACCCACCAAAGGATTAATATGTTGCTTGTACCAATTGGCAGCATCCCCGGGGCTGATGCCGGTCTGATCAGGCTCGTTCAGGGTGAAAATCGTAGCGAATCCGAGCTGCTGTTGGCGTGCCGCAAGTTGATTGATGGGGGAAGAGCTGCAATCGGTGCACCGCTGCATTCCAATGAAGTTGAGGCCGCCGTTTCCATTGGTCGACGGGGGAGCGAAAGTCTCATAATCGTAACTGCGCGCAGGATGTCTTAGAATGTGACCAACGGCAAGGGCTCACTCAGTACGTACATGAGGTTAACAGTTCCCTGGCCGTCGTTGAGTCGTCCAGGATCCAGACCGCCGTTGTAGAAGGGCCAGACGAGACCCCGCTTCCCTGGTCCGTGGCGCTTCTCGATGGGAGTCGCCAGAGACACTGAAGCGAGTGCCAGGGTGACAAAGGCGGTAATCGAGACCTTCATGACGATGAGAGCGTTGGTGAATGAGTGAAGAGGCCCCAAACGAGGTAGAGAGGAACTGAGCATTCACGGTCCTCCGTAGCTGCTCTTATACTTGCTTCTGTGCCCGATAAGATCCCGCACTTGATGAAACTCACTGACCGTATGGCCCGTCGGTAAAGCACTGAATGGAATAACGTGTTCGGAACATGCCCGGCGGGTTTATACTTCAAACTCCAACGGGGAAAAAGGTCCGCGAGGGACCGTCGATAGGGAAGTACTGGGTAGGTTTACATGTTCAGTTCCAACTTGTGATTTGGAATGGAAAGCCCCTCGCTTAGCCTCGGTTAGTTCAACGGCGTTCAGAGATCGTTGATACGGGAGCCGAAGCCAAATTTGGGCACGAAAATCCGGATGTGAACCCCAGGGAGGTACAGTATATGAGCATATACAAATGGGAGGTTAGCCCAAATTCTGGAAAGATTGGAGTGATAATGAGCCCGCATATTACAGCTGTTTGCAAAACTAATGACACTATCCAAAAATAGAATAAGAAGAACACTTTTGATACGCTGACTTTCCGCGCTCATTTCTTGCTCAATTCTGGTCGGATTTTGTTGGGAGTAGGTGCGTTTGAAAGCCGGTAAGCAGGGCTTTCATATCATATCCTGCTCACGAGGTAATTATTCGATTTGAATGTTCCAAAATTCCAGCTGGCTGGTTTGAACCAGATGCGGCAACGGCCGTTTCTCCGTCACCAGAGAGCCGATTCACATGAACCCAAGTGATTCTGAAAGCTTACATCAAGACAACCAATATTTGGCTGCCCCGGAACTAGACACACATGATGGGCACCCACAAGAATGGATTCCTTGATTAGCACTGAATATTCATTCCTGGCAGGTTGCTTTGAGGATAAACCAAAATCTTAAATATCCGGGGGCTCTGCCCCAATCGCAGCTTTCGGAATCACTCGGATTCATCCGAATCGGCGCTCTGGTTATGGAGAAACGGCCGTTGCCGTGATTGGTTCAAAGCAGACAGGCGGAATTTTGAAACATTCAAATAGTATGATTTACTTCGTGAGTAGGATACTATATGGAAGCCCCGCTTACCCGCTTTCGAACGCACCTACTCTCGAGAAAATCCGTTGAAAATTGGATGAGAAACAATCTCGGCAATCTGGCGCCTCAAAAATGCTTTCTTTTAACTATTTTTAGCGAGTGTCATTACTTTTGCAAACAGCTTGGAATCTGGCGGCCAAAAGTGGACCATCAGCACAGCATTCCATATTTGGGGCCTTGTCACGGTGTGCGATCGGCCTCCTGGTGGCTGTGCTCGGCTAATAGGGTAGGGAGGGTCTAGCAGACCTTAATTCACTTTTTCGACCTAGTGTAGGGTATTCTTTTGGCGGGTCTCTGCTTGGAATGTACGCTGTGTTCATAGCATCGGACCGAGCGCGGAGATGATATGACCAGAGACCCCCGGTCACTCCCTATGAAGTTGGTCCGCCTAGAGGCCGAAATTTCCGTTGATTTACCTTACGATTTTCGGGCTCTTGTTTACCTTGGTCAGACTAAGTTTCTCGGGTAAAATCGACGAAAATAGCGATTTTTCGCCAAGTTCGATGTTTCCAGGCCTTTCTAGTCTCTTCCGAAGGGCCTGCCAATCTATTTCTCGCGAATTCAGCTCGAAAAAGCACCTTGACCAGGCCTTCTGACTCATATACTGTACCATTTCATTCAATTCTAACCGGCTGTGACCCGTGACCCAAAAATTCGAACTTGGGTTTTCGTAGATCACCCAGGCGGAGCGTGACACCCCAAAAAAACCGTAGATCCGTCGAAAATGGCCGGGCACCTCTCAAAAAGTGGTAGAACTACCAGCTTCAAGTATAGAATAACCAGGCAACACAACACAGATCACCACGGGAAGATAACACTGAAAGCGGTATATTACCTTACTTTATTTTGTTTGGCCCCAATCCCGTCACCACCACCGCCAAAACACCGCAATGAGTGGCCTCCCGGACGTCCTCAAGATCGAACGAACATTTCATGCGATTGCCGCGGTGTTTTGAACTGTACGCGCCGTGCGCGCGCGAAAAATTTGATTTTTTGAGCATTTCCCGCCAATTTTGTGACTTGTTTTGGATATTCGAACATCCCTTCGGTGACCCGTGACATCTACGAAAATTTTCGTATATTTTGACTGCTATGACGCGTGACATACGAATTGAATGAAATGGTACAGCACACTTCAAAAGATTTCTCGCATAGAGGACGATTTACCTTATAACGGACCCGCAGTCCTGGATTTCAGGTTGATTTACCTTACCAGATGGACCTAAAATTGGCGATTTTCAGGCTTACGGCGGACTGACTTGACAGGTGGTGACCGGGGGCCTGAGTCCAGCATGTGAGTGGCGTGTGTATCGCACAGCCTTCCACATTGCTCCCATTCGCCTGTGCTTGTGCTTGGCTTGGGCACCTCCATCTCCCCTCTTCGTCTCCACAGTGGGGTTCTCCGGCCGAGGCACGCAGGCCGACGCCAGAATTGCATCGGACGGTGCAATGCCCTCTCTGACTCAGTACCCCGACCGTCAGTCCGGCGGCGCAGAGGGGGATGGCAGCCAGGTATTACACAGTCGTTTGCGGGTATTCGTACTTAATGCTGTCGAAGACGATTCATCCTCGCTGTTTGAGGACCGCCCTTTGAGTTACGATTTCGATGCTCCCCGAGGGACTAGCCCACAAAATCACTTCATTCCCCATGTGATCGTTGGACCAGAAGCGACTCTTAGTTTTGTGCTAACAACCGGGAATGCAAGCAGTCAACCAGGAAAGTTCGATTCATCTCTCACGACCTGTGATGTTGATCCATTGTGAAGCTCTAAATGCTTGTGCCATGATCGAACGGCTCAACAAGCTCTTTCACGATGAAAAAGAAGCGTACACCAAGTTTTTGGCATGCCGCGGCCCCTCTGCTCAATGGTTGCTGGATGTTTTGCAAGATGTAAGTTTGGAAATCGGTCATACGCGGGGCGGATTAATCGAGTGATTTTCAGCTCTTAGATTATGACAACATCGAAAACATGAGTAGACGCCGGCTCTTCAAGGCTCTAATGAGGCTCTCAACCGACTCAAAGCTGCACCCCCGATGCTTTCCTCTCACAGATCTGGAACAAGGGAGACTGGTGGCCGGTGGATCCTACAGCGACGTCTATAAAGGGTTGCTTTGCGGTCAAACCGTCGCCGTCAAAATGATGAGAGTATTCGAGGCCTCAGACGTTGAAGCGTTGCTGAAGGTTTGAATCAAAGTTATCTCGTTCTTCATGTGGTGACGTTTGCGTAGGAGTTTGGTCGAGAAGCACTCATTTGGCGGCAACTCAGTCACCCCAACCTCCTCCCATTTCTCGGTCTATACTACTTCCAAGAACGGCTCTGCTTAGTGTCACCGTGGATGGAGAAAGGGCACATCCGGGCCTTCCTGAAGAAAGAGACGAATGACACCGACTCACTTCTTTCTCTGGTTAGTATTGGATCTTGATTTAAGCTCGACTAACTCCTGGATCCCAGATTTTAGATATTGCACTTGGGCTTGAATATCTCCATGACAAGAGTGTCGTGCACGGAGACCTGAAAGGGGTACGGCCCCCATTATCGATTTCTGTTTCCTCATCCCAGACTCGCATATAGGACAACATTTTCATAACTCCTTCCCGCAGGGCCTGTATTGCCGATTTTGGACTCTCTTCCATCAAGACGTCAATGTCTTCAATGCAATTTACAAACTCATCGAAGCGTTCAAAAGGCGGTACAGCCCGCTATCAAGCTCCCGAGCTGCACCGAGGAGGACATAATGATTTTTCTTCAGACATTTATGCATTTGCGTGCGTGGTGTATGAGGTGTGTTCTACCTCTTTCTGGCGCCGCAATGGGTGATATCATCCGGAACAGCTTTTGACCGGACAGGCTCCATTCTCAGAATTGCCTACGGATGGCGCAGTAGTTATGGCGGTCCTCGAAGGTCGTCGGCCTTCCCGAACCCCCGCGTGTGCGGGAACGTCATCATTGGAGGGGCTTTGTACCTTGCTCCAAAGCTGTTGGGAAGTGACGCCGGAGATGCGCCCCGTGGCTGTCCAACTCGTAGAAAGGCTCATGGGCCCCGATATCCAGGCGACCAAAATAGAATCTACGACAGAGTGGGACGATACATTTACATCGAGGTTTCGCCGTCGTCTCATGGGCCACCGGCCGCTGCCCTCAGTTCCCGAATTTGAACGTATGATTTTCAGCAACAGTTGGTTTCATCTCGCAGATCTGGATTATAGACTTACATATATTGGTCTAGGGCAGGCCGAAGGCCGGTCCGCCCCGCCGCAGACTGGCGCCCATCGAAGCAGGACACCTATTTATGCGGTAATTTAATTTGACCAGCAGCGGATGTGTTGGAACTAAATTTCATATCAGCGAACGCTCAACTACCTCAAAGATGTCGCTTCGGAACAAGATCACTCGGGGTCAGGACAAATCAATTCTTTCTGCTTAATATGCGTTAATATTGAGTAGGGCCTTGATTAGTCTTGACTGCTTTGGTCGGGAGATGGCGAAACTCGGCAATGTAGACTGTCTCGTCCACGCCCTGCAATACAAAGAAACACTCATGAAGGTGTGATCGTATTCCTTTCCACTTGAATTTCTTTTAATATTAGCAGGCTTCCTCTGATCTCCGAGTTGCCGGACATCCGAACCTCAAAGCGGCGCTAGACCAGGATGAAGCCGCTCTGGGTGACCACGTATTGGAGGTGTTATACTCGCCCTCCGATGAACTAGTTCTTACCCTGGAAGACATTGCCACGCTGTCGTTACTCGACATTATCCAGCTTGTCCGTGTTTTATATCGACGTTGGTCTCGACGACTGACCCTTTTCGCAGACGCTGGACAAGGACTTGCTGCCTACGCGCGACGCGACCTCCAAAGCACACCGGCTCATCGGCAAGCTTGCAAAAGCATGCGATAAACTGCCTTCCTCCCTCATCATATCTGGAGTTACGCAGCGCGACGAACACGCTTCGTTCTGCGGCGGGTTCGCAGATGTGTTCAGAGCGATGTATCAAGGCAAACCAGTCGCACTGAAGAAAATGCGCATGTTCCAAGGAACGGACATGCGACGGGTGAGTACCGGTGCCAAACTTCGCGCGACCAGAAGTATAATGATTTTGGTAGAAATTATGTCGCGAGGCGCTAGTATGGCAGCGCCTGCGCCATCCATACATTGTTCCATTAATTGGGATTGACGCGGAGAGCTTTCCATCCTCGCTGAGCATGGTTTCTCCGTGGATGAAGCATGGAACGGTAATAAAATATCTTTCCAGAATTCAGGATGGCGATCGACAAAACATTGTCAATTGTTTGATTCGTCTTCTGATTTGTTAATCCAATAATAAAAATGGATACTGATTTTCCTTATCAGATACGAGAGATCGCGGAGGGCCTTGCCTTTATGCATGATCAGCGGGTCGTTCACGGGGATCTGCGCGGGGTCAGTTGCATTTCTCCGCCGAAACGGACAGCGCTGACCTTTATTTCTAGTCAAACATTTTGGTGGACGACAACGGCAGGGCGTGTCTCACCGATTTCGGGCTGTCAGTTCTGTCCGATGCTACTCCCACCCAAACCAACCTCGTTGTTGGCAGTGTACGGTGGATGGCACCCGAGACTATAAACCCCGCCGTGGGTGGACTGACTGAATTCGCGCGCACGCCGGCAAGCGACATCTATGCGTTCGCCTGCGTGTGTCTGGAGGTGAATCGGTGCTCTCTCCGACGATCTTAGTCCAGGACTAATCAAACACCTTACAGCTGTATACGGGATATCCGCCGTTCCACGACGCTCTCCGGTTCGATGCACCGGTGATGCTCCAGGTCGTGGACGGGGTGCGACCCAGTCGGCCAGCGGGGGATCTTATCCCCAACCAAATCTGGAATCTTATGCAGCAATGCTGGGCCCACGACTTCGCCAAGCGACCGAGAATTCTTGGTATTGTCCTGGAGCTCGCGATGCACGAAAGGATTTCAGGTTCGATACCAGTAGTGTATGCTCTGTGAATGCCGTTTCTAATTTGCGCTTTTTTTCTAGCTGAGGTGCCCGCTGAGGCGGATGTCACGATAGTCGCGGAGATGGAAGTGGATGAGGCCGCCTCATCTGACTCGGGAGAGATCCCTGGATATGGAGGCTGGGTCGCCTCTGTTCTCGCCCCTCGCCGAATTCATTGACATGGGTGTGAATCCACGGCACCACTACGTCGATCTGCGAGAAATAGCTGACGGTCCCGGTGGCACAACGCTTTACATCGCGCGCCTGGCTTCTGCACACCACGAGCTCCTAATGCTGGCGGGTGACGTCAGAGACCGTGACGAGGACGACTTCAGGGCGGAGCGCCCAGTCTTCGTTGCTCTGAAAAGTATCCCAATTATGCCTGCAGGAAGTTCAAAACTGGGAGACGTGCTGCGGGGACTGCGCATCCTGTCCACTCTACAATGCGAGAATCTCCTGCGCATGGATGCGCTCTATTTGGATCCAGTGGAGGATGAGCTGTGGATCCGCATGGAGCTCATGACTCGGACGCTGTCGAGCGTTGTTGAGCTCAATGGTGTGGGGCTGGCACTATCGGATCGCATGATTACAGGGTGTGCCAAGGACGTGAGTTTCTAGATAGATGTTCTACTTTTGCTGAGTGGCTTATATCTCGGACAGATTCTCAATGCGCTGGAGCACTTACAAGCGAACAATATCACCCCAAGGAATATCCGTTCGAATAACGTGCTTATCAATTCGCAGGGCATTCTGAAGCTGAGTATGTCACATTTACTTGATTATGTTTCCTGTTTGACCGGTGAATCTGCCCAGCGAATCTTTCCAATGCAATGAAGTTAGCTGATGGCCACACAGTTTCACGTTCAAATAACATCAGGAGGTCATTCGCGATTGGTCTCGCACGAAAATTGACTCAACTACGGATTCAACAGTGACGCAAGCGCACTCGGTGCTCTCGTGTGGGAGATGGCCGCTGGGCGCCGGCCATCACTTCAGGATCGACCAGCGGGCCACCAGTGGCCTCTGCTACCCTTCATTGCATCTCGCACACCGGCGTTCAATGAGTTTATCCAGATGTGCTTCGACCCGGCGACGACGCAGTTTGGATATCGCCCGCTCATTGAGGTCAGTGTGCACTGGTCTCGCGTCACACAGAATTGGCGCTCATCGTAGATTAACACAACCAGAGCATGTTCATCCGCGAGGCGTGCGAGCGGGTGACGCTCGCGCAGCTCTTGGTACAGTGTAGGGCGTTTGAGGGAACACTTCGGGAGCAACAGCGTCCGTGGTAGGCGGCCGCGCCGGCTTCGAAAAGGGTGAATGATACTACGATCATCAGACAATTAATACTAGTCTCTCATCAGCATGTACATTCAACTTTTGCATGATTCACGCAAAAATGAACAAGGACCATCGAAGTCGGCTCTGCCAACATTTCGACTGAGCACGTTGTGTACAGCTAGGCGCCACACTGTCTAGAACTGCATACGATCTCGTCTCCTTTCAAGTCTGGAAACTTGTTCCGAGATACTTCCGAGGTGAAACGGCCGAGAACTGCATAGAGGGGCGTTGGTCAAAGTGATCAAAGAGTGAGCACTTTTAGAAAAAAATGATCCGCGCTTTAAGTTCCGCAAATAGCTGTAACATTCAGAATCCTTCATGTTTGGACACTTCCTGGCCATAGGAATGACAAACTATAGACGACGACCTCCGCTCGGGATGAAGAGGAGAGCCCGCGTGCACCCGTCTTCCCCTCCCCCTCCTGCGGTTGCCGTACACCGGGGCCTCCTGCAGCGCCGAGGCACAAAGGAAATACAGTGGGCTGGTGCTGCCACGATGGCAGTGAGGGCGAGGCACGGACTACATCTCCCCACGGAACATGATCCGCGCGTCGATCCCCGCCGCGTCACCCGAGCGCAGGGAGCCTACGATCTCCGAGAATGAACGAGTGCGGGGAGTGGATCCCCGGGAACGAGCGCAACGCATGGATACCTCGCGAAACCTGAAGAGAACAAGCTGCGAGAGGCACGCGCGAGGTCTGGCACAAAAAGACGGACATCCAAGGTGAGCTAAAGAAGGTATTCACGAGGGTGTGCACGGCACTAACCTCGAGCCGGGGGGCGACTAGTAAGGCGAGCGCTGCGTCAGCGGGCTGCGAGGATATTTCGGCGCGCAAGGATGTCAAGGCCACTGAGTAACAGGAATGGATGAATAAATGAAGGAAGGTAGGGGGAGAGCACGCTGCCGGGACGCGACCGCTACCAGGGTGGACGCGGAAGTCTGCGTGTGAGGAGCAAACATCAGCATCAGCGTGTCAGTGTCGAGGGACGTGCATGCGTACCTCGTATCGAAAACCGCTTCGTCGGGCGGACAGCGCCCGTCGCGACTTATCGCCGCCTCGTTCGGGTGCATCCCATCAAAATCCCAAGCCATCCGTACTTGGCAGCCCGCCGCTGCTGCCCGCGGTCAATCAGCATGAATCCCTCGGTGGTAGACACGAGCGGAGGGACGGCGCATTTGCAGAGCAAATGCGGCATTAACCTGCACCCGGCTAGATCGGCGCCCTGGTGCCTTGAGCCTAAAAACGATGTAATGTAAGCAGCAGGTCGGAGGAGACATGACTGGATAGAATACGCGCCGCTGAATGTCCCTTCGACTGCGCATTGCGGGGGCTTCGTTCTTTCCATTCCGGTACTAGTATACACATTAACCAACTGAAAGAAGGGTTAGTAGTGAAACGTACCTGGAAGGCGTAAACGGGCTGGATCCGTTATGGCGTCTGTCTTAGTATAGAGACTACTGGAAGCGCGCCACCGCTGCTTTGAGGCCGGCGAGCTCTTGGCTGAGTGGGCGAGCGAGAGGCGCAGAGCAACGAGCCGGGCGTAGATGCGGCCATGGGCGAGTTCTCGGAGCGTCAGAAAATAGGGCGGTAGAAAGCAGTAAAGCGAGATGGTGGCGGCAGAGAAGAGCAACTAAGCGCCCATCGATCAAATGATGTCAGCTTGATTAGACACCCGCTCCTCTTCTTTCCTTAACGCCACGACCGATGAAAATCTCCTGTCTCGCAAGTAATGGTAATTCACGTTGAAAACATTCGCGAACCCCGTCATCGAGCTCAATCGAGCTCACTTTGAAGCTCGCTCAACTGGATTGTCGTCATATCGGATCTAGGGCATCAAACCGTCCGTATATTTTACGGAGTTACGGGCCGTAAAGACGGTTACGGGCCGTATCGTAACGGACTTATTGCTTCACTCATACGGTACGGTTACGGTACGGCTTGACCCGTAAACGCCCCCACATAACCGTCCGTTTACGCGTAAACATGACCCTCAAATTCTCGTAAAATACCCAGGATACACAGACCCTGCAGAGCTCAATTCATCGCTAAATGGTTGCTCACTGCTTACGGCTTTCACCACTCACGAAATTCAGGGTTTTTACGGACAGTGCCGAGCTCAATTTATCGCCAAAAATCCATCCGCTCCTTGGCGCGCCTTTTGCGGCTTTCACTGTTGTCAGGCGCACTTGCGCGTGATTGCAAGCTGGCTGGATCTGGGCATAACTTGGCCTTTTCTTAAGGCTATGGCTCGGGGTAAGTTGCGGCTGGCCACGTTAAATAAGTAACATTGTTTTACACCTGTGGCAACTCTTGAGTTTTTACTTTGAAACTCGGGTTTGGTTGTTGGTGAGTCTTGGCCTCCGCTTATGAGCGCCAACATCGGTTATTTCTGGTTGTCTTCCCGTGAATTTCGCTCCCAATCGTGGTCTTAGCTCTCGGTACAGAGCACAATCCGGTATTTCCCGGGGAATCTTGGCCATATTGGTTTCAGGTGAGCGCCCAAAAATGATCCCCCCGCAGTATTTAAGACCAGGAGCCCCACTGTAATGTTTAAACCCCCTCCGAGCACTCAGCATGTCTGAGGCGCTAATTAAATACGCTGAACGCCCCCGCGCAAAATATCTCCCAAGTTCGCCCATTCTATTCTTCCTGGCCTCATTTTTTTTCATTAACTGGGACCTCTAGAGAGGGGAACTCTGTTCCCCTCCCATCCTGACTCCGTGGCATTTTATTGGTTTACATGGGCTCTCGTCAACCTTGCCCTGTTCTTGTTGCCTGCCGCCACAAACTCGGTAGCAATTTGGCTACTTGGATCTCGTCTCGGTATATCTGCCCACGCTGCACCTGAGCAGCTGGGCTATGTTTTCGCTTACTTCTCTGGCTTCGCCGGGGCACTCTTGCTTTTCTTTGGTGAGTTTTCCGAGCCCGAACTATTTCCTGGCATTGAGGAATGACTTTGCAGCCGACATCATGTTTCCCCGCTTTTTTCGATATCACTTGATAATCTACTTGATACTGAGCCGTCGACACCACCGATCCCATTTCTCATTCATGTCCCAGCGGAGACTTGACCGGACCTGTGGGAAGAATCATTTTACCATCTTCGTACTTGGGGCGTCCCCTCGATCTCTGCCCATCGGTAATAAGGTCATTTTTATCACTGCATTCTTGGTTTGATGCATGTGCTACAGTCGTCCGCATCCGATGAGCTCGCAGAATATTTCCGGATCACCAGCGTCCCCGAGCCGTTCGATGGCGTTGACCCCCTTCAATGGTGGTACAGTCGACGGCGGCAATTCCCTAATCTATACAGGCTCGTACGCAACATCCTGTGTATTCCCGGTATGTTCAGTTCCTTCATGAATTGTGTCCGATGCTCACTCTTGACTTCATTTGTAGGCTCAGCTGTCGCAGTTGAACGGATTTTCTCAGGTGGTCGTGACACCATTGGATTGCGTCGGGCCAGTTTGAAGGCTGAAACTATCCAAACTCTTATGTTTGTTAAGGCCAGGTTGAGATTGACACACAAAGCCATTATTGACCTTGTTGGGGACGACGACGACGATTCAAACTAGCTGCATTACCTTATACAACTCTAATAGACTTTCCTTTTTTTTTTTTTGAGGCCAAAATGTCCGTAAAATACGCCGTATACGCTGTTACATACGTAACCGTTCCGTTTACCCTTTTGTTTCTGGCCGTTACGCACGGATAGAGCGTATCGTACCAGATATACGGCGTAAAAATTACGCCGTACGCGTAATACTGACGGTTTGATGCCCTAATCGGATCTTTGGTGCCAGCAATCTCGACACAGCACCCGCCACTGAGCAACACTAAACCTCCCATCGACACGGGAGCTGGGTTTCGTTGGGTTGGGCACACTTCTAATTCGCACCCTCTTCCGCTGTTACATAAATAACGTGCTGAATGTTGGTCCTCTTCGTCGAACTCGGCCTTCAATGTCGGGTTATTCGCCAACGCATGCAGGAACTCGAGCATGTATGCTGTCGTTATGTTTCGCTTGCAGCCGCTCCTTGCCTTTTGTTCCTTATGTTTTGCCCGAAGCTCGCTGTCGGGTCGCTATTCTGGACTCCTTGTAACACGAACCTCCTTGCGGTGTACCTCCTGGAAGGCTGAAACTCGAATTTAGATCGTCTACCTGTGCGCCGGGCGTGCAATTGTTAGCTTACCTCCCCTGCCGTCGACTTGAATTAAATGGACTCCTCAAGGAATAGAGCCTGCCCTGTACCGCGGCGCAACAGCGCAGTTCGTCTTTTGCTGTTCCCTTTCTTTCCCGGGCTGTAGGCTGATCTCGTGTAGTACCAGGGTGCTTTTAAACTCCTGGTTGCCATTAAATGTCATGTTCTTTTGATTCTCATCTCGGGGTTCTGAAAATGGTCCATTTGTCTGTATCCGTACGCCTTTCAGGTCAGTGTGATTCCGTCTGACTCGAAATCTAAGACAGACTCACAAGTCTGGACACGGAAATAAATGCAAGACGTCCGCTCCCGTCCGCTGGTTTGATTCAGGCATTGAGCGCATGGTGTACAGCACACCGCACATATGGGTCCAAATTAACGTATAGCTCGCGGTACGGCCCGCCCGAATAGTCAAGTACGATCATCCTCTTTTTTTTCTTTTTCGCAACTCAAACAAACTCTAACGTTGATCTGTATACGAGTTCTTACCGCAATTCCCTCAGACGGCGCTATGTGGGTCTGTTTGCTGCTTTCTCGTGTGGGCTTCTAGTTAACCACCTCTATAGCATTCTTGCACACTCCTTGAATCTTACAAACGAATCAGCAGGTCCCATGCACCCTGGGTGAATCACATGAATCTGTTCTCGCCCACAGAGCGCCTTGACGACGCTCTCTTTCTTCCCTACTCTCACCATGGTATTCTCGGTCTGTGCTCTTGCTCGTATCTCTGCGACGATTTCTTTCCTGGCGCGACCATCTCTTGCTCGCTCTCTTGTACTGGGCAACTTCTTTCTTGGTGCTACGACACGATAATACTCTACAATTTCTGCTGTGAGTTCTGCCTTCAGAATGCGGAGATTGAGCGCATCATCCTGCTTGGAATCATCTTAGAATAATCTTCGCCGAGCAATGTAATGACTAATTTCCTGTGTCAATGCTGTCTTGCTCGTGCGTGGCTTTGAATTTTGCGCTGATGCCATACTGACCCTTGCGGTCACGCCGATGCGACGTCGAATGTACTTCCTCCTGACCTTGATGCGCGTCTAGACTCGAACCAATCCCCAGGGCGTGAGGTCTCAAAGACAGTCGTTTAATGCTACGCCGGAGGCCGGGAGAACAGGATGTGTGGGATTTGTTTGTTCGCCGTTTCGATTGGGAATATCCACTGCAACTCAGAGGTTTGAGGAGAAAGCAGAGACAGTCTTGATATTTGAATGACCATGCGCCTGCACCGCGGTGATGCAAGAGAGCGGTAGATCTAGACTTCAGCATACTGTGAAGAAGTTAACGCCGAGGGCCTAAACACCCACCTGCCGTTCCTGTTCTCCAAGTTGGATCCGAAGCTAAATGGTATCGTGCTTGATTCGGTTCCCAGGTTCTAATACTGAGAAACGCGTTGACAAAGAACAAAAGCTACGCCACGAAATAGAGGACTGGAGTCTTTGAATGACATCCTGTCGTGCGAAGTAGCAGGGTGTGCTTTGCGACCCAGCTGTGGTCGGTGGGCGTTGCTGGCAGTGCAATAAGGCGTCGACGCAGGGAATAACTGAGTTACCTGAAGCATAAACCGAGGTGTGAGAGAAGGATGAATATGAACATCGAAGAAAGGCGGCAGAGTCTTTCGGATCCTGTGCTACTGGCGTTGACTGTCTGATGTCCGGCCTACTCCCAAAAAATCATCAATGTTGCACACATCTGCTCCGTATAAGCGATATTCGAATATTTAGCTATGCACAAGACACCTTCTACCTATCCTCTAACCATCTCACCTGAGAACCAGGCTCCTCATTCCACTTCTATTTTTTTTTTTTTCTTGCTCCAGGGCATACCGTCGGAAAATTTGTTGTTGGAGGCCCGTCCCCATTTGGACGAAAAACACTGCCACGGTTGGGGGGGGGGTCGCCCTCAGGATTATATAGGTAGGCAATAAGGGTTTCCCTCAGGCTGCTGTGCTTTATGCTCTCGATAGGCGCTCGCCTGTTGAATTTTCGTTTCCGAACTCCCAGTATGCCATGCCATTTAGAGTTAACATGGTGGAATCACCGCATGAACTGGAATAGAACATCGAAATGAATCCTCTCATCTGTTGCATATGCCAGATGGTTGGAGTATAGTAGGATTCCCGAAATATCTGCACGAGAATAACCAAGCAGAAGCGTCTGAAATTTAACCCGGTGAGATGGCATGTAGGAACTGGAAAGTTGAAACGGTCACGTACCCTTTCTGAGTGAGTCACCAAATATCGCACGCCGCCGCTACAGATGCAGGGGGTGCATATTAATAATGGCGGGATTATTGGGTGTTAAGTATCCCAGCGTCAGTTAGATAAGAATCATTGAACTGCCAATTATTAGCAAACGTCTCAGAAAATCAATGCTCATCATCCTCGAATCCGTATCATATTTCTGCGTGTCATCTGTTCACATGGCGAAAATTGCCTATGCTTGTCCTAGACTTCGTATGCCGGCAGACTCGCCTTCCCGTCCCACTTCGTGATTTGCAACGCAGACAGATCCAACCCATTCATCGTGCGGACGTTCAGCGCCGTGGTGCGCCCAGCGACCAATATCCCGCCGATCGCGACACCGCAAACCGTGCAGAATTTGTGACACACAAGCTTCCTTCCGAGCGTATACTCCTCCAATGAGTCGAGTCCCTTGAACGTCACGGCCGTCGTAGCCGGGTAAATCCAAAGTGCTCCGTCCTGGTCCAATTGAGCGTTTCTCAATAACCGGCATAAAGCAGCATGAGGGGGAACTAACCCGGGCGCAAATACTGCAGTTGCACTCACGGGCAGTGGTGACTTCCTCCGAGCTCAGCAGCGTATATTATAATAGCCTACCGCGCCACAGTGGCAGCTGCCGTGATACACATTCGTCCCTTCGGGCACAGGGCCTGCAGTGACCGGCTCCGGACGGCATTTCTGGCGGCTCTGAGAGACCCTAACACGGATCCGTTTTTTCTGTGGAAAATTCGACTGCCTGGATTGCATCACTGGGCTATTAGCTCTATCTCCTGCAAGATGACTTGCCGTAGATTCAAGTCTCGTCAAGCACTCGGGGGAGGACATGTGGTCATTCCGAATACAGAATGTGTAGTTTACCATGTATCTATTTATTTTGTGGTCCCGCGGTTGGAGACCCAGGAGAATGGCGATATCTATGGAATCGTTTGAGCCTCAAATAATGGCCAATCCTCCGTCCTTTCTGGTCCCAATTCCTCCCTAGATTTGCCTGTCTGCCCCTCCTTCCATACTAAGAACTCAAGTCCTTGGCTACCGTTAGTTTTTCATCCCTCGGATGGTCGCAATCGGTGGCTGCTTTAAGTTTCTGCATCTCTGCTGCCATGGCTGCATATCGCTAGCGCCGGAAAACGAACACTGGGTTTCTACATTGTCTAATGGCCCTTCAATGTCTCCGCTTAAATCTACTCCAAATCATGCTGTTCTGGCGCAATATTACGTTCAACAACGGCGGGTTGGCGGCATTGGTCAATAATAAAATTGTAGCTATTATTAGGAGTCTGGCTAAAGAAATCTGACCCAACTTTGAGATGGCCCATTATACAAACCTTCCCCCGAGTCCGCCGCGCGACAAAGGATAATGTTGAAGTTGCGCATCAGCGGAGCGGGATTTGTAGTTCTGCGTGCTTCTATCCTCATTTGCCTGTCACTTTCAAGTAAGGGTCGCCCAGTACGCGCACACTTGGATCACCGACAGCTTGGGGCGGATCACACATTGATGGCAGATTGATTGTTGGAGCGCGGACTCACGAGTCCTGTTCTTGATGACCCGAGTCCTATTTTTTGATCGGATTTAGTAGGACTGGGGATCAGTGATAGGACTGGGTGAGTCCCAGGCCTATTCATCTCGTCGATACTCAAGGTGGAGGGGGTATCGGCTACCCCTACAGGCGTAGGGCAGCGGAACTTGAGCCCTGCGGAACTTAAGTGTCTGAGGCAGTCCCGACCGCACAAAACTTAAGTTGAGCTCATTGTATTTCATACGCCTCATCGATATGCCAGCATAACTAATTTCCTGCGCGCCGCGGAACCATCAGAATCAGAGACCCCTATAGTCGTCGGCATACCTTGAGCTGCGGGGATCCCGCGCAAATTACTCGGCTGGGCATAGGGTGATTGTGCAGCTTCACAGCGTGAGCCCTGCGGGTACAACGCACTTACTTGGAATACTACTCACAAGGCAGGCCTGGGCGGGGCCGAACAGCAGGCTTGAAATTTTGAACCTGGAGAAATGGGTGAGGAAACGAATTCGACTAGTAGGATGATCATTGATACAAGGCGGGTCCTGCAATGCAACGAATCTCAGTACAAGAACGGCACGTCAGAAGGGAAGACATAGATACACCTGCAGCGAGGTCAGTGAGCGCGCGGGGACGGGTAAAAGATGGGTGGAACGCACAGGGTGACGGGAGTATAGTGACCGCTCCCTGTCCCAGGGACAGGACTGTGAGCGCGAGAATGGCTGTGGAGATGAGCTTGAGAAGCATTCTGTAAGGGGATTATGTGATGTGAATTGGGAGTGCTCCTTTATATGTGTGCCTGCGGGATAATAATCTCGTGCCAGACGGATATCAATTGTTGCTAGTACCTAGATGGTGAATCAGGGTATCCAATATAACCCTGGTAATCGACGCTGTCATCGCCTCTATTAATATACATAAAGGTTAGGTGAATAGGACACATGTCGATTTCAACGAATGCTATCCTCGCTACCGAGCGCCAGCTGATGTAGACTAGCTTCACGCCATGACGACCGCATATTCTTGCGAGATAACATGTGAGGTGGATAGCGAACGGATCGAAGGGGGGTAGATTGCTATCCAAGTCGGTTCTCACCATAATTTTTTTTTTGTTCTTTTTTTTTTGGAGCGTTTGGGATAATGATACTTTGTCTGCGGAAGCATTCAAAGCTCATCCGCTGGGTTGCTGGGTATTAGCCAGTCGGTGCCAGTGAATTTTGAACACCCAAGAAAATGAACGCCTTCACTACATTTTAATGGCCCCTCGGCCAACTTGACCGAGGTTGGCCGAGGTTGGCCGAGGAGCCATCAAAATGTAGTGCTTAGGTGACAGGTGACACCCTTTGAACATTTGGCTGAAATAGTACAGTAGTCTCAAAGTACGGCTGGAGAGATATTCCAGTCGGGGAGCAATCCTGGTCGGAAAACAGTGCACAATCCGATGAGGCAATAAAAATTAGGCAGAATTTTTCGAAGAGGTACTTTTTCTTTCTTTCTTTTTTTTTCTCGTGTTCAGTTCTTTTTCTGTATCTTGGGCAACCTCTCAGAGACAGAATCGAACGGTATGTAAAAGGCGAACGAAAATACAGGGAAATCAAGGCTTCAGCCCCATTAGCTCAGATATTTACTCTATCCCGCGCGCGCGCTCCCGCACTCTAGCATCTCAGCACCAAATCTTCATTTGCTTCTTGCCCCAGACAGGCTTAGTTTTATGCAGAGAGAGACAACCTTCTCCACTGATGGAATTGAGGGCTCAAAAAGTGAACAAAAACAGACTAAAATAAAGGTGGAATGAAGGGGAATCAAGTGTTGTGCTTCCGTGTTATTTATTCGCCAGGTTCAGATAATTTATCTCGCCCCTCCACTGTCAGCGCCGAAGTGAATAGCCAACTCAACTCAGTTCAATTCAACCAGGTGCATCATAATTTTGAATAGTGTCTTGCTCCCCTGTGACTTACAGGAGTTCCTGAAAATAATGGCAAACACGTTTTTTTTTCGGCGTGTTTCCCAAAAAGGAAATTCGCAAGGGCGTCGCTCCTTTTGCCGTTTCTGCAGCTGCAAACGCCTTTTGCGACACATTCTAGAGTCCGGAGAACTTTTAACACACCACCGCAAGACTTTTGAGATGTAAAAAGATGATTAATTCATGTTATAAGTACAAAAATACGAGCACACTGCGAAGAGATGCTTCGCTACTAGTACGACGCCTCGTTGCAGCACCATAGGCGTCTGCGTCATTCCCAGGAGACGAAGCGCTGTCAAATGCTCCTCAGGATTAACAGGCGTCGGGTGCAGTGCAAGAACTCGAAGTAGATCCCCTGCTCGGACTTCTCGGCGGGCGGGCGGTGGTGTGCACAGTTTGCACGGAAGATAGCGTATATGCATCCGTTGTAGTGAGAGTGAGTCCACGTTGGCACCAAGGAACAGTCGACAGACGCGGGCCGTCCATGCCACGGACCCGAGCGCGACCCGGAACACGGTGGATGTGAAGCCGCCGAGGCGTGGCAAGAAGCCCAATGCTGTAGGAGAACAGGCCGTCAATACAGACGCGTCGCGATGGCGTTGAGGAGCGGCAGGATGTTCGGACGAACTGGCATTGAAATGCGGGCGATAGTCGCCACTGCTGACTGGATAACGATGAGCCGGTAGTGACGAGGCAGAACGCAATGGACGCACCGAATCCCGATTTGCACCGAGCGACACGTATTCTACATTCCTTAGCTGCCTTCAGTAATCGACCGAGTCGCAGATCCTCCTCTCAAATGTATCCGCGACGAGAATGTACAGAGGAAGATGGCGTGGATTGAGATCGATCATCGACACGACCTGGGAGCGGGTTTGCCGGGTCGTCGGGAGCCGAAAAGAATGACCACACATATTTTGCGATAGTGCTTGGGTTGTAGTAGTTCTAGAAGCTGAAGTCATCATTGGGTCAACGGGTAGAAATGTTACACGCACCAACGACTGAATCACCATCAATACTGCTACCACCGTCACCCGCACCACTACCTTTCTGCCTCGCTGAGCACATTCTCATCCCATGACGCAGTGCTCCACCTCCCAGGGACTTTCTCGGCTCTCTACGAGAAACACGAACAAGGGCGCCAAATGCTGTGAATACAGGGTACGCGGCGCCAAGTCTTGATCGACCGCACGGGAAATATATGCATCATATGTGTGCATTGAAAGACCCGAGTAGTGCCTGGAAGTGTGCTGGAGATGCGGCGAAGCTTAGGGAGGGCGCTGCTCGATGTGAGAGGCGCGAATGCTGCGAGACTTTCTTCTTGAATAAAACACGTTCGACTCCTGAAAACACCTTCCAACGTGTGGTCGGCGTCTCGAAATTGCTTTGGTTACATGCCCCGAAGGCGCTGGGCTTCGTACTTGAGGTCAGCGGACGATAGGATGGAAGAAGAGAGAAGCAAAGGCGAATTTCCTTTTTGGGAACCGCGCCGAAAAAAAAACGTGTTTGCCATTATTTTCAGGAACTCCTGTAATTTCAAATGAGCCGACCAGTCTCTTGTTGTACATAAGATTACGATGTTCTACAGCTTTTACTCTGTACACCTTCTTCCATGCCACCCTTGACTCGCCAGGACACCCGCCCCAGCATACATAGTTATTGGTCGGACAGCAATCCGGGGCTTCAAGGCCCGACTGTCAACCTTCTTGCAGTGGCGAAGCCGCTCATGAGGTGGATGTATCACCGCTAAGCATTAGCATTTGGAGATGTATTCGTCATATTTTCCGTTGGTGCCGGTCTCATTGGTTGAGCTCGTTGACTGATTCTGTAGGTGGGACTATGTCTCGTGGGTGACCAAGGCAGTGATTCTGTTGGCCAACTCCGACAGAGCTGAATCCGAGGTCGACACGCGCGTCGTAGTCGACTCACCGGTTGTCTATCATATCGTGCCAATGCTGGGGTCACCCGACACTGGAGTACGGAGTTCTTCATGCAGGCTGTTAGGAAACCTGGTGTCGCACAAGTGCACTGCCCGAGCATCTTGGAGCTAAAACCCTGCAAGCGACTAGTGTCCCTCTTGCGGTGAGTTCGTCTCTTTTCTTGGACGCGGTCCTCGTTTGAATAAATCAGTGCACTTGATCTGGGGCCATGTACCCGTTATCTCAGATCGCCCGATGGTTAGAAGGCGCGCAGGCTATTGTCGATGCGAAGCTGGACCACGTCTTGACATTACTCGAATCACTGAACCCAGATGTCCGGCACTGGACTTGCAAGCTAGTGGGAAACCTCGCTAGCTAAAGTCCACTGTGCCTTGACTTCGACCCAAACCGAAATCGACTATCACGCCTCAAGCTTTAAACGATTGAACACCAAGACATTTGTATTCTACAAAAGCAGTAATCATGGGTGTCGACCTTTCAATAAGTGGCCATGTCCCGCTTGATATAAGTATTTCCTTCCGCCGCTTCGTTCGCGGGGAAGGCCATCCGATTACTTGGTCCATCAAAGTAGTGCCGGAATGTCACTACTATTGTAGCTCCCGGGGTCTACAATGAGGATATACAAGATGCGGCACACTCGGTAAAATTAGAACTGACTGAAAGGCGGCTCAGAGCCGTCTTTGATTTGTGAGAGAGCCGCATGCAGCTCAAATGCGGCACTTACCATTTGGGGACGACGCGCTGCAGGCTGATGCTGCCGTGGTCGTGTAGCTGCTCTTTCCTTCCTACCACCATCGCGCCTCACCCAATTCCCCTCACCAACGTTCGAGGATGCAGCAACGTCGGCGCATCACTCGCCCACCGACCTCCTGTCATCCCGTATCTTGATGCGACGGAGTTTGGTAACAGGTATGAGTACCGCGTGCCCCAGTCAATTTCTTGTTAATTTTGGGGCATTCGCAAGTTTCATTAGGCATCTGTTGTGGCAGGGTATTCAACTTACTTTGTTGTGCCCTCGCATTCAAGCCATAATTTCTGCGGACGGCACTGGCGTGTCGCGCTGCGCTAGATTTTACAGCTCTTTGCGGTACAACAGGCGTGGTTCGTTTTTTTCTGTTTTGGCAAGTTTTCACGAGAACAGCTGCCCTGAGCTCAATTCTCAACTGTTTCCCCTCAAAATAGGCTCATTCGATTCGCATTGAAAATCCACAGCGAATGGAATACCGGTATTTTTGATCCTTTTACGTAATAGAATTACTTCCGGAAAATTTTGGTTTGGAGTAGGACACCTGTAGCACTCGGAATACTGCCCCGATTGGCCTAATCTTTGTATATGCTATACGTCTGATGTGACCCTAGCCAATGTGGGTGTTTACGGAGCCTAATGTACTCAAACTTCCATGGACAGCTCTACCTATGGTAGTGTCTGGATATCTACTTCGCTAAAGTGTGCACTAGATCACAATCACTCAGCATGTAATATAAATAAACACACCGTTGTCTAGAGCCGCATCAGACATATAGCATATCCAAAGATTAGGCCAATCGGGGCAGTATTCCGAGTGCTACAGGTGTCCTATTCAAAACCAAGTTTTTCCGGAAGTAATTCTATTACGTAAAAGGATCAAAAATACCGGTATTCCATTCGCTGTGGATTTTCAATGCGAATCGAATGAGCCTATTTTGAGGGGAAACAGTTGAGAATTGAGCTCAGGGCAGCTGTTATCGTGAAAACTTGCCAAAACAGAAAAAAACGAACCGCGCCTGTTGTACCGCAAAGAGCTGTAATGGAGTTTTTTTTTTTTTTTGGCGAGGCAGATTTCATCTGAAAACCGATTTAATGTGGCTAATATTTGTTTCGCATCCCCGTGCACTTGCCTCAGTGTTAGCCTGTCCGCCTGAGCATCTGCATCGGACCTTTCTTAAATAAATTTCCGGATACCTGCGCAGCAGGCTGTCACCTTCCTCTCGCAAATTGCATGCTGACATTGACACAAACCGTGCGATGAGCAATCTGTCTCACTCAATCCTCCACAGATATTCCATTTGATTGCTCGCGACAAGTCTGGCTGCAACTAATGTTCCCTGTCTTTCCGCCATTTCTCCGCATTCCAATTCGATTTTCGTGTCAGTGCGAGCGGCGTTTTGCGTTGCTGCTGCCTTGTCATATACTACATGAGTTATTTTTCTGTCAGAAGGTACGTCAATCGACGAACCGTGAGAAACTGCGTTGCGATGTGAGCTTATTGTATTTATTTTCGAAACTGGAGCACTAATCACTACCCAGTGGGAAATTGGGTTCCCCACCTCAGGTACCCTCACAAGCGGCTGCTTGAGCTGTGATGTGAGCTTTTTCTTTTCATCTTTGCCTCCCACAGCCACAACTGCTGTAATACTGTGTAATGCAAAAGTCCTGGCCTGATGAACAAAGAATTTAAAGGCTTCAGACCGGGTTAATTTCATAAATAGTGGGATAGGATTCTAACGTCTGCTTCCGTCATACTCAGTACTTTACTGGAATGCATTTGCATGTTGTAAATGAATTGTGCAGAGGGACACTATCCAGTCCTTTTGCACCACCCATCTAGCGCTCAGATAAGTGGTATTGCAACTCTTGACAGCTTGCAAACGGGTATTGTAGATGTGACGCTCTTTATTTGAAGGGCGGCACATGAGCCGCTGATGGCATGCGATGTGGAGGGACATGTGCCACCTTTGATTTGAAGTGCCGCTGTTCTAATTTTACTGAGAGTGGCCGCCCTCTCGTTGGTCCCGGGTCTACAATAGATAGCTGAGCTCTATGGAGACAACGCAAGTCTATGGAGCTCTACGTAGGAACTTCGGCTCTAACGGCGTCTACCGAGACATCGCCACTCCACTCCACCCCGCGGGCGGTGTCTCTATCAAGTTTCTAGATGAAGAGTCCGAGATGAATAAACTCTACAGCTTTTGCTCTTTACACTTACTCCATGCTGTTGAAAGCTGTACTACAGCAGCAATCGGATCGGATCTTCATCAAGTCCGCGTTCTTCTCCCGCTTGTTTTCCTGTACAACAGCATTCCATTTTGAGCCAGATTATTATCTCGCATTGTTCGACTACTATGGAAGTAGATAGCTGTATCTACGGACTTGATATTTATAGTCTTGAATGCTATATTCGCCTTAGGCGTCAGAGCCACCGAGCGCGCCTCCCCCAGCTTCGAACCCGTCAACTAATCCTCCCTCCAACACTGGGACAGAATCACTCACCACACCTAAGATTGTCCCTCTTCCTCCTTCCAATCCACCCTTGAGCTCCGCTACCCCGCCGCCTGACTCGCCTCCTACTCCTGAACCTCGTCGATCCACCCGTGAATACGTGCCGATATGCGCAAGATATCGCCCGCGCGAGGGCAATGTCGATAACCTTGCGCGTAACCGTGGCCGCCTTCCAACGGGCATGCACGCCGCCACTGTTCTTGAGGAAAGCGCTGCGGAAGTGTATTATGACGACTCTGTTGAGTACGCACTCGTTGCTGATACCAGTGAAACCGAGGGACTTGAGGAGCGCAACCTTGCGGAAGCGCGCCGCTCCCCTGATTGGCTGCACTGGGAGAAGGCTATAAGGGACGAATTTGCGATGCTTGAAACGAATAGGATTTGGGAACTGGTCGACGCACCTGCAGGCGCCAACGTGGTTGGTAATAAATGGGTATTCCGCGTCAAACGCGACGCCGCGGGCCGTATCCAGCGCTACAAAGCGCGCCTCGTCGCGCAGGGTTTTTTGCAAGTCGAAGGGGCCGATTACTTCGATACGTTCGCCCCCGTCGCCCCTCTCAGTCCGTTCGCACCATACTTGCATTGGCCGCACGTCTTGACCTCGATCAGATCGGTGTCAAAGGGAGCATATTTAAATGGGAAATTCACCGACGACGAGCGCAGTTTAATGCCCAGCCCACCGGCTTCCCTTACCCCAGCTTCAATGGCAAGGTATTGCGCCTCGTCAAAACGATTTATGGCCTAAAGCAGAGTGGACGTCGCTGGTATCAGCAATTCACCGAGATCTGCGAGACATGCAGACTCACCCGGTGCAGCACTGACCACGCGGTCTTCTACCGGCGCAACGACGACGGGATCGTCATCCTGGCCGTGCATGTCGATGACTGCACAATTGCAGCGTCGAGTCTCGCGTTGGTCCATGAGATTAAAGCCGGCATTGGAGGTTGTGGATCTAGGCGAAATCCACTGCCAGTGGCTGTTGGGCATAGAAGTAAAAAGGAATCGCGCGGAACGCACCTTATCCCTCTCCCAAAAATCCGACATAGCCTCCATCGTCCACCGTTACAATCTGAACGACGCGAAGTCTCTTTCCATCCCCACAGAGGAACTTGCCGTTATGCGAAACGTCCCATACAAGGAGTCTGTTGGCTCGTTAATGTACGCGTCACTCGCGACAAGACCGGACATTACCTTCGCCGTCACCAAACTGTCGAAGTTTCTTATAAACCCCGGACCGGCGCATTGGGACACTGCAAAACGCGTCATTCACTATCTGAAAGGCACAGCTGAATTAGAGCTTACCTATGGCGAAGCTTCGCGCAAGTTCACAGCCTGGGTTGACGCAGATGGAAGTCGAGAGGAGGAAAGGCGCGCGCATCAACAACTTGACAAGTGCTTTTCTCGCAGCTTTTCGCACTTATTTTTGGGCTTTGGGCTTTTTGTGGGTTTTTTCGTCCCTTTTTATCTGGCTTTTATCGGCTGACAGCCCTATTCAGCTTTTCAAAACTTTTGACACCAAAAATCTTCGATGTAGTGAATTGCATACTGTAGAATGAGATAATAGATGCCGCATTGATTCCAACAACTCTGTATGTGCACATTCTGGTAGAGTCAACCTCTTGGCCATACCTTTGAATAGTTTCTTATAAACAGACGCTACAACAATTGAGTGCTCGTACCTCGCATGTTGTAACCTTTGAATGAAAGCTGGCTGGCCTGCCAGCCTGAGTGAGGGAGTCGCCGTGTTTATGCCCGGAACTGCATGAGCTTGGAGATCAATTTGAATCGAAACGAACAGAGTCGGAGGAACAGGAATTGTAGTCGAAACACTGACTCGGAACAGAGCGAGTCGCAAGAATCACCAAATAGCCGATGCACGTGGTTCAATTGATTGACGAATCAGCGTCAAATGATGAGCGCCCATGTTGATCTTTCTTCCTTCCCACCACGACGACACTCTCCCCGCCCCTGCCTCGCGCCCTCCCCTCCTTATTCTCCGCGTCTGAGTTCACTCCTCGACACTCTACCGACATCGGATCTGCTCTGTGGCCAATCTGGCTCCTCAATCCCTCGTGTTTGTTCTTCAAGAATAGTTGCCCTTCGCAAGATACTCGTCAAGTCTCAAGACCCTTAAGTTTCAAGGACACCTCAAGTTCCAAGGCCTCAAGATTCAAGACCTGTCAGCATGGTTCAAGTCCTTCCTCCTTCGGGGCTTATCCATCGTCTTCGAGCGCATCTCCTCTTCCTACTGTTTTCCCCCCAAACCCCATTGCATCAAGGTCTATCCCTTCCCTCCAGCAACACAATAGCGACGTGGGTGTTGATATCACAGATATACGTGACTGGTACGTGCCTGCAATCTCCATCGACGACACTTCTGCCTCTTGATCAGCAGCT
>JARJLF010000880.1:0-122357 GCA_029378395.1 Mycena leptocephala | reverse complement strand
TAGCAATGCTTCGCACGTGTGAGATGCAAGACAACACTGAAGTTGGCCGTACTCTTGCGCACGATTTTTAAACCCCATTTCCATCCAGCCATCTCACAGCTTTGTTAGGTTTCATCACTCGCTCCAGGTGTGACGTTGCAACCGTATGCGCGCCGATGTCGAGCCCTTTCCGGGGAGTTTGCGCAGCGTTACAAAAAGGATCATCAACGTTATCTCGAATACTCGCGCAGTCGGTAGATTGGTAGGAATGATGTGTTCTAATCTACTCAAGTGATACGTACATAACAACGTGCAGTGTCTCATTCATGTTCGAGACTCGCAACGCAACTCGTCACAAGTTTTGGGTTCTATACTAGCCAGGAGGGGCCAAATAGTTCCCAAAAAATTGAGGGCGTTGAACGAATGTACATATATCTACCCAGAAGAATTCGTACTGCTGCAGGGCTACATTTGCCGACCCACAAATATCCAATCCCCGTTGAACACGAACTCACGTGACTGTATCAATGTAGGTTGACGCAATTAAAGAGTGAGTTCCCTGTGCTGTTATCTTTGTAAGGTACGTAGTTGCGTTGGTCAGCCAGGAACGAGGATACCGCCACAGAAACAGATGACATAAGTCATTCTCAACAGGAACCAAGAGCCGACGAAGTTGCACATTCACGCTGCCAAATCTGGCATGCGACGAGCTTGCTTCGCAAGCCGACGAACTTACTCAGGACCTGACGAACTCCCGCGATCCTACGTACTGACGAAGTATGAGAGGGCTCAGACTCCTCATCTCAGCCTCCCGATCCGGAGGATGATGACGCAGTGTGGGAGGTGGGAACGCCGCAAAGGATCTGGGCCAGACGACCAAAGAGAACAAAACCGAAAAACTGAATGGCATCCCACCTAGCGTCTAAGATGTATGAGAGAAAATAATACGTCGAGCTGGAATTTACCGAGATCGACTTGGAGTATACCCGCCGTTCTAAGAGTCTGAAAAGTAAAGGCAAGCAACAGGGTTCACTCGCTCATACTATTGGCAGAGTGCGAGTCATTTGCTGGGGGCGGGGGCGGCGGAAAAACGGATTGCCTCCTGCTGTTGAGACCAATGCTGATGATTTGGTGTGCAAAAACCACATAGACCGTGAATATCAACAATTCAATACCGTGAGAGGCTACTTGAGCTTTACGTCGTTCTTGATTAACCATGAACAGGGATAATTATTCTGGGAACACAGAGCAAAGATGTTTGCTGATTCGGCGTGTGTATTGGACTGTAGATCGACAGACCAATATTAACCGTTCTTTAAACAAATGAGTCGTCGGCGGTGCAATTGCCCCATGAAGGTTATCTCCATCTTTTCTTACTCTCTTCTCGTCCTTGAGATTAACATTTTCCATCTTCATTTACATTCAAAACCATCCCCATTGATGCAACTACGCACTGTGCAACCGTCGCCGCAAACAGCACCGCAGACTTTGTTTCCCCATTTACACTGGCAGACCTCCTCTTTCTACCACCGTGGCCTGTGCAAACGAGGCTCGCCGGCACGGAGCCAAACTCAACCAGCCGATCCCCCATACTGCGATCCGCAACCATTAACCGTTCTTTAAGCAAATGCCTCGTCGTCAGTGCAATTACCCCATGCAGGTTGTCTCCATCTTTACGCACTTTCCTCTCTTCTCCTCTCGTCCTCAAAATCATGATCTCTAAGGCTCCAACCTTTTCCGTGTATAAACGTTTATACACGGTTATAACCGTTTCCGTTTCCGTTTCCGTTTTTCGTACCGCCGGGTTCAAACGGTTTGTAAACCTTTTCTACACGGTTTAAATGGTTTAGCAATTGGGAGCACTCAGTCGCATTTACCAAGCAAAATTCCGCTGAAATCCAGGCTGAATCTGGGCTAGGAGTGTCTCTGAAATCTTCAGACTCTCTCTCACAATAGCATAGATCCATGCTCTGACCTCCAAAAAAAACTCAACAAGCAATGTGATCCGAATATGGCACTTCCTCCTAGTCTTTTATAAACAGACGCTACAACAATATGGTGCTCGTACCTCGCATGTTGTAACTTCCTCCGGTGGTTCCTGACTTGGTGCGTCGAGCCGTGCTTACTTACCTTCTCGAGTACGTTCGACTTCAACTGAACAGCATTGATGCCTAAAATCATCGACTCCCGGTGTCGCTAGACTATTTCATCTAGGGCTGTCATTTTCGAATTCAAGCTCACTGCGCCATTCACGAGTCTTGGTGACTCGAGGACCATGGTATGTACCATTTTGAACTGAATTTCATCAATATATCGAACTGAAATACACAGAAGGTCGCAAGTGAAGCAATACCTGGTTATCTAGCAGCCCTGAGGCTGAGCACTGCCAGTTTCGGGTCAGTACTTCTGATGCCCTGAAAATTACCGTGTATAAACCGTTTCAAACGGTTTTAAAACGTTTTCCAACCTTTTCCGTTTGTTGTGCCCAGATCCATACACGGAAAACAAAAGGTTGGAGCCTTAATGATCTCCTTCCCCATTTTGGATTTAGTATTGTCTCACTGCGGGAACTTCGCCGTGATTACCCTTGGCTCTTACCATCATGTCACTTTTTACAACTTCAAAATCTGGCATCTACTGGACTCTGGGACCCAAAGCACTGTCCGGGGTGCTGATGCGCGGTGCATCCCCGGGTGGATTGGCCAAAACCGCGTGCTCGCGACCTCTGGACGAAAGGCTAGGCACTGCTTCTTAACCGCTCACAGTCGTCGTGCGGAATGCAAGAGCATGACGGACACCCATCTAACGGTGGCCCTGATGACTCTGTGTCAACGCGAGGAATCTTAATCGACCCAGGCTCCGGTGACTGGACAGTTCCTAACATGAATAACTGGACAGAAGAAAATTAGTCAAACCCACCCAGGGGTAGACATGAGAAAACAGCAAGAGATTACAAGCAGAGATGCAATGCGGAGAAGCATGAAGTAAGGAAGGCGGAGGACGACTGTCCCGGCGATTGTACTGTACACCGCTCTTCCCAATCATATGCTATGCATCTGGACGGTTTTTATCATGTCTGACAAAGTGAAATGAACGGCAATACATCGGCAAAAATCTGGGTGGCCCACAGAGCGCTACGTAGCACTCCACAATGGTCGCCGTACCCTCCGGGGCTGCAGGAGTTTTCACTGCGCAGTACTAACCGGAATACTACATAATGCCTCGCGCTAAAGCAATACAAAAAGATCAGTTTGCTGTTGTAAATGCCTCCGGACTGGGAGGGGCTCATCACTTCAGTCCCCGGAATGGGAAAATTATTGTGGCGGCGATGGTTGGAAATGCACCGAACGCTCGGGCTCTGGCACGGTGTGATGGAGAGCAACAGTCGGCTGCTAGTTCCGGCACACGAGAGGGTTCGGTGGGTGGTCGGTCCAACGAGGTGAGTGGCGTAGTGATAGTATTGACCAGGGGACTAACTACGGACATCAGAGGCTTATATACTACGGTGAATCCGGGTTGCCAGGTGACTACGGAAATCAACATCAAGGAATCAGATCAAAGGAGTGTGATATCTCGGCGTAAGGACGCGCCGAGTCAAAGTCAAGGAGAGTGGAGGGGAAAAAAGAGTGTAAGGGAATGGGGAAATTAAATAAAAACTCAACTGTTACACACGGTGTCCGGATTCGCGGTCTCAACTCGATGTGTATCGACCAGAGGCAAAACAGAACAGCATTGCCGGTCACCTCGCCCTTGATGCAGCATGAAGAGAGAATGAGCCCGTTCAGGCTATCGGAGACAAGCTGTGGTTGATATATAATTCGGTATGCCACAAGTATGCCAGATGGCTATGCACACACAGCAAAATGTAGCGGCAGCTAATCAAGTATCATGATTGACTATAAATTGACTTTGCGGCCGGACCTAATGAATCATCTCGCAAAAACTAAAGTAAACGCCGTTTGAAGAAATTCATTTAGAACATTCGGAGTTTCCCGACCACAGCCTCAGGCACGTGTCGTGCACGGACCAGTTACGCGAGCCCGTTCTCCCACGTCCCTCTTACGCGTCGCTCCTGCCTTGATCTGTGCCTCATCGTATATCCTCCATGTCTAGCCTCAAGCGCCCCGCAGAAGACGACGCCGAGGCTTCAGAGAACACCTCCGACGTGGCCACTGGTACCGAGAAAAAACACGTCGCTGCGCCTGCCCCATCTCATGATTCTCGCGACGAGGAGTACGACGCGGGACTCTATAGCGCTCACGAGGGCCCGCGTCCCCGGGTGTCGCGCGCACGCCTACAGGAGCAACAGAGTTGATGAAGACGCTGCACGATGCGTACGAGGCGAAGCGCGTGCTGAAGCAAGGGGAGACGCGTGTTGAGTTCGAGGGATTGGACACGAAGAACAAGAAGGAAAAGGTCGTGGGGAAGGCGTCCATCGGGGACCTAGAGGCACGCGTGTAGAGGTGGAAGGTCGCGGAAGGGAAGACGGTGGGTCTCCGAGAATTTCTTTCCGTGAGATTAATGACGCGTCCGGTTTCTCTTCTGATATTTCGACGCTAGCTCGCATCCGGCGCGCAGTTCACCGAGGCGGACGCGACCGCCTTCGCGCCTAAGACTACCGTGCACTACGCGTACACCATCATGCAGTCCTGGGCAGATTACTACGGCGACAACGGTGGGCACACCTTCGCCAGCGTCGTGCTGAAGCCATCGGCCGTCCCCGCCCTCACCTCCGCCAAGCTTCCCTCGAAGGGTCTCGCGAGCATGAAGTTTTTCCCCAGTCGACGGCCAAGATTGCGTGTTGGTGGCCGAGGAACGCGAGAGCAAGCACAAAGGGAAGTGCTATCTGGGCGTGGCGAGACGCTGGGTGGAGATTGGGACGCGGAGGAGGGGAAGAAGGGTCCCGCCCGCAAGAAGGTGAAGACGGCCTGAGAACTATCCGATTCGACATACCTAATTGGCGCACTGCTGCCGCTGCCTTTGTTCTGTACATTCGCCGTTCTGGATAATCATCTTGCAAATCCTCACCGCATGTTGAATCACCTACAGCTTCTGTCTCCGGCTAAGGCTATTTTTCTTGCGCATTTCCCACCATCACCTCCGCTATCTATGGCTTGTGTACCCTTGGCAAGGACTGGAATGATAATTCGAGGAAGATCTATCCAAATTCGGCGGCCGAACGGAGTGTTAATCATGGACAGTCTGTATGCTTTGAATGCCGTGCTTTAATTTCCTGACTCACTTTCTTTTTTGTACCTTGCTGTTCAGATGCCGAGTTAAAAGAACAACTGCCACACATTGTCATTATTCGACAGTGATAGTTCCGATGCACCGCCGAGTTCGATCTAAATAGGGCCATCTAAAGGAAAAGAAGAAGTGTTAATATCGAAAATCAAATGCATCAGTTCCTCCCTGCTTTCAGAATTGATCTAGTCACACTGCTGACCAACCGACATTCGGAACGGGGCTTTTATTGTACACACCAAGTTAACTAATCTCTGTCCCCACTATTCTGAACCTCCTTGGCATCTGTCTCGCTCATGCGCTTCGCACTCCGGCGTCGCACGTCGACGAATGTCACCAGGAAGCAAGAGAATCCGACACAGGCCATCAACTGTCCAAGCCGTGAATCAGCGTGGGTGTCATTCCCAAGAACTAACACGCACCCCGCTAAACAGCGCCGGCCGCCACCACACAAAGTGTCCGGTCAGAAGCGCACCGTTAATTGGAGGACCTGCACAGATAGAAGGTAGTCGCGGGTAAGAGGCGCGCAAATGTCAGTTCGACGGCAGGGGGGGAACGACGCACCGACGAGGCCCCCTACGCCAAACACTGCGAAAGCGACACCCATGCGGAGTCTGTGGGCAAAATAAGATGTATATTAACGGATATGTCCCAGCGGCCTCACCCGAGTTCACCCATGTCTTCTGTAAGGATCGCGAGAATCGGCGGTATCAGTGTGATATCTGTACGGAAAAAAAAGTTTCCTTAAGACACGGAGCAAACCACGCAGAGAGGAAAAGAAGCGGGATACGCACAGACACCGATGCACAGCCCATACAGCACACCGATCACGACTACGCTTGGCGATAGTCCTGAGCGCGATCATGGACAGGATGAAGACAGCTCCACAACCCATGGCGACCGAGAACACATTGATGATCCCGAGCCTCTGCGCAAAGAAACCCTGGGGCAAGGCGGCCTACAATGCTGGAGCCGTTCATAATTACGAGCTGAATTGCAGGCATCACCGATCCGTACCCACAACTGACATAGATGGACTTACGGAGTAGAAGGAGAGCTTCTGGTTGATTCCGTGCTTCACGGCGTCGAGCTGTAGGAAAAACAGCGGGAAGTAGACCCCGACGAAATATGTGGAGATGCTGGAAGGATCAATAAATCTGACTGGTATGATGATGTATACGATGTGTGGAACGTACCCGACAATCGTGAAAACGTATGACTTGTCCCGGGCGAAACGCTGCAAAGACCTCCAAAAACGGCAGGTGGGTCGGGGAAGGCTGGAGCCGGGGCGCATCAGAAGGCACGCGACAATGAGAAGGCCGCTGACGAGGGCGGAGCTCGCGCGGACAGCGTTTTCAAAGCGAGAGACTGAAGGGTGTTGTTGAGCATGATCGGGTGTACGACAGCCCCGAGGGAAGAGCCCGACGCAACGATGGCCATGGCCAGTGCATGTCGTTTTTGAAAATAATGAGAGACCACGGCGATACTTGGGACATACATGGCCCCAGAACCGAGACCCAGGCCGAGACCCTGCGCGAGAAATATCTATTGAGACTAGTTTCAGCAGATGCCAGGTAGGGTACGAAGTAAGTCACCTGATAGAGTTGTTGCGGTTTGCAGAGCGATAGCATGAACATGCTGAAGCACTGAAGGAGAGCCCCGCCGCAGACAATGCGGTAGCTGACTGGAAGTTAAGTTTGAACTATTACTGATGGCGACAGAAAGCGTACAAGTGTCCTCGGTCGTAGTAGCGGCCACCGACTAAGCCCACAGAAATTATAATGAAAGCATTGATGCTGCCGATCCATCTGTGATTGAGCTCAGAAATGGAAATCAAGTCGGCGAGGTCGGAGCTCACGAAATTGCCGAAGCTGACGATTGCGTCAAGTAATACCGCGTGTAGAAATTGAGGGAGGTTTATCATGTAGCTTTACTGCGGGTTGTGGGATAGATTACCTTGATAGACACCGAAAGAAGTCGTATATCTGCCGAGGACGATGAGAGTTAATATCATCTTTGAATGAAACTACAGACCCGAAACCACAAAATTGGACAAGGAATCTGAGAAGACAATGCCAGGTATTAGCAATATGGGCCTCGCATTGATGCAACAGGGATGATGGTACGCACGCTCCAGCGACCGTAGCCCACCCTCGAAACCCACCTTCAGGAAATGTTGCTGTGCAATCGGATTCCCCTTTGGAAAGTGTCGCATCGGGGCCCGATGTTTCCTGTGTCTCGGTTTTCCGACTATCTGTATCGTCCATATCCGCCATGTCTTGAGAACGGGACGTCGTCATTGGCACCATCGGTGCAGGTAGGTATTAAGGTGGGTCTGCAGGTCAGCAGCGACGATGGGGCTCTTCCTCCGCCCGTATTTAGGGTGTTCCGCGCTTCCTAAGATGCTGCATGTTGCAACATATCATAACGTCTGGCTGACAGTGAGCAGCACAGATCCATCTTCTCAGAATCTCCTGCCAGGAGTCCTAGACTCTTACTGGCAGTTGGCGCTAGACTCGTTACCAGTCTGCCACGGCAATTCTTTAGTGCAAGCACTATGCCGTAGGCAGACTGGTACAACTCGGGACACGCCAAAGGGCTGAGCCCGGAGTTTGAAATTCTTGGGTGGCGCCGATGACGGCAGATGACGTCGTTACCGGTGACGTCGGTCCGAAAGTAAGTTTCTCGATTAAAACTGGCTCTCGCGTGCAGACTCTCTGGGGGTAAAATAAAAAATCTGAAAAGACAGAAGTGTAGCTATGAGTCTTACATCCCTACCACTCCTTTGAACTGAAAAGAAATAATTAAATTTGATGCCATAACGATGAAAATGGAAATTTTCAAACTCCGCGCTCAGCCCTTTTAACACTCCCGAGTTGTACCAGTCTGCCTACGGCATAGTGCTTGCACTAAGTGTTGCCGTAGCAGGCAGACTGGTTACGAGTCTAAGTTGGCGCAAGGCCGGCAGCCTTCACGCTATTCTTTGACAAGGCATCTTCATTGAAAGGAACGCCGTGGATTACAAGTCGTTCGGCGAACACATCAGACCTCAAATCGCCAGGAGAAGGAATCAAGTTGGAATCAAGGATAGAAGGACGGATGCGTGACAGTCACTGTCACTGTGAGAGTGTGACTGAGGCAGTGCTTTCAGACACAGCCCCGAGGTTGAATTCATTTTTTTTCAGAACGCTGCTCTAAAAATTATTGTTCTAAGGTGTGGCGGTTGTCTCAGTTTCATCGACTAAGTTTTTTCTGAACGGAGACCACGGGAACAGAGGCTTGAAGGAAATGCCTCCCAACGTTTTAACGCGCCAGATTGCGACAACAGAGAAGCAAGAAAGAAACGCCGATGCCAATGACTGCTTATTCAGGGGTCAATACTTGGCTCTTATGAATTAATATTGCAATTGGCCAACTAGAGATAACCGCAATAGAGTCTGTGTAGGTATTTATTAACCTGACGTGGCGAACAATCAAAATACTGGTCTGAAAGCAGTTGAACTAGTTCCTCACTCTTAGAAGTCCGAACATTTCTCCACGACTCGGGCGCTCCAAGAGAACCACTGTCAACAACCCCTGTGCGTCCTCCACTGCTACATACCAGGCTTTCCGGGTTTGCTGAGCAAATGGATTCTAACGGCCTTGCCTGCGTCCTTCGTGGGAAGAAGTGGTATTGTCTCCTCAATCTCCGCATTCAAATTACAGCGTCTGTATACAGTATAGACTATCTAGATCTGATTCTACAGCTTGCACGGGACCGCCAACGCCTGCTGCGCGGTCACCAGCGCCGTCGTGATCGCCGTATTCGCCGCCTTCACCGCATCAATCGTCGCATTGTCGAACCTGCATAATCCGTCAGTACACCAAATCATCATACGTGCAAGACAACCGCGTCGTACGAGAAAGTCTTGTTAAGCGTCCCCTGCGCGGTCGTGAGGCCATCAACGATCAGCGCCGCGTCGGCCTGGCTGGGCTGCTTCCCCTGGAACAGGCTGAACGCGATGTTGGTCGAGCCGTTATTCGCGGTAAGCAGCGACAGCTGCGCCGACAGGATGTTTTGCGCGCTGCCGATGTCGTTGCTGGGTTTGGCGTGAGGATGCCCCGTTCATTCGTTGGGAAGGGGAGGAGGACTTACGCAGTATTGGTGGGCCCGAGGCTGGTGCGGGCACGCTCGATACCGAGGATGGCGGCGACGCTGGCCTGGTTGCAGTCAAGTGCCGTTTCGGCACGGGGATGGAAGGGTGCTATACTCTTGGAGTTAATTCACACAGTAATGAATGTACTTGGATTAGGTTCAACGTACCAGCCAGAGTTTGGAGCATGCAGACGAGGGTAGCAAGGGCAAAAATGACACGGGCCATGATTAGGGAGATGCCGAAGACGAAGGCGGAAGAGGGTAAAATAATGAGAACGAAATGACACTTCAAGTGCAGGACACCAGGCCGGGGTAAGAATGAGAATGATTTATTGGGAGCGCAGGCTCGTCTCTTTATACCATGCCGCTAACTGGGGAGATTGGTTGTGGTTTCACTGCCCGTGAAAGCCATGGCCGAGAGCAACCCATCAAACCGCAGTTATTTCTCGAAGAGAATGTTCATCAAGACGCGTATCCTTCACGGTTAGAGTAGTTGCTTACCAGCACACCCATCTATCTCTATGTGGACGCTGATGGATTGAGGTTAGTGAATAAACGGCGCCGTCCCGCAAGTAATGGTCAACCTTTACAATAGTATGAAAGCTCCAGAACAAGCTAGAATCCGGAATCCAAAACTGCGTTTCGAAACGGAGGATCATAAAATAAATCTGAGTGCATCCCGCGCCGAGACCTCCGATGATTACAAGTTCAAGTCCAACGCCGAGAAAGCCGGGGACGATTACCTAATCCAGCCGAGAAGCCCGGCGGGTTTTCTGTGGTGCGTGTTAGTTGGCGCATGTTTGTTTCTGGCCAGGTACTTCAGTGAACGAGGTCGTCTTCGAAAGATATATATAGATGGTTTAACGGCTTCATCAAGCCTTCTTTCGCGCCTTGAATATTTGAAATTTACTTCCTGCTGCGCCCTTTTCAGCCTACAGCAGATTGTTAATAAATATGCTTATGAGCAGCGATGCGAGATTTGAGGGATAACTGGAGAATTGCACAGCCCCGAATGAATATCGCGGATGGAATACAATCCTTGGTTCAAGTAGGACTCTGAAGGGAAGTTCACCATTTGCAGTTCAAACAGGGGTTGTGCTGAGCTGAGGAGTGCTCAGGGTATTTATCTAGACCTAAAGTGAGCCGCATGGGATTGAAAACAGGTCAAAATTAATAGAGTAGCACCCGCAGAATAGTGAACAGCACTGGAACGATACCCTCGACGATGTGCAACACATCGTGAATTTGATTTGTAGCCGAAATGGGGTAGTGGTGGTGAGGACACCCGTCCGCCGGTGGGGTGGGAAACTCCTTCGTCCTGGGAGGGTCGAAATTTTTTATCAGCCCTATGTCATCGAATCCCGATTCCCCCTTGTTGGGCGTTCTCTAAAGATCTTCAAAGTTCTCGACGATTTGGACCACCCGAAGTAAAAAAAGATCTAGGCTTTGTCCAAACAGTCCAACAAGGGTCTTCAAGGTTGCTTCAAGGGCCTTCATAGATATGCAATATCATGTGGCATATTTTGGGGCTTCTGATTCTTTGATCACATCACAATTAGCACCCTCTCCTGAGTCCTGAGTACAAGGCAAGGTAGTAGCTAGGATTTGTGATTGAGCGTCTGTGTAGATTAGATCTGATCTTATCTACACAGCCACACTTTCCCTTTTCGCCACGTCCTCAGAAAGCCTCTTCACGCTTTCCTATCGTCCTCAAGCCTTCTTCTTAAATCATTTTTTGGAATTTATTCAGAAACACGACTCTAAAAATCCTTGCCCAAAATGCCGCTGACTGGTTGAGTCCGAGATTGGTCGTGCCCGTGAAAGTCATAGCCGAAAGCAACCTATCAAACCGCAGTTGTTTCTCGAAGAGACGTAAGTGCTCACCAGGACGTGTATTCTTGACGGTTAGAGGAATTACTTGCCTGCACACCCATATATACCAGGCTCTGTGTCGACAAACCGACGAATTGAGGTCCAGCGGAGTAAATGGCGCCGTCCCGCAACTTCGGGACGCCCAGGATTCGGCAAGTATAACAAAAACGCGTTCATTCAACCAAAACACAAGTTCAAGGTTCAAATCAATCGTAGCGCCCCCCATCCGCGCAAATCTGAATCATCACCGCCGTTAGTTGGGTTAGGTAGTTGGGTTAAGTATATCATGGACGTCAAAAACGCGTACCGATTGGCCTGTACCAGTCGAATGAGATGAAATGAAAACATCAGTACCCCGAAATGAAAGGACGAAGAAAAATGGAAGATCGAAGCCCAAAGACCCTGGGGAGGAGACGAAGGTTGATCGAGAAGGAAACGAGACTAACCAGTTATTAAAGCTCGCCGCCTTGGACGCGAGGAAAGATACCACGCTCGCAATGTTCGGGGGGTCGGGCTGGCGCCTGTGGCTGCCATCTTGGCTTGCCATGTAGCTGTACAAAAAAAACAAAACTCGTCAGTTGCTTATTCATCCACAGTCAGAGATTCAAATTCGTTTATTCGTCCCCGGGAAGAGGAGAGGACAGGAGGGGTCCAGGGGAGGAAAGGAGAGGGCATCCCATTTCGAATTGGATTGCGAAGTCTTCCAAACATGTTTGCGAGGGGAGCGAACTGTTCGGCTGGAATGCGGGGTAGTTATTATCATATTAGTCCCAGAAGGTTGGCGTGGAGAGGAGGACGAATCGCACTCATGGGGGTGATGACCGCGCCTACGTTTTATTTATTTATTAGTTCCAAACGCCAACATCATGTGCAAGCACAAGTAAGTACCTGGGCGTATGCGTTCACCGTGATTCCATGCTTCTCGAATTCGCAGGCTAGGGGGGTTTGTGTTCATCGATCCCAGTGCCAGGATGGGAATAGATAGACTTCAGACATACCCGCAGCCTGCGTCAACCCGCGCACCCGAGCTTCGAGGCACAGTAATCCGGCATCATTACGTTCCCAACTCGCCATGAGACCTCCGTAGAGAAATTGAATGGATGACGATTCAGACCTTGTTTGGGAAGGGAGATGGTAAGATATTATATGTGCGACCACATAGAACGAGAACATGCCAGGAATATATTATATTTGCAATACGAGATGCAACAATTCGCCCCTGTTATCCAAACTTGAAGCCAGATCGACCCGTCTATCCTATTCCTGTGGAAAGATCGGCCACCGGTCTAGTGGCAAAGCAGAAGATGGGGTCCGCTCCGTCACCGCGGGTCAGCGCATTCTCTGCGCCCGTACAGGAAGCTAATTTGGCTCCTCGGATCTCGGGTAACAGGCGCTGGTGCTCGCACGCACCCCAAGACTGACGCCCGCACTCACGGGACGCCGCCCAGACATCTCGAGTACCTAAGGCCAGGGCGTGCAATCCCCGACGTTCCCGTGTGATCTCTGCGCTATCTTTTCAACTCCAACTGAGCGCGGATCACACGGGAACGGCTGTTACCGAGACAGATATTTATCCGGAGTCTTATTCGTCGGCTAAAGTGCCTCGGAATCGGCGATCCTTCCCGTCGACAGCAATGCCGAGGCCATGAGTTGTTGTACAAAGTAATCTGCAGATTACTTTAACATGAAATACGATGCTCTATACAGGCCGAAAATCCGCAGGAATTCGGCATACAGTCTAAGCAAGCGAAGACCGGATACGATTGGGTGTTGTCGCAGCGCATCCTTTGCAGTACTGTTGGCACTTAGTGCAGTACAAGTGCTCCCCCGTACGGCAATGCTGGTCCATAGGGCACTTCAGACTCGTGTGTTCAAGCGTCACTGTATGGCCACAGCTACAGTTCTCCGCTGTTCAACAATCCAGTCAGGACGGCGGGAAATGAAAATGGCTGGAATCACGCACCATTCGAGAGCGCCCGCGATAAAATCGATCCTGCCTCCGTCCTCTCTTCCGCAGGGCGCTGACAACCCTCGCCGCAGTAAACTTGGCAGGTAAGACAGTACCAGTGCTTTTGCCTGCAAGGCGGATTTATTGGGCAGCTGCGACGCGTGTGTGTAAAAAAGAGCGGGTGATCACAAGCGCGACACTGCTCTAGTTGACGGTAACCCAATTCAGTCGGCGTGGATGACAATACTCCAGTCACACACCGGCCGAGGCCTCGCTCAAAGTCGAATTGGTGTATGAAACTGATGCAGGGTGTTGATACTGAATTTTAAACGGTCAACGAATGGACGAACTGTGTTTCATTTGGATCGGATCCACTGCGAGACAAACGGGGCGGATTTTGGGTGAGGGTCCAATGCTGAGCCTCTGGTGTTATACGACGTGGGGGAGGTTGAGCATTTCCTCGCTCTTTTTAAACTCCTAAACACGTCAATGTGGCTCTGCCAGTGCCTGTGGGTCGGCCTTTAGGCTTTCTCCTTCGACGATGACACGCGGTCAAGGTTCTGCCGTTCTAGCATAATAACGACCCGCATAGCCACCGGACTGCGGGAATCATCTCAACTGTGGAACGAACCCAGCAATATGTTTAATCGCGATATTGATGGTTGACCGCCAACGGGTCATGGTCTGCGAGCGGACTCTACATTGATACAATGTTCTCAGTAGAAGTTGTGGAAGATTTTGAAATTCCTAACCCTTCAGAACAGGATGATAGCGATGGATCCTACTCGTGCTCCTTCTCCTTCTGCAACGCAGGGCAAGGCCCGCCCGGCGAATGGGCAGGAAACTAGGAAACTTCCGTTTGGATGAATGACACACCTCACACGTTGTAGTGATCGACGGCCAAGATTAGACCGACGCCACAGTGCCTTAATCTGAACTGTATCGAAGGGGCTTCGCGAACTTCTTATACCCGAGCCACCCGGAACGCAAAGCTTGGGAAAATGACTTTGAGTGGATTGGCACGTTGCCGCCCTGGAGGACGCGCAAAATGTACATGCCACTGGTTAATTCACACACGGTTGGCGGAGTCGGCCTCGACACGGAAACCAATCATTTGAAGCTGCTCGAAGATGTACTACAGGCCAAGTTCATATGACACGTCTTAGCCTTAGGTGTTAATTGGGCAACCCTTGTTGACAGAAACTAGTTGGCCACATTTAAGATCTCTCGCGGCACTAAATAATAACAATGGCCTCGTTATGTGTCTCTCTTAGACACCGACGAAGCGTTGTGGGGGTGGATCTCCGTTAATAATGTGATTCACCAACTGCCCTCGCAGTAATGGCTGCAAGGTCGTCCAGGTCATTTAGTCTGTGAAATGCCGGTCTTCGAGCGTACCTTCAATGGTGTATCGACGATCCTGACAGGCCCAAATTGTATCTCCTGCGAGGACGATTTGAACCAGACTGAGAGAGCCATCAAGCCGTCGATTACTTACGCTGGGTAGAACTTTGTTGCCCGCGGATCGACCACAACCTGACACCCCTTAAGCTGAGATAGAGGCGCGCGCGGAGACCTGCATTTTATTCCGCAGCCATGAAGTCGTGATGCATGAAACACGAACGTTAACAGCGATCAACTAACAGCGAACAAAGTGCTCTCAACGTCGACGGCACAGTTCGCTTCGAAATTCAAGAGAATAAATTAGAGAATATGGGAGCTACATATAACATGTCGTCAAGTAAATGATCGAGAAAATTCTGATAACGACGGGAAGAAAAGGCATTTTATCTAAAATGCGCTGGATCCGTCCGTCCCTGCGCGGAATTCGGGCCCAGAACAGTGGACCACGAAGGGCGAGCCATAGTACGTCCTTGTCCACATGCCAGTCTGGGTACTACCGCCGGTGCAGCTGCAACGGAGTCAGCGCCGGCTGCCGCACTCCTCTGTACGCGTACCTCAGCTCGCAAATGATGCTCTACCGGGAGGCGCCGGCTCGCGCGAGGGCACTGTAGGCGCTGCCGTAGCGATGCGATCCGTGCCAAGAACCGCCGATGCAAGCCATAACACCAGAAGCGGAGGGAGTGCTGCGGCGGAACGGGCTGTGAGAAGTTCCACCAACGCGCATATGCAACTCCGCCTCGCCGCTGTAGTGAAACGTGAAGGAAGGCGCAGGGAGGCGCAGAGTGCGCGCACGGGTGAGGGCGAACCGACCACGGGGCCTGATGCTAACGAAATGGTGGAGAGGCCGTCTGGGGGTGAAGTAGACCTGGCGTAAGCGCACGGTGGAGCACCCGGGGAAGCGGCGGCAAGCAAGTGCGCGGACCAAGGCGCACGAGCTGAACCACGAGGCAGCAGCAGGCTGGTTCAATGACAGCAGTCCAGGGATGTGGGAAAGACCGTCAAGGTACGGGACCGAGAACGGGCAGAATGGGCGGGGGAAGCGCCGGTAGCAGTGAGTGGTGTCGCACCGCGGGTGGGCTGTAGATTACAGGGGTGATAAGGCGGAATAACGTCGGGCCGGGAGAGGACGTGTAACATGGCCCATGCTATCAAAGGCGCCACTGCCAATGGTCGCGGGGTCGGGGCCACCGCAGTATATCTGACGGCGCTGAAAATAGGTGTGCATGGCCGGGTGAAACGTTAGGTTAGACTACCCTCATCCTGGGAAAAAGGGAGCCAGGAGCGGGCGCGGTGATGTGAGAGCCTGAGAAGCGGCGAGGTGGCACCGACAACAGCGAGCGCAGGAGTCGCTTTTAACAGACGCGGCATGAACAGGAAGCAGTATGGATAGACTGGGCATGGCAAGAATTACAAGGAAGCTACAAGCGGGGTCGCTTTTATGCTGAATGCTAGGGGTGTGTCCGTGCAAGGGTGATGCTGGGTTTTCAATGAGTATTCGGGCCATAAAGGACATATACAGCGGTAGTGTGGGTTCATAAGCTTAGAAAAGCCAGGAAAGGCCCAGAGGCGAGGGGAGCCCGCGCGGCGAAGAGAGGAGCATGAAGGGAATATAGTAAACAAATGACCCGACTTGGGCGGAGGCGCCTTGACACTCGTGCACGGAGTCCTCGGACCATCAACGGCGGCAGGCGCGCACGCGGGGAGCGGCCAATGTGCGGCGCAAAAAAGATGAGCTTATATATCATTTTTATATCATTTCAAACCCTATCGCATCCGCTACACTGGTCAGTGGACGTCTTGTCGTTGTCGCCGCGGACGACGTTGACTTTAACTTCTGCTAAGCCAGCGGCTTTTATGTATCGCGGCACGACTGGACATTAGCGGTGTCTGATAAATCACACCGCCATGATAAGGTCGTGACGGTTCTTGAACAACATTCGCTATGTATTCATTTGGTCGACTACTCCATGGATATACAGGAACTTTGGTGAGCTTCTTGAATCTACACACCACGGTGGCGTGTCTATCTTCGTTCACACAATCAAATCATGCGTAATACAACTAGACTCGCTACAATGCCCACTCTTTGGCTCTGAGCTGCAATCGGGGAGAGAAACCAAGGGTTCCCAGGCAAACGCCAAGCAAGGCGCGGTTCTGGGGAAGGGGAACAGCCTTGTGGTCCATCTCCAAGATATTTCTGACGGAGACCATCCGGACCCAACTGGTTCACCACTGTGTATTTCCGCGAGGTGTCCTGGAATACTTCATACCAATAATCTTGGACATTTATCCGAAGGCATCTGCGAAGAATAGGCAGAGTAAGTATCGCGAGGAAGCAGCGTAAGCGGGGACTACTTACGACCTGTCGTTCTGCTGAACCTCGATGAGTATGGTTATATAATCGGGCCCGTCCCGGTTGAGCTCAACGGAACCCTGCCATGTGTGTCGGCAGTGACGAGGTATCCCGCGGGGCTCTCCGTGGATGGTAATGGTTTCCGCGACAGGCACTAGACCTATGGTGACTGTCGTGGTCGAACCTACGACACGCGAGGACAAAGGTCTCTGGCGGTCGGACATATTGCGAGGACTACTCCGTAGTGAGCATCTGTAATTGAGTAGAGAGCAGAAAACAGCACACATACATAGAAGGAAGGTTTGTGTGCCGCTTTCAAGAAGTAGACGCGCTGGGTACATGACGAAAGGAAATGCTGGTCTCTATAAACAGACGCTACAACGAGAATGCTCGTCCGTTAAGTCAATGCTGTGCCGTGGCGCGAACGGACACATACACTCGTGGTGAAAGGCGAGGACGTTACTCCCGCTATTTTTGTGGCCATCTCTCGCCAAAATTTAGGCTCACCGTGCTTCCATTGAAATGCTGTGCTGTTTCGGGGAATTCCGACGGAAAGGCACGTACATCGAGTAGCGCAATTTTGAATAGTTATACTTAACTTGAGATTCGTCACTGTAAACAGAAGCCAGGGTGGAAAAATGACGAATTGGGTTTGCTAGACGAGGGAACACCCACTGAGAGGGTCAGCGCCAAATCCATTAGACGCTGCAGATGCGCTGTAGATAAGACTCGAGATCACTGAAGCAGCATGGGTGATGCATCGCCACCCGAGCTCGGTGTGAGGTCGTTTACCAACTGGTAAAATTGCGAAAGGCCCAGGAGACTCGTGTATCCCGTACGTATATGTCCAGAGAAGAGATGGAGACAAGATGGAGATTGCAAGGAGATTGGCAATGCCGATGCATCGCCACAACATCGTCATCTGATCAACATCCTGTAAGCATCCGAAGCGATCAATCATCTGTATACCATCTCACAATCCAATCACAATCGTCGGAAACTCGCTACTGAATGCTTTGCCGCGGAATTTCCGGCGTTCATGATTCGGACCGGCCGTGTAGTGATACCTACCTACCTACCTACCTACCTACCTACCCACCAAGGATGCCGATATCCTCGTCTTATCCAGAAAGATCAAGGATTTTATAGTTTCGTCCAACTCCAATTTCTCTCTTGCGGCTTCAGAAAACAAACCGCGAGGCACGTATTGAATTGTTTTGTACACCCGCTCCTGGCAATGAGCACATACTGCCCTGGCACAAATTGTAGGGCTGATATCCTAATAATATTCCTCCCTGAGGTCATCAGTCTTCCGTTCGTACCCAGACCTCACTGCGCACTCTGCGAACGGTTTTCCCGTCATGCCTCCAATGTCGACCCTCATGAACAAAGTCCTAGCCTGGATAGCTCACGGTCAGGCCAGCAGGGCTGACAAGCAAGCGAACATGCCCTTTTCTGCTATGGAGATGGAAAAACGAGGACCACTCCGCGCAGATGGCAGAATGTCGGGGTGCAGACAGGGAAGCTGGGAAAGATATATGTACCATTAAAATCAATTCGTTAAGGGTTGTGATGTGTGACCCAAACTCCCACTTCGTCAATTTACCAAGGGGTCTCGAGCTGCATGACAGCCCCCAAAAATTCGTCAGCCCTTGGAAATATTGCGGGCTTTGTGGTTAATGCACAGTGAGTAATTTACGAATGACCTACAATTCTTTCAACAAATCTTTGAGTGGTGCGGAAAAATGCTTTGTTTACTACATTCTGACTCTTTCGTTTGCAGGGAGTCGAAGAGGCGACGGTTGTCTACTGCGAAATATCAAGCTCGCGTCGAAAATATCTCTGTAAAGAGACCCAAAACTCCCTCATCGATCAACTGGAAATTGGCCGGATTATGTTACGAGGGTCCGATTATGTTGGCAGGTGTGATAATTTTGCGTTCGGATTAGATTAATCTCAACCTTAGCCGGTCAAATTGCATGGGCTTAATAATCTGGAGCATTGAGAAATTGCAGTGGATATTAATCTCAAGAGATGAAAACGTTGACTTGGCCGCTGCTACAAAAACCATGTCGTTGCATCGTGGATATAGTTGGTGCGCGGGGGATAAGTTCTCGAGGAATGTCTCCTGCCCGTTCTTTTCATACAACATCATTCGTTTTACTTATAATATCTGTACTTGATTTTGAACAGTTGAAGTAGAAAATGTTTAGCCTTGGGCCGCTTGTGTTGAGGCCACCGACTCTAAAGTTATACCTGCTATTCAGACATGGCTACTAGGTCTTAAATTTTTACAGCTCCTTTGAAATGGATAGGCGACTTTTGTTTTCGAGCAGACTCCATGGTTTAGTAATTGTTTGAGCGCATATTGACATGCTGCTATAGTGTGGGGATTAAAGAAGCCAGATCAAACGAATTTCCTATAGGATTCAATGAAGTACTCTTTCAAGGTAGCTCGTACTACTGTTCAAGAACCGTCAGACCTCATACGAAGCATCAGGGCATCGAGAATGTGTGCTATATCCTGTGTTGGACGCCTAGTCTTCTTCAGAAAGTCGAAAAAGACTGATAGAGCCTCCTTAAATATCGGCGCACTCTGCGGTTGATAAAACCATGAAGAAGGGTTGGCGTCACCGACCGATCCAGAAAACAAGCAGCTCGTCACGGCAGCCAGTTCTTCATCTTCCGGATGTGCTGCGGCATGATGAGCAAGGGTGACCCAAGCTGTTGCAAATTTGGCCATAGTTTCGGCTTCAACGGTCTCGCATGTGTCAAAAATGCACACAGATAGAGCGAACATCGTCTCTGCCATATATACAGGTTTGTCGGGTTGGAGGCAGGCCGAAAGAAAATCGGTCATGAAAATGATCATCGCCTGTTTTACCCTGGTGCAGATTTCTGCAACAAGATCTTCTGAGCTGATATCTGGTAGAAACGCCATGTTTCGTTCGCACGCCGACGATAAGAGGAAATCGTCGGCCAAGGTACGGCATTCCTGGAGGTGCTGAGGGGTCCATTGGTGTTGAGTTCCCCGTCTGGGCAGGAGAAGTGCCTGAGCCGAACTACCCAAGTGATTAAGTCTTCTCATTTTCATGAGAATGGCGAGAGAGATAAATGTTGCAGAGCTGAAGAGATCTTGGCTGGCTATAAAATTGTACAGCCGATCATCCCGTGCGCTCCATTGTACAAGGTCAGCCCCAAATCTGTATTGGATTAAAACGGCGCAAATGGCATGGCAGATTGGCTGTGTATCGTTGGTTTTCTCCAACATCAATATCAGGCAGTCCAGCAGGAAGGGGAGACGACAGTCTCTTGTCGCAAGATCGATTGCCGTGGCATCATTGCGTGCCGAAAGATATCGGGTGACGATGGGCATAATATCTTCAGGCCGCAGATATGGCAGAAGACGGAAGAAGCACGCCATGATACTGTCCAGTTTAGGTATCTGCCGGGGATTAAGACGGGAAGGATTGAAGTATTCCGCTACCCAGGGAGAAAATGTTTGTGGGCGTGACATAACTTGGTCGGTATCGGGCGCAGTAATATGAGGGACGAGCTTGTGACACATTTGCAAATACTCGTAAGGCAGCTGTCCGCCCATCGAAACGACTGAAGCGGCTTGCAAAAGAATTTGGCACACAATCGTGATGTTTATCGCCAGCCAGGTTGAGTTGCGTGTCATCAAATTGAGGTGCATCTCGACTTCGACATTTTGCTTTGTTACTATACCGTTAGAGAATGCCTCGAGGGCGTCCCTGTTTGTGCGAAGATCCTCTGGAATGTCAACGACACCAAGGTGTCTGAACATCGCCAGGACGGTTTTTACTGCAGCAACCATAGCATCAGGTTCCATGGTCCTCTGTGCGATTCGGCTGGCAGATATGATGCAACTCCGAATGTTGTTCACCCTGCTGTAGACCATCGCCCAGCTGCACGCGTCGGCGAGGTGGCGGGGCCAACCATTCTCGACAGTCTTTTCGTAACCTTCCACCCCGTCGGGGTTCCTGATGGCATGCCGGGTTGACGGGTGAAACCAGAAATCTCCTCCGTGATCAGCAGTTCGACCTGTTATCATGCAAAGTGCCCATATAGCTTTCATGCCTGCGATGATGCCTCGGAGACGGCGCGGATCCTCAGGATCCATGTTGCGACAACTAAGAATAAAGTCGGTAATACGGCGACCAAGTAATTGCTCGTTGAGCAAGTGGATGAACAAATATTCATTCGCGAGATGAAACCCTTTGACTCCATGTACCGCCTCGGGAAGCACTTCCAGAAATGGGAGCAGTTCGGTGTCGTCTGTGAGAGAATTCAGTGTCCATGCGAGTGCGCGCTGGTCCCGAAGCTCTGAGGGTTGCAGAGCCATTTCTACCATAGCATCATTGATGGTGGGCAAAGACGATGATCGGGTGGGAAGGAATTTCTGTGTGGCCAGGGTACGGATAGAATTCCACACAAAATCTGAGAATGGTGTCCGATACGGACAGTCGAAGCGAATAATAGGCAGCACTGTGAGTATTGCATACAGTACCATGAATACGGCCAAAATGCTCCCGATTAGTGCCGTCATGACAGCATTTATGGGGAGAAGGAATGCAACAAGGCCGGCGAGAAAAAGCATCACAGATAGATGCAGGAGAAGAGGGATCAAGTCTACCATAGAATGCATTCGAAATCGCCGAACGCCAAAGTACAAGAACGAGAAAACTCGCGCGCGACGAATTGGCGATGGAGTTTTCTCGGTGCGGTGCAGAAATCCGCGCGCCCACTGCTCAATGAGAGTGGCAAGCAGGGCGCAAGTGATGCTCAGAGTGAGACTCAGAAACCAGAATGTGTTGCAAACAAGCGCCGAGGGCATGGGTTGGAATCCGACACCAGCCAGAGATGGAAGAGGTACGTCGCTCGAATTGGTGTCAAGCTGCTGCGAGATTCGGGTGAGGATTTGAATCATGACCATGTCTGAGTCTGGCTGCAACGTCCGGTAGCTCTCAATGATGAAAGCGGTCAGACTCGCGGAAAAAAGACCGGACTGTAGGATTCATTTTATCGTTAGGTGTATGGAAATGCACGGAACGAACACACGAAAATCAAAATCCCCTCCATGTCCGCCTTCCAGCTCTCCACCAAAGCTCTGTCATATCTCTCGGCTTCGGCGATATAGATTGTCCAGAGTTTCGCTGACGCCTGGCAGCTCTCTGCCTCTGAGTACGCCGATTTTGTGGGTCCGGCGTTCGTTTGACCTTTTCCTTCCTCAACTACTCTCCTGGAGGTTCGCGGAAATAACCACGCCAATAAAAGTGTGAGGCCAGAACCATCTGCGGGCGTGTTAGATCCTGGCGGTAAGCGGCACCGGCGACCTTCATACGGCTACTATTTCCCTCGTCTTTCTCGGGATCTTGGCGCGACTGGGTTGACTGGGATCGTCCGAGTGGCATTGTTGCTGTCGTTGGGTATGGGTACTTCTGGCCGCGGAAGAAATCTTGCGAGGCCGAGAGGATTATGTTCGCTGCGAAGCGCTCGATGTCGTCCGATTCTGTAAAACGTCGCAATGAGCCGTGGGTCTCGAAGCGTGCAGAGAGAGGGAGGGAGAGTGGTAGGCATATACACGAGGCACAAGGGCCGATCCCACGTTGTCCATGGCTTCCTCTAATAGCCGCGGGTGTTTTGTGGTTGTACCGTACCTGTGTTGCGCAAGTTGACAAGGTGCTACGCCACATTTGATCCAGAATATAGCTGTGTGGGGTCGGGGCAAGATAATCCACCGGCTTAAAATCGTACAGTTAGTAGCCCGGACCATAACATATACCACCTAAAAATTTGGGTGAATATGTTCTGCAGACATCGGGATCAATCGTGACACTTGCAATCGGAGAGACCGAAGAAAACTGCAATGCATTAACACCGTGAATAAACCGGGGATCTCCAAGTTTGCGGAGAATAGGCATATTAGATAGGTTGCGCAAAAGCCGCACGAGCCGCATGCGGCTTTTGTGCATTGTGCAATGCCGCGGCATTTTCTTCGCTGTTTCTGGTTCTTGTTTTTCTAAGTACCATTCAATGCCTCCTAAATCTCATATTCCACTCCCAAGAGTGTTATGTTTTGGATGTGCACCCATGGGAGGCCGAATTTTTCAGGCATCCTGAAGGCATTGCTCACTTTTCCCATACTTTCATATCTGCCACGCAGCAGAGGTGCTGTTGAGGATCTTCCCTCTCCCCACAGCACCTCTCCTTTGCCTCAGGTAAGCTTATATTACAATAGTTAATTGACACCTCTGAGATTCCAAATTTGTCACGCGGCTTTGCACAATGCACAAAAGCCGCATGTGGCTGGTGCGCAACCTATCTAGTAACTCCATCGCAGAAGTGATATTGCTGCGTGAGTATGGAAAGCGAACCCTGTTGGAGATTGGATCCCAGGGGTGTAGCAGCAGAGCGCAACAAAGTACAAAGACAAGATAATGATTGGTCATGTGATACATTCTGGGCCGGTATTCTAATTGCGTCTCGACTCCAATTTACAACTTCCAACACACCCCCTGAGTCGAGACACCCCCTGAATCACATCGAGTACTCAGCTTCATCAACTTCATCGGCCTCCTTCAACAACATCCCTTCAAACGCCGACTGAATCTTGTTTACTGTGGTGCTCTTCTTTTTCTTCTTGTTCTTGTTCTTCTTAGTGGGCGTGCTGCTGACGCTGGAAGCAGTGAGCGTAGGGGAAGGAGGAGAAGGGCCAGGATCGATGTTGGTTGGGACGGCGGTGTGAGCAAAATGCTGTGGGATGGGACGAACACCATTGCCAAGGGTAGAAAGCCAGGACTCGCGGACATCTGGGTCCATGGTGTCAATGTGCAGCTCGGTGGGGAGGTCAAAGATGGCAGCGGCAATGTGAGAATTAGTGGTAGCAGTGGCAGCCACATTCGCAGCCCCATGTTCGCTGTCGCTGGATTCTTCTTCGGCGAGCTGGGCCTGACGTTCGCGGTTGCGAATAATCCGACGTCGAACGTCCTCAGGCATGACAGACACGCAGTACTGTGCAAAATGGCCAGGTAAGCCACATCGGTAGCAGACGTCTGTGCGATTCTTGGTATTGGTCCAGTCAAATTCTTTACCAGCCGAGGAGTGCGAGTGTGGGGAGGAGTCCGAACGACGAGAATGGCGAGTGAGATGAGCTGCAGCAAACTCACCCCCTTGATTCGCATCGTAGATATCCTGGGTCGCTCGCGCAGCCTTAATGACCGAATCAGCACGCTGAAGATCAGCCCACTCCCATGCATTAATTGCATTAATCATGGAAGTAACATCGCGCTGAGGGGATTCGAGCTGGAGAAGGGTGATAATGGGTGAGTAGGCCGATGAGAGACCGCTCAGGATTTTGTCCTGAACCATATGCGTCAGGAAGGAGACAGCAATGGCGGTGAGCCGATGCTCGGCAGTGACAACAGCCTGAAGGAATGCATCCACAGGACGGGAGAGGTCATGGGATATGGTGTGGAACTGGGACATGAGGATTGAGCGAGTAGCGGGGTCAGCCATGGTGTAGTATGACTCGAGGGTCACCCAGAGCAAATGGCCATTAATCCCAATGCCTGCGTTGTTGATCTTGTCCTTCACCGCTTGGCTCAGCGTGAGGAATAAGATACCATGAGCCTTCAAATTTTCACTAGCCCAATTACGCATCTGTACTGCACCGTTTGGAACCGGAACCGATGGATCGACGGCGTTCCAAAGACCGTCGGCCAACAACAAGGATGCCGCATCAGGCTTCCAAGTCCAATAGTTCTCCGCTCCTTCGAGTTTCGTGATATCCGAGGGTTTAACCATGGTGAACGAGAGTCGAAAATGCGAGTGGCAATAGGACAAAGAGGATATAGATTGCGACGAAAAACCGGGTGCTGATCATGACAGCGAACAATTAACAGGGGAGGATGGTGGTCTTCAATGAGTAGTGGAGCTATAGGCCCATAACCTGTTGGAGATTGGATCCCAGGGGTGTAGCAGCAGAGCGCAACAAAGTACAAAGACAAGATAATGATTGGTCATGTGATAAATTCTGGGCCGGTATTCTAATTGCGTCTCGACTCCAATTTACAACTTCCAACAAACCCGGCACCGGAGACGCTGAGCCGTTGTTAATGGTCACTGCCACGACACTCACAATCATGCCGGTCTCATCAAAAAATTTCGTCGACAGCTTGTAAACCCAGCGCCACTCGGCGACTTTCCGGCCAGTAGAGGTGCAAATTGTACCAAAACAACGCGATGGAGCCGTTTGGTGCTGCCAGCAGAGGCAACCGATCCGCTAATCCTGCTCACCGTCCAAGGACTAAGCAAATTCTTGGCAGTGGTAGTACTGCTGCCGATGCCCGGTCCGGTTAGGTTTTTCACTCTTATCAACGGCAACATAAAGCGTACAATACGCTCGGTCATAGAGGCACCGACCAACCAAGCCTACAGAAATTATAACGAAGGCATTGATGCTGCAGATCCATCTGCGATTCAAGCTCAGAAAAGAAAATCAAGTCGGCCAAGCCAGAGCCCACAAAATTGCCGAAGCAAAGCTGATGATTGCGTCAAACAATGCTGTATGTAGAAATCTGAGAGGAGGTTTATCATTTAGCTCTACTGCGGGTTTCGTGCTAGATTACCTTGATAGACACCGAAAGAAGTTGTATATCTGCCAAGGAAGATGAGAATTAATATCCTTCCTGAATAAAACCACAGACCCGAAACCGCAAAATTGGACAAAGAATCTAAGAAGAAAGAGTCAGGTGTCAGCAATATGGTTCGTGTATTGATGCAATGGGATGATGGTATGCACGCTCCAGTCACACAGTAATAGATGTACTGGGTTTGACGTACCAGCCAGAGTTTGGACCACGCAGATGAGGGTAACAAGCGCAAAAATAACACGGGCCATTAGGGAAGATGCTGAAGGTGAAGGTATGAATATGAAGGTGTAAAATAAGAGAACGAAATGACACTTCAAGTGCAGGACACCAGGCTGGGGTAAGAATGAGAATGATTTATTGGGAGCGCAGGCTCGTCTGTTTATACCATGCCGCTAACTGGGTGAATACGAGATTGGTTGTGGTTTCACTGCCCGTGAAAGCCATGGCCCGGAGCAACCCATCAAACCGCAGTTATTTCTCGAAGAGAATTGTTCATCAGGACGCGTAGCCTTCACGGTTACTTACCAGAACATCCATCTATCTCTATCTGGACGCTGATGGATTGAGGTTAGTGAATAAACGGCGCTGTCCCGCAACTAATGGTCAACCTTTACAATCACACGAGTGAGTGCCAAATTTTGGCATGGCGGACATTGTATTCTAAACCCAGCATATCGGAACAAAATTCAGCTCACCGAGCACCAAGAGCTGTTTCCCAGATTTTCAGTTCCAGCATCAGTTCATCCCTGAAATTTATTCCGATATTCCAAGTTTCAGATAGAACGTCCGACCTCCCGAAATTTGGCAAGCTTAGTGATGGGTGCTGGGTCTTTGTTCCCACCTTGTCATTTCTTTGTTTTAGCACGCATTGACATATTCGCCAAGTTTCGGGACACCGGATGTTCTATTTTAAAGTCGGACTATCAGAATAGCACTCAGACCTCGGCTGATTGTGCAACCGAAACTCATGAAATCAGATTCAGCTTCCATCCAGCTGAAATTGAATCTGATCACTCAGCATTTGAATAGAACGTCCGGGGTGCCAAAAATTGGCAATCACCGGAGTGAATAGTATGAAAGCTCCGGAATCCAAAACAGCATCTCGAAAGCGTAGGATCATAAAATGAATCTGAGTGCATCCCGCGCCGAGACCCCCGATGATTACAAGTTCAAGTCCAACGCCGAAGGCCGGCCATGATTACCTAATCCAGCCCGAGAAGACCGACTGGTTTTCTCTGGTGCGTGTTTAGTTGGCACATGTTTTTTTCTGGCCAGGTACTCCAGTGAACGAGGTCGTTTTCGAGAGATATATAGATCTTTTAGACGGCTTAAGCAAGCCTTCGTTCGCGCCGTGAATATTTTGGAATTTACTTCCTGCTGTGCCCTTTTCAGCCGAAAGCAGATTGTTGATAAAATATGCTTATGAGCAGCGATGTGAGATTTGAGGGATAACTGGAGAATTGCACAGCCCCGAATGAATATCACAGATGGAATACAATCCCTGATTCAAGTAGGACTCTGACGGGAAGTTCACCATTTGGAGTTCAAACAGAGGGTTGTGCTGAGCTTAGGAGTGTTCAGGGTATTTATCTAGACCTAAAGTGAGCCACATGGGATTGAAAACAGGTCAAAATTAATAGAGTAGCACCCACAGAATAGTTGAACAGCACTGGAGCGATGCCCTCGACGATGTGCAAACACATCGTGAGTTTTGTGTTGATTTTGTGGCCGAAATGAGGTAGTGGTGGTGAGGACGCCCGTCCGCGGGTGGGGTAGGAAACTCCTTCGTCCTGGGAGGGTCGAAAAAAAAACTTATCAGCCCTATATCCTCGAATCCCCTTGTTGAGCGTTCTCTAAATATCTCGATGATTTGGACCACTCGAAGTATAAAAAAAAAATCTAGACTTTTGTCCAAACAGTCCAACAAGGGCCTTCAAGGATAAGACTCAGGATAATATAAGGTTGCTTCAAGGGCCTTCATAGATATGCAATATCATATGGCATATTTTGGGGCTTCTGATTCTTTGGTCATATCACAATTAGCACCCTCTCCTGAGTACAAGGCAAGATAGGGCAGTGCGTAGCTAGGATTTGTGATCGAGCGTCTGTGGAGATTAGATCTCATCTTATCTACACAGCCACATTTTTTTTTTCCTTTTCGCCACGTCCTCAGAAAGCCTCTTCACGCTTTCCTATCGTCCTCAAGCCTTCTTCTTTGTCCACTCCTTTCCTTTCTTCACACAGTTGGGTCGCATCTGGTCTCTTTTATCCTGACCCTCGGTGGCCCTTGTGTGCGGGTTCGGCCCTGGATGTAAGTAAATAGCACAGCCCACTCGCGGGAATGAGGCATTGGATTTGCACCTGTCAGCACAGGGCCTCACTGCAGGGTTTACTGCGACATGGGCAGCTGGGTGATACAAGAAGATAGGTAAAACGCGGTAGATTGAGCTCTGGAGAATAGACTAGAATAGTGTAAAGAGCCTAACTACCTATCCTAGGATTATATATACTGCAAGGCATATTAAAGACTACTGATCATCAAGGGGCAATTGGGAATGTGGTCCAATGTGATCGGGTTGAAATACGATCACGGTTGCGAATGATCAGGTTGAAATAACCTGAGTATAGGTGGAACTCAATCCTACGATCAAGGGGTTGAGGGAGCATCAGAGAAGACGAGACAGAGGAGGGAGAAGGAAAGAGTGGTAGGGGCATCCCAAAGGATAACCCGGTGGGTGTTGTGTAGTCCGCTGGGTTATTGGAATGAGTTTGAGGAGTGTGAAACAGAGCAAATCATGACAGCACCCACCAAGTAACTGGGTTTCTCGCGGCGCAGAAAGGTAACCTCCCCGTGGTTTCTACCCACTTGTGTGGTATATTCAAAGGTGAAGTAATTCAATAGGGTTATTCACAGTAGCCTTTTTGACGTCCTTTTTTGCGCCCTTTTTCTTGTTTGGCAGATAAATGTAATGGAGTGACCTATAAAATCCAGAAAAATTCACCCAAGTCCTTTTTGAACACCCAAGGTGATATGTGACCTTTAAGGAACCATAGAAGCACCCAGACCGCATGAAATGGATAAAGGGAGCCAAAAAGGGACGAAAAAGGGAGCTGAAAGCCGGGGTGTTCACAGTAGCCTTTTTTCGGCCCTTTTTCGCTTCCTTTTTGTTCTGATTTCATCCAATACTAGCAGTTACCCGTGCTTCGCTACGGTGGGAATAATAAAATCTAACATTTTCACTTCTCCTTCTTGAAAAGGTTTGAAACTGCCACTCCTCGTCAACCTCTGGTTGACTCGTCGTGGCCTAGTGACCTGTGACAACTATTCTGAGGCCCTTTCAATTCATAGGTGAGCACAGAACACGGATTATTCAATGGATCGGTACATTACAGTATTTGCTATTGGCTCTTCATACCTGGTCTGCGTCTGGACTGCCAGGTGATTATTTTGCTGCCCATAGGACAATCCCTGGGCCACCGCAGTAATACATCTTCCTTCCTTCCTTCCTGGGGATTCACAGATTTAGTCGAAAAAAATTTAATATAAAAATACATCCATATTCCCGGTGACTCTGTGAATGTTGGCATTGGACATTCATGAACACTATGGGATCTTTTTTACATCCAAATTTTTGTGGCCAGGTAGCATATCCTGGCTTCTATTTGGTCTGCTTTGGACCTAGCACCGGCGTGGTCCTTGGAAATTGTGCCGGTTCTGCAGTGCGTCACAACCCAGCTATTTTGAAAGCTTTTATTCCATTCGTGCGGGCACCGCACTCCCCAGCCTTAATCTCACGAATGAGGTGATTAGCTTATGCCCGAGGTTATTTACAATTGATCGGACTGCCAGATTATATTATTCAAAATGTGTTCACATATGATCTTTTGGAAGTAATCGCACCTCAATACCAAGTTTTCAACATCTGCACAGTTCAAAAATAACAATCCAACAGTTGAGTGGAGATTTGAACATCTCGACGGTTTTCAGTGGAGCGTTGGAGCAATTGACGACATGCGGTGCTCGGGCAGCCAATCAGGTTTATCGAGAGTCAAAGGTGTTCGATTCTTATATAGATTGCACGTTGGAAAAAAATCAGTTCGGATACGATTCAGCCCGGGACCTAGATTTTTTGAATTCACACCCTTTTTGCATGTTGGAATTGGAAAGGGGAAAAAACCCAGAGAAAAACAGTGGAAATGCAAAAAAGGGAGAAAAAAGGGAGCAAAAAATGGAGGAAAAAAGGCTACTGTGAACAACACTAATGACATGAAGAGTACACAAGCTGCTCAGGACTCTCTTCAGTTAGTGGCTGACTCCCTAATAGATTATTTTGAACTATCACCTTGGTTTAACGGTCTGTAACGGAGACTTGACTTGAACTGAGTTTGCCCTGCGTTGAACTGAGTCAGTTGATGTTGCGGAAACCTTCGGGAGATCCGCGAGGAACTGTGAGTTTATCTGAAGGAGAAGCGATGAATGGTGATTGTGCGGTCCGATTTTATAAAGAGGGTGAATGCCGAAAGGGGTAATGTCGGATCGAAGGAAAGGTCAGATGAGCAACAGAGTTTAACAAGGCTTCGAACGGACAGTCTGACAGACACCCGTAATTTTATAAAGATTTGGCAACTTACGTGTCTTTTTCGGCTGCGATTGCCACGCCCGTCTGAAGTGACACGCGAGGACTCATACCCACGGAACGATACCTGTATCCACTCTCCACTCCCCAATGCAATGACGGGGTGTTTTGCCTGGGCTCTCTGCTGTGGGAAACCGAAACACCATTATCAGCACTCGGAGAATATCAATGCCCCGCCGAGATCTGGACAGTATGCGGCGGAGACGGGAAAGATGCTCGCCTCTAATCTCAAGAGTCTGAGCGGCATGATCCCAGTGCCGTTCGTCTCACAGTTGGCGCAAGTCGCAATCAGCATCATTGAAGTGTGCGAAGTAAGTGTACCATCCCAAGTCAACGGAGGCGCAGGCTTATACCGAATAATAGGAGACAATCGCCATTCGTGGGGATGTGGAGAAAGTTCAGAAATACGTCTACTCTCTCGCCCTCGGAATCATTGACAAGGGCGATCACACCAAAGTGCTTCAGCACGAGATAGAAAAACTCCAGAAGTATGCTGTGTTCCACATCGGATTATCGTACTTTAATTACCCTGCCCAGGACTCTCGAGAAAATCAAGGCGGAGCTCGACGAAATCAATCAACAGAACAAATGGTTACTTTCATTCTACCGTAAAATCAACAAGGAAAGAGTGGGCAAATGTCTCGGGGACCTGGATGAAGCTCTGAGAGAGTTCCAGGTGCGTCTAGAGCCTTTCCTTGTGTGAGATTGATACTGATACCCACCTAGGTCTCGCATGAGATCCGCGTGGAGGACGTCCTTGAGAACCTCAAGTCAAAGGTCACCGTTATAGCCGCTGATATGAGCGCGGTGAAAGACGGGGTCGCAAAACTCATCGCGAACACTAGGAAAGCCCATAATGCACCGCAACCCAGACAAGACATCCCCACCCCGAACCCAATCCTCTATGGGCGCAGCCCTTTCGTTGACGAGGTCGCCTCCCTTCTCGCTGTCGAAAGCACGTCTCGTGTGTGCATCACCGGTGTTGGTGGGATGGGAAAAACGAGCGTCGCGCTTGCGGTCACCCAGACCGACACGGTCAGGAAGATTTTCCCGAACGAATATATATTCTGGGTCCCTTGCATCGAAGCTAGATCGGCAGATCTCTTGCGTAGCATTCTCTACGCCCAGCTCCGCGTGACGGCAGAGTCGTACGACAGTCTCGAGCCCCTCATCGCCGAGCTCGACAGCCCAAACGAGAACGGCTCCAAGGAGCGGCGGTTGTTACTTCTGGACAACTTCGAGACGCCTTGGCTCGATGGCCCCGATAGGGCCCAGGTCAAAGAAATTCTTGTTCAGCTAATGAAGCTACCACATATCGCGCTGCTCGTCACCATGACCTCTGGATTCTCTCTTGACGATCCCCGATGGCAAGCTCGACCGCTCGAAGTCCTGGGTTCAGATGCAGCCCGCGACGCTTTCAAGGACAGGTACCGCGAGGCGGCTGGTGGACACGAGCTCTCAGCGGATGGACCAGAACTTGATGAGCTTTTGACATCCATCGGCCACATGCCTTTGGCCATCAAACTCATGGCCACACTCGGAGGTCATCTTAGGAAGTCGTCAGCAGAGTTATTGGAAGAATGGAGGGACACAGGCACTGTAATGATTTCCGGCGATGCGCAGGAGAGCATGGACCGTACGATCGGGCTCTCCTTGCATCGAGGCGTCATGAGGTCAAATCCCGATGCGCAACCCCTCCTCGCCGTCCTTTCCATGCTCCCTGCTGGCACAACCGGCAAGAATCTGAAGTGGTGGGTGAATAACCAGACGTCTGCTGCACTCAACACGCTGCGTACAGCTGCGCTCATTGAACAAGATGATGCGCCCAATTTTGCTACCTCCCGGATCTTTGTCCGTCCCACCATCCAAGCGTACATGTCCCGCAAAAGTCTCATCTCCGCGGACGTGCAAGATAGGGTACACGCCGCCTGTTATAAATTTGTGCTCGATCACGAAGCCAACCCCGACAAACCTCACTTCAAGGACAATATCACGGCGCTACAAGGAGAGGAGACCAACATCCAGGGGCTCCTGATGCAGATCAACGCTCAGGACTTACGCCCAAAGGCACTCGACGCCCTCATCGCATTTAGCACCTATCAGTCCTGGACTAAACCCAGCACTGTCGTCGCCTTCCACGCACTGGAGGTCGCAAAGGCGGCGCACGATGATCCTCGGGTTCCTAATCGTCACGTCGCCGAAGCCACCCAGTGTCTCGGGAAAATACTCCTTACACTCGATCGTTATGAGGAAGCTTCGCAGAATTTTGAAGACGCTTGCCGCTGGTTCAAAACGCTACCTGATGGCCCGGATCTTCACCGTGCGGGTGAATGTTCGATGGAGCTGGCACAGACTTATATGTATGACAAGAGGGATAAGTCCGGTGGCGAAGTCGGTTTAATTGCCTTGCAAGGACAAGCCGACCTCTCACACGATCCCAGCCAGACATACTATGTCGCCCGTGGTTTGCTCGGACTCGGGTTCTACCAATCGTGGGCGATTGACTCCGATTTCGATCAAGCTGTCCCGACGCTCTCTACCGCAAGGAAGATGTTCGAGGAGCTTGAATGTCCCGCTTCTGCAAGCACTGCGGAGTGCCTGTTCCGCTTGACCCGTTGTTATATGAAAATCCAGGACTACGCGAAAGCGCTCCTTACCATTGAGGAAGCTTTAGTGACGTCCGAGCCATGTGGCGAGGGAGATCTCACCTGCCGTATCTTGATATACACGGCGGAATGTCTCCTGCGTCTGGAACGTTACGACGAAGCGGCTGGCGTCATTGAACGAAATGTTTCGCTATCTCAGGCTCTGGGTCGCCCTCTTGCGATCGCACAGATGTGGGAGCGCCTTGGTTATAACTGTGCAGCAAGGATGGACCTCTCGGGAGCGCTACTTGCCTACAAATTGGCACAGTTTGAGAAGATCAACTCCTTCGCGGGGAGGAGGGGCGCACAAAGATGTGCAGATAACCTCCGCAAACTTCGATCCATGACAAAAATGGATCAGGTTGGTTTCGCTACGCTGATGAGGCCCAACATATACTAGTTATTTCTATACCGAGATAGTGCCAATGGACTGTGCTTGTACCATATGCACGACCTCTCGGAGTGAAGGCCTTATATCAGCGAGAGGCCCAGGGAAGAGAGCATGTCCCTTGACGTCAGCTGGCAGTGCCTATCACTAGGCCATTGACAACGTAGAGTCTCCGGCGGGCCGTTGCTGTTATTCATGGCGACCTCGCTTTGCACAGCCCCGAGCGAATATCGCAGCTGGAATACCACACTTGGTTCAAGTAGAACCCTGACAGGAAGACATGGCCATCGTTTCGCGCCTTCAGAACACCCAGGATTCGGTAAAATTAACGAAAACACCTTCGTAAAATATTGAAACCGCGTTCGTTCAACCAAAAATATAGAAAATGCTTTCGTTCAACCACAAATACTAAACACACTTGTCACAAGTGTGCAAACTAATCAATCAAAATACCGCCCGCCATCTGCGCAAATCTGAAATCGCCGTCAGTCAGTTAGGTATATCATATCGTGGATATCAAAGGCGATGCGTACCGATTGGCCTGTAACAGTCGAATGATGGGATGAAAGACATCAGCGTCCGAATATCTTGAAGACAACACCCTCCTCCCTCCAATGGATCAAGGAGTACACACAGATCGATCGAGGAAGGAAGGAAAGAAGGGAGAAGGAAGAAACGGCACTAACCAGTAATAAAGCTCGCCTCCTTGGACGCGAGGAAGGACACCACGCTCGCGATGTTGTCTGGGGTCGGGTTGACGCCTGTTGCTGCCATTTTTGCTTGCTGTGTAGGCGGAGGAATGGATTTGTCAGTTGTTTATTTGTTTATTCGTCAGTTAGAGATTATTTGGTGATTGGTTTATGGGACTGGTGAGGGTGGGGAGAGGAGAGGAGGAGAATGTCATGGCACGAGAGGAGCAGAAAGGAGAAGGGGGAGAAGACATACCATCGCGAAGAAGTCTTCCTGGGACATATTTGCGAGGGGAGCGAACTGTTCAGCTGGAATGCAGGGTAGTTATATTATATTAGCCTCAGCAAGTCGACGTTGAGGGGACTTGAAGAGGCGCACTCATTGGGGTGATGACCGCGCCTGCAGTTTCATTTATTTATTTATCAGTCCCAAACGCCGAGATCAGTTTGCAAATAAAAGTAAATACCTGGTGCGTATGCGTTGACCGTAATCCCATGCTTCCCAAATTCGCAGGCTGACAGTGAGGGGGTTGTGTTCATCGGTCCCGGCACGAGGATGAGAATAGATTGTAGACGTACCCGCAGCCTGCGTCAACCCGCGCACAGCGAACTTCGACGCACAGTAATCTGGCATCATTGCGTTTCCTACTCGCCATGAGACCTCCGTAGAAAATTGAATGCATTACGGCGCTGGTACCTTGTTTGCCGGCGCCAGACGTAGCGCCGATGATACGCCCGCCGCGGCCCTGCAGGATCATTTGCCTCGCGGCATGCTGGTAGCACTGAAACACGCCGCGGACGTTGATGCTGAAGGTGCGGTCCCACTCTGCAGGATCAACTGCATTGCATAGGTAAGATTCCTGGAACCAGCAACCACAGAATCACAATAAGGCGCACCGTCGAGCAGAGAGCTGCGCGCCTTGCAGATGCCGGCGTTGGCGACCATCTAACACATACTCCAAGTCAGTTATTACTGTAATAGCACTAGATACGCGAACACGACACTGACGACGTCCAGCCCGCCGAAAGCCGCCACCACGCCCGCGACCATGTCCTTGACCTCGGAATCAACAGACACGTCGGCGGGGAATACAGCTGAGCGACGGCCAGCGGCGATGACCTCCGCCTTCACGGCTTCGAGCTGCGCGGCCTTGGCCGCGATGTCGTTGAGGGCGACGTCGAATCCGTCTGCAGCGAGCCGAAGGGCGATGGCGCGGCCGATACCCTGCGCCGCTCCAGTCACCAGTGCGGAACCTTTGGGGGAGGACATGAGAGTGATTGAAGGCGTTGAGGGGAGTGTGGTGTTTGCAGAAGAACTTCAGGAAGAAGAGCGGAGAGCACGGAGAAAACGGTGCAACTGGCAGGCAGCTGGCATGGCTGGAAGAGGATGCCGTAACTCACAGGCACGATACTGATTGGCGCGCAAATAAACCCCATTAGCAACATCCAAGCAACACCCGTGTGGGCACGGTGGGTACGGCGAGGTACGGTGGTTGCTCGGATTGGTTGAACCATGACTCGATTCTATTCCTTCCATTTTTTGGTCGTGATTTTCGTGCGGATGTCCTGAATCTTGGCGTGGTTCAATTGAATTTGAAATAGGCTAGACCCGCGCCGAGATTTTGGCGGATCAAGCCCGCTAAATACATAACCCGCGTATGTTCGCTTACCTTAAGCTTGCAAAGCATCGGGCGGGAAATTGTTCAATTCTGCACAATATCAGTTCTACGCGCCAGTCGATCGTATTCAAGTTATGACGGAGCTGAAACCTCGCGGCTCCGCTGACGGGAAGTTCAACCTGGGCATGACACAAGGGGTTGACCAGTTCGGGACGTCGTTGTTGGAGTTATAAATACCAGTTGAGGAACCACTCGTCCCAAGGCCAATGAAATTCGAGTCTTCCCAGTGCCCGGGAGCTTTGCCAATTAAACAGCCCAATCAAGCTTGCTTTAATCGGAACTGAAGCCGCAGAGCTGAAAGAAACTCTCCGTTGACCAGTTGTTGGTGCCCAATGGTCGATTGTCGCGTTGCTACATTCCTCATCATGATCAGAAAACCCGCGCTGAACAAAGGACAAAACTCCGCTCATCATATCCTATTATTCGCACAGCTAATCGCTCTTGCCCGCTTCAGGGCCTTGCCATGTATATAGAGGTGTCGCTATGGACGTGTTGTACGTAGGTACAGTACCTGCTTGTTCCTTATAGGGACCTCCGCAGTAATACATCCTCCTCCTCCTCCTCCTCCTGACGTCTAACGTCCGCGGTACAAATCCGACTAACAGATTGATATGCGTGCCGTCGCGGATAAAGTCCGGGCGGGCAAGGGTTTCCTTTTTATGCTCGCTGTTGAGCAATGTTTCAAGTTAGAGAAGAACTCATTGCAGATTCGGCCCTCAATTGATAAACAAGCAGATCGATTCTGTCCTGCCTGCTACGTACTATTGATCTCGTCGAATTAGCTCTATAGAATGACCTCCTCGCTGACGACAACACTGCGGAACGATAGCATTGGCAACTGGGATGGCTCGTTCTCAGGCTCTGAATTTCGACAGCATCTACTATCCAGCTCAATGCCCGTGATTGTAGATCCCATTGAACCTAAGGAAACTGACAGAAGCAGAAACTATAATTTGACCGTGACAGTCCAATAGTTGCGTACACTTCCCTCCAAAGGGCTGGCTTTAAGGCTCCGACCATCCAGATTCCGTTTCTCCCCAGGTTCCGCCAGGAAACCTCCACGACCAATCAGGCGTGTTTTTTTCTTGTTTCCCTCCCTATTTGGTGACGCTGGGGGCACTGTTCGCAGAGATCTCAATTGAGACAGTGGCCATGGAGGATACGATGTGGCATGAATAAAAGAGGCAGATCGTAGCTGGTCAGTGTACGATGCTGTGTTCGGGAAACTCCGAAAGCTCAACAGTTGAATATTTCGGAGTGTCAATTTTCGTTGGCTGCAGTACTCCAGCAGCCGGAAATCACCACCGAGCAAATCCCTACGGCAACTACAAGTATTGAAATTGACAGGAACGGATTTCCTTGCAAAAAACAATCAGCACCTCCCAGTCACCAACGCTAAAGCCGTCAATAGGAGAAATAAAAGGACTACGATGGGTATTGATTCCGCGTAGGTAAACGGGAACCCGTAGCCTCCGGATGGGCGGCGACTCAGCACTGCGGCCACATTTTCCTCCACGGGTACAGCAGCGGCACTAAATGGAGTTGGTTTCGAAATAACAGCAGTTTCGGTGTCCGAACTGTGAGCCACTACGAGCTCGGGCGTGGACTTTGCGGGAGGAATATCAGTATTCTATGAAGGCAATTCGGTAAGTGAGCAAGTCAATGAGATATAACCGCAAAGTCAAATGAAGTGGGAGTTGCGTCGTCGAGAATGACGGTGGTACCGGTCGCACTGGAGTACAGAGTGTATGTATTGTACTCGGCGGGGCGATCATTCTGGGCCCGATGTCAGAGATACGCACTGCCATAGTGGCAGTAGGAACGCACCGATATGTTGTAAATCACAGACGCACCCGCAGCAAGCGATGCAAGACGGCCCACCGCGAGGGTGGGAAGAGCAGCTTGGATGAGAGCGACGCTGGTTGGGATGAACATGGGAGTTCTGGGAAATCCAGAGCAATCTGTATGCGATTTTATACTTTCCAGGCGTATCGGACTTCTGAATGAAAGCCGTATGAAAGGTGGCCACACTATAAAATTATTAGTCGGCCACACGAATTAGCGGCTGGCCACACATTTCACGCCACATCTGTAGATCCAAATTGATTCGCGAAACTATGCACTGAGTAAATAGGACCCACAAGCAGGTATGCTTATTAACTTTAACTTGTGCTCATACTGGGCGTTCCTATTTTGGCTCCCAGCGGTCAAATTTCTTTGCGACTTTCATAAAGTTTTGAGAATCCATGCGGCATCCCTACCCGCACGACGGTCTCAGACTTGCCAGACACATATCATGCATTTCACGCTAGTCGGATTACCGGAGCCCGAAGAGACTGTAGCTGGCCATACTAATGTGATTGTATTTCACACGGCGCCACAACAAAAGATTCAACTGAATGAGTTTGACCACTTCCGTATGTAGAAAATGGACTCTCGAGAAACACAGGCGAGTGGCCTAGGCCTAATGCTGATTAACGATTGGGATAACAAAAACGTTTATTTTATTTTATTTTTGCACCAAATGCCGGACTCGGGAAAATTTTCTGCTTCCCAAAGCCCCTATCCGACTGTGACTGATCGCAACTCGAATCAGTGACACGTCACACAGAAATCACGCGGACCCAGGCTCCACCTTGCCTCTTGCTCCCAATCGCCCGTAACAGCGCGCTCACTCAATCGAAAAAAGACAGTAGGTTCTCGAAATTCGAATCTTATATTAAATTCATTTTGCCTATTTAGAATGGATCAACAGCTGTCGGATGGCGGAAATATATTGGGAGCAAACCGCTTCCAGGATCTCATGGCCACCAATACCGCACCGTCCAATGAAGAGGCCACGGAAATCCTCCAACTTATTAACTCTAATACAGCGGAAATCCACGAGTTCGAGAAGAAAATCACCGCACTCGCAATGTCCAACCGGTCGCTTGCTGAAATCCTCAGCGTGACTCGGACAATTCCATTCGACATTCTCGCAGAGATTTTTGGTCTGACTGTTAAAATGACAGGCAATCCGTGGGTTTTAGCACTGATATGTCGTCGATGGCGTGGGATCGCCTTGGACGCTTCTAATCTTTGGTCTGTTATCGACTTGGACCAGACCGCGCGAAACCCCAAGTTACGGCCAGCGGAGTATCCACTGGAGAAACTGCAGGCTTCCCTTGACAGGTCTGCTAATCATCCACTGGACATCCGCTTCTGCACCGTCCCTGCCCGTCAAGATCCATCCCATGCCCACAGCCTTCTCGCAACCCTCGTTGGTTGGTTGCTCTCAGCGCTGGCGCTCACTGTTTATTGAGGCCGAAAACCGCGTATTGTCATTGTTGGTTCCCGTTAAGGGCAATGTGCCCATTCTCGAGAGTCTGACGCTCCACGTTTCCATTACTCGTCGTGTTTTCGACGCTTTCGAAATCGCACCCAGACTGAACACACTGGACATTTCTGGAACCGCAGAACTTACACCCATCTGCCCTTTGGTACTACCATGGTCGCAGATTACTCACTTCAATGGAGATTTCGCCATATGGCAAGACCATATTGATGCGTTCGAACTGCTTCCTAACCTTGTGGAATGCCGCTCAACGATGATCAACTGGGCGTCGAATGAACATGAAGGAGTCATCGCGCTACCCCGCCTCCGTCGACTTTATGTCATGCATGGCGATTTTCTGGAGTTCAAGGCACCCAGCCTCGTAGAACTAGTCGTCGAACCAATTCGAATGAAGCCCTTCCCCAATGTCTTCGCCAATCTTGCCGAGCTGATTCATCTCTCCGCATGCCAGTTGACGAAGCTGTGCCTCATAGCCGTCCTCACGACCGAACACGATAATGACAAGCTCATATCCATCCTCACCTCCCTTCCTTCCCTCGTCGAGCTGTGCATCCAGTCGCGCGCCAGGAATGAAATGCGCACTTTGGACGCACTTGCCTCCGCCCTGATCCCCACCCCTCCCTGTCTCCTTCCGCACCTCGAGGAGCTCACCATCGGGGGTTATCGATTCAACGATCTCCGCGGGCTCCTCGACATGGTAAGCGCGCGCTGGCATGCCGACCCTGCTGTCTGCAGCACCCTCGGCGTCTTGGGGCTCTTCCACGTCCTGCGGCTCTTCCTCTTCGACGACGACGAAATTTTACGGCTCGACATGCTTCAACGCGAGGGGCTCGACGTTCGCACATTGTGACTGGTGCGGAGGCGCGTGCGGCCATGCTTTCCGTGCCGTTTTTCCATGCAGGGCTCTCGGATGGCCAATATTGGTCTCCTGAAGCCCAGAGTATCTAGGTAATATTCGCACTGATAATATTACGCCGTCGAGACTCATTCCTCGTTAGACCAAAATTCGATATTATCATCGTGCAATCGGCTCTGCAGCACGCGCTCCAGCCTTCTCCATGCGCTATCCTTTGTTCAATTTTCTGGCCGTGTTATTATGTATCATTACACCTGTTCTGAAACCTCCGTTTTTTCATCTTGCGACCTGCATATACTCTTTAAACACCATTCTATATATGTCAAATTATCGAAAGTTTTTGAATTCATTTTGTGGCCCGAGATCCAATATTCATCAACGAGAGGACAGGCTTTCGACAAGAAAATAGCAGGACTCGTTAACTCCTTGGGATTCACTTGAGAATCGAGTTCGTGAAGGAAACCATGAGAAACGCGAGTGTATGTATCTAGATCTGTTACATAATGTCGATTTGGACACTTGAAAATATTCCATTGAAGGAGCTGACCGATGTTTTTAGTATACACGTGGTATATCGAACATGCATTCTGGTGTGGTGTCTACCAGCCGATGCATCTTCAGTGTTCACAAAATAGGATGAACACTCCACCCGTTCGTCCGCGCAACACTTGAGCATGCCCAAAGCCGCTTCCTCTGGGGCCCCGAAGTAGATCTCGCTCTTGGGGTTGAGCTCTGTGCCCGAGGCAGGGATTACATATTCACTGAGTATAGCAGTATATGTGCACGGCGTACGGTGCATCAGACGAGTTCCGGGCCGCGGCGTGTTCGGATACGTGGCGTCGAGATAAACGGCAATATCTCGGTTGAATCACAGACAACGGGCCTGTAAGTATCAATTTTGGACGTCAGCATGCATTTACACGCGGCGGCGCATATGCTGGCAATGGTACGGTCAGTAATTTGTTCAACCATTTTTAAGTATGGGTCCAAAAGGCGAAATGTAACATTGTAATGTATTTTCTGCGAATATGGCAATATTCGTGATAGGATGACAATATGAATCCCATCTCAGTGGCCCTGAGAGCATGCAAAGTTGCTGGACTGCTCGTGGACCGCTGGTGTAACAACCGGTGGCGGTGCAATAAAGCGCGTGGACCCCGTGGTAACCGTGATCATCCCTGATTAATCCATCTGACACTCTGGACTAGTTTCCGTATGGAGGGCAACGGCGAGTATCATAGTATGGGGCCAAAAGGCAACGAGCTTGAAGCACGCGCGAGTCGTTTCGTCCTTGTTATATCCCTCCGTCCGCCCCAAAAGCGTTTGTTCCCCGACTTGAAGGACCTGCATACACGACCATGGCCGACCAGACGCAGCCCACGACGCAGCTCCCGCCGAACCTACCCTTCACGCTTGACAACACCCTTGGAGCGGCCGTCATCGGATTCGCAGCATCCTGCGTGGTGTTTGGGATGTGCGTTCCTTCATTCTATTGAAGTGCTCGGTGTCTGAATGTCGGCATTGTTCAGATTATTAACACAGGTCTGGACGTACTTCAGCCGATACAACTCAGACTCGGCACTGGTACGTGCCACTTTCTTCTGAGTTCCATTCAATCTCATAATGCTTCCCCTTGCAGTATAAAATACTGGTCGTCTTGATATTGTGCGCCGCTCCCTTGCTATGCCGATTTAATTCTCATTTTTGGCATTGGTAGAGTGCTTGAAGGAGCAGACCAGGCCTTCATTGGGTACTTTGTGTACTTCTACACTGTCACGAATGCCGGGAATCCCCTAGCTGTTGTCACCGGTACCAACACATGGTGCGTTGCTCCCTTTATTCTTCCTCCACACGTTCGCTGAGTCCCCGACGTAGGTCGATCATTGTGAGAAACATTCTCCCTATGGCGTATTTAGTTTTCAATTTCCTCCTTAGATGCAGCAAGCAGTAGGCTCCGTCGCAGGCACCATAGTAAAATGGTATGTCCAGCAACGCTTGCCATAAATGCGCGCTTTCTTATCCACCCATTTCAGCTGCTTCGCGACCCGTGTCTACAGATGTAAGCCTCGTACCGCTTCGGGCTCGAAGTTCATTTACAAACCTCCGACCCACAGTTAGCGAGAATAATATATTCATCACCGCCTTCATAGTGCGCTCGACCCGCTGCCTGCATGCAACACGTCTAACCCCCACTCTAGGTGATGCTCGCGCTCGGCCAGCTCGGTGTGGCGATGGGTGTGTTCATCCGTCCATGTCCTCCCGCCCCAAACTCACTCGGAATGCAGTCTTCACTGAAAAGGCGTTCCAACTATCTTCGATCCCCGCGGTGTTCCAACTGAAGGTGCGCATCCACACTCATCTAGTACCGCTGCAGTCATAATTCGTGTCGCAGACGCTCGCAACAATTTCCTTGGGGCTCGGTCTCTTGACGGACGTCGTGACGGCAGCAGCATTGTGCTACTTCCTATGGCGGATGCGGACGACGCAAAATTCTGTGTGCGTTTCCCTGCTCCTTCCAACGCATGTCTGCCTGGTTCTAATCCATCTCCTTCGTCGTCAGCGCAAACTCACTCATAACCCGACTCGTCATGGACGCAATCAATACCGGCGTGCTCACCAGCGTCGTCAGTCTGTCGACCCTGCTGCTGTTCGACTTCCTCGAGGGGAACCTCGTCTTCGGCGCAACATACTTCATGCTCTCTAAACGTGCGTGCTTTCGAGTTTTTCATTCACACCTCAAAGCATGCTGACTCATTCACGCCGCAGTGTACGCCGTGTCCTTCCTAGCCACTCTGAACACGCGGCGCGTCGTCCGCGGGCGTGGCACGGACCACGAGCAGAACTCAATCAGTCGGCGGCCGACGACGCTCGCGCCCTCAGTCGCACCAGAAGTCGAGACGAACATGTTCCACCTCGGCACGCGCATGCCGTCGATCCACGAGGTGGACTACCCGGAGTACCCCGACTTCGACATGGTTAAGCCTGGGTACGCGGCAGAGCCTACACGGTGCGTCTGTTCCTTTCATCGTATCCTCTGCAACGCCCAGCTCATGCGCATTCGCCTACCCAGGAACTACTCGTTCGCGATGTGACCCCGTTTGCCGGCTGGTGCATTCATCCATTCATTCACGTAGTGTATCATACCACTGTATTACCGCTCGGGCACCACCCACTCTCGTTTGTCTGCATTCATTCATTTACATAGATCAAACTGGTGCTCGTACTTCGCATCGAGTGATTACAGTGGTGGCCATCACAGAATTGTCCGACACCGATTGAGAAAATTTGAGTTTCCACTAGCGTTCAGTGGCTAATTGAAGGCGCAAAGTGCTGCCACCCTGTTGCGGCAGGGTTAAAGAGCTAGGATGCAACTGCGATAAGGTCGCGATGTTGACGTTGGTGAAAGAAGGCCCAGAAGGAAATTTTGAATAGACAGTTTCAAAGGATAAAGAAAAACTACCTTGTGTATCTCCTCCAAGTGGAATTGTGGGGACTGGAAGTAATATAAGGCAACACAAATCGGCTAACAACCGGAGTTTCGGACCAGAATCGGCAATACTTTTGACATCTGTTTGGCTTTGCTTGAATCAAACGCTTGCTCTGTTCTTCCACTCCATCCACCTCCTTTCCCAAAACTTGTATAAACTTGGAGATGGCAGAGGATCCTGCTTGCGTTCGGCCGACTAAGCGGGCAAGATCTGCATCCCCCTCGGCCTCCCAGGAGCCCACTGCCACTCCAAACCCAGCGAGCCGAGATGCAGAATTTTATATTGCGTCTGGCGATTGCACAATCCGTGTCGAAGATACCCTGTTCAAAGTGAGATTCCTTTTTTTTTCCGTCCTTGAATACCAACATCGCCCACTGGCAGGTTCATCAATTCCTCCTCACCCGGGATTCGCCCGTGTTCTTCGCCATGTTTACCCTTCCCCAAGGGATGGTGGCCGTCGAAGGCTTATCTGATGCTCTTCCCATATGTCTCAGTGGCGATAGGGCAGAAGACTTCCGCTCCTTCCTCAAATACCTTTATACACCGTAGGTCTCATAACATCGGCGCTGTGCCATATGTCTCACGTTGATTCGCAGCGCTTTTGAGACGCAGGCACAGAAGATCCAAATTACTGATATCCACCGTGTAATCGGTGTCGCCCACATCGCCCACAAATACGAAATGCCTAGCTGGCAACACTGGGCAGTATTGGTCATTAAAGAGCTTCTTTTCCGATCTGCCACAGCGCTGGCAGCGTCTGACCATCTGGCCATTTACCAGCTGTCTAATAAGTGCTCTGCCGAAATTCTGCGCAAAAAGATCGTCGAGAAGTGGTTGAAACGCATCGCCCTAGGCGATATGCCAATCTCCGATGCCCTAGATGCCGCTGAAGCCCACAACGACCGAGATTTCCTCACGTCGCTTTATACCTTCCAGCTCGCTCAGATCCCAACCACCGCACCCACTCTTTTCCAGGCCACCGCTCTCGGCATGGACGGGATCTCTCCGCTCCATATCCAGCGCCTGTTGGCCGGTTACTGGTCCCTTTCCCTATCGTGGACCCAATTTCGGCAAAATATTCCCGCTTTGCCTCGCGTTGGGACTTGTGGCCCCGACAGACACGACACGATCTGTAAACCTGCCTTCAAATCGCGATGGGACAATGTCGTGGCCGATGCCGAAAAGGCCAGCATCACGAAACTAGACGTCCGGATCGACACGATGTACCGCCGCTTGAATTACGCTCGCCTCTCGGGCGTGGCGGAGCCGTTGTGTTTACCCAGGTATTCCGAAGTAGTAGAGCCATTAATGAATATTCGCCGACAGCTTCCGAAGACGCTTGAAGCACACTTTTTTGGTAGGCATTACGTTTATCACCAATGAAGCGTTCTCACTTTCTTCAGTCTCCGACGCTGCCCCAGCTTGATATTGATGGCAACGAACCCCGCACGCTCATAAGATCGACTTCATCTTCTTCTAATGTCGAAACAGACCTCTCATTTTCCATCTCTAGTCGACTACTGTCGATGTTGGTAGGACAGCTTTCTAGATACTTCATTTGGTTTTGAAAAAATTCAGTCGATGCTGAACGAGAATTATATCCGCCGGTGATGTTATCCAGGGCCTAGCTCAAAGCCTCAAACGCTTAATCGCGCCTCACCTATCCGGTAAAGCCGTTGTCATTCATTCACCGCGACGGTGCCATTTCCCTCGCGACGACGGAAATGTCTCGATGCAGTAACTGATTCATATTGAATTTTACGAGTAGCCAGTTCTATATTCTACGTTCAAACTAGTTTCATCCCCACCTCGACTCGGACTGACATCCTTCTCGATTTTCACGACATATGTAACGTCTTTCTTTCCAATTCCGTGCTTGATTCATCCAACCTCTATTAGGTGGCCAGGTCTTGAACATTTGCGGGCATCGCCGGAACCTGGTCTGCGTCGTGAATAGGTTCGAGGCCAGCCCAACGGTCCTTGACGAAAACTGCGAGAATTTCAGTACCGACAAGAATTTTCTAGATGATGAATGATTTCCCCGGTGATTCACGAAAAACCAACAGGGGCTAAAAACCAAAGAAACTACAATACTCACTCTCAGTGGTAATCGGAACATTGGCAAAGTCCGCAAAATTGCCTGTCTGGATCGCCTGCGAGTCGCCGAGGCCAGGACTAATATTCACGATGGCACTCCCGCAGTTGCCGCAGAACACCCGTCGCACTGCCGGAAATATGAGACTGACGGCCGTAGGAAATGAAAAACCTGGCGCACCGGTACTCCCCGACGCAGCTACAACAAGGTACTCCTTCACGGGCCCGGTGATGATGACATCCTTGTTCGCCACGAGGACGTTCGTGCTGAATGCGCTCCCGCTCGCCCGCTTGCAGTCCGAACAGTGGCACACAACCTATGGAGGTGCACATGATGCCCGTCAATACAGGTAGTTTTAAGGGCAGCGTAGGCAAGGGAAAGATACCTGCTCCGAATGCGTCGACTTGATCTCAATGGTGATCTGGCCACAAAGACAGGCTCCATGGTGAGGCATCTTCAAAATATTGCTTAGGGATTGAAATGTGCGGGGGGTTCTGAGCGAGAAGTTAACGTGTAGAGGCTTGGGTATATGAAGGAGCCACCGGTATTCAAAACATCAAAGACAACTCCCAAGGCTCCGAGCTTGTCCGTAAATTATGCCGTGTACTGGCCGTGTACACCGAGAACATGGGCGCTTGACTATTAGCTTACCGCGACTCTACCTGCTTTACCTCCATTCCGGATGCTCCTCTTTGCGTGGAGTACGGCAGCCAGATAAGAACGACCCTTGCCATATAACATTATTCATGGTAACACTCTCACGAGCATTGGTCCGCTCGCAGCCGTATCTTCACAGATAGACCGGAGACCACGGACGGAGATCCTGCACATTTTTCCAGAAGGATTATAATATCTCTTCCCTGATTGTCACCTGAGAGTTGCTAGAGTGCTCAGAGTGCTCAAAGATTAGTCACCCCTGACAGTACTGACAGCACTGTTGCGCACTGGCGAAGTAAACAGGATGGTATACATCGATTATACATCCGAGGGCAACGCAAGATACATAAGAGAACGCCGGAACCAAGCTGGTGGAACGGTAGAAGGCGAGTGCCGTGATGAGAGAATGAAGAGAATGCCGCGCCGTGAGCTGTCGTGAGGTGGTGCATAGGTGGTTTCGATTGCGGACTGAAGATCGGAAAGGTTATTTGCTGGGACCGGGATTCGAAATCCCAGCCTACGACTATCAGCTTATCAGTCGGGTCTTTGGTCCTAGATGTCGCGTCGACAGCTGCTCCGAGCGGATCTATGGCGTCGGCGTCCATCCCATCTCTGGGCGCATTCACAAACATTTTGTTGGCGGTATATTGGTTGTATGGAATATCCAATGAATATACACGGACTCATGCTGACTGACCGAAAGAAATGTCATAGGCTTTCTGGGACGAACACTCCAAATAAAATGTCACCGCCAACCTTCGATGGTTTCATGAAGATATATGTTTAATCCATACAACCCCTACTTCGTTCTCTTAAAATGGACCTTATTCGCAGCACAAGAAAAACCTTTTGTCTCTCTCCGAGCCTCTCTTGCTCTGAACAAATGATCACGCTGTGATGTCTTTTCTATTGCAGCGAAGACAATCTGCATTTTCTCGATTCCAAAACGTGGGTGGAGAATCCTTGCAGGACATCACCGAGTCCTGTACAAGGTAAGTACCCGCCTCATTGTTGAAACTTGTGGCAGGGATCAAATGCGGTCCGCGGCCCGGGCGGGAGAGTCATCAGAATGTCGTCATCTGCCGCTGCCTTCGACCAATTTGGCAACGACATCGCCTTCGCCCTTGCCTCGCCCGTGATGTCTTTTATTGCGCCAGGTGCCGGAGGCCAAACGGAGTAGGGAATTCGACCGGGATACCACAAGGTTGTTGGCCCTACGATCTCGACATGCGTCCCTCCTGCAGGCTCCTCTTTGCCAACGACTGGCGGAACCTTATTTCCTTTGTTTATCTCCTTTGATCCCTTGGTCTTGCCCTAGCTTTCAAGGGATGAATACTGGATACAAACAACTGGATCAGGTAGTGTCCGACCGACTACGATTCTAGCCATAATTATTGCCCCAGACCTGACTCGTTATACCCTGGTGGCGGGTGGTTAGACAAGCCCTGCTCCCAATCCAACCGCTGCTGTTCCTCGAGTTCTAGTATCCTCTGCCGCAGCAGCTCGTTCTGCCGCCGCGCACTCTCTAAATCGGCAGGGCTGCTGCTGGTTGCGGAAACATCCTCCGAGTCCCCAGAGCCCGTTGTCTCCGCCGGAACCCCCGCGGTCGACAAAGGCTCCCTCGGCTCCACCAGTCTCTCCTGCTGAATTTTTCCAAAGGCTTCGCGCTGCTTCTGAATAGCGCGCAATTCGTTTTCGAGGAGTGGGAGTCGCAACACGACTGGGGATTGGGTATCTGAGGTAGAGTTCGGGCGGTCCATGGTCTCCATCTCTGGGACAACTGTCCCTTGCGTGGATTCGGCGCTCTCCGTGGTGTCCCCCGCTGTATAAGTCGTGTTTGTCGGTGTTGGCTGGGATTCGATATCTGTGCCGAGGTCGGCTACCTCTTCGTCGTCAAACGGGTTTCTAGCTCCTTGCCCCACAGCCTGGGATGTTGTGTCGATTTGCGTGGGAGGAGGCTGAATCTCCCGCGCGCCTTGGGGAACCCCTTTTTGGCGCTCAGTGCTATCCGTACGCTCCCCCACATCTCTGGCAACCTCTCGTATGGAGCCTGTATCCTCCACCGCGATGACTGGGATCGTGGTATCGTCCCGCCTCGGAGGAGCCTGTATAGTCCGCGCGAGGTTGGATCCTTCTCGCATAGGCGAATCAGGAGCGCTCCCCGTTCTCTCCCCAGCCGCGTCTGTCCGTCTAGGCAGCTCCGCCATCTGTCTAGCGCCGGCCGCCGCCTCACCGTCTCCCTCCGTTTGCTGTTTGACTGATTTCCGTCGCTTGGCCCTCAGGAAGATATATCTCCAGAGGAAGAACCCGAAGATGACAGCAAGGATGGCGAACCCGCCCCCTACGATTTCGCTGACTTTGGGCTTCGCCAGTCTGTATAAATTGTATTCACTGTTAGTGGTGTTCGACGATAGGTACACCACGCACCTAGATGATTTGAGCGGTGGTGGGCTGGGATCCGGGCTATGTAACAAGACATGGGTCTGAGTTACGGCGTGCATTTCTCTGTATGTCGGACTCACCGAGGGGAATGGCTCGCCGTCGTTGTGTGAGTGGGTGAAGAGGGAAAGACGCTGAAGCACATTTCAACTGATACCCATGGGATATAGTTGAATATCTTACTGAATATCAGAAGAAGAGGTCAGTCTTCTTGAGGATGAAGCAACGTGGAATCTGAGGCACATTAGATCCAGTATCCTTGCGATACAGACCGGATATCTTACGGAATTGAAGTCCCGACAGATGGCACGGTGGCCGACTCGGAGTCGCTTTTCCCTCGCGCTGTTGATGCTGCCCTTGGTAGTAGCGAGGGCAGCCTGGACGCGGCGTCAAAACCTGGGCACAAGAGAGGTATTGGTGCTCACCGCGCTGTGGTTGCATGCGCAGTAGGGATGGAAGTTACGAGCATCGACAACGTCGCGGCTGTGGGTATAGGGTCTGGGTCCGACTATGGGGCAAGAAACGACAGTGGGCGAAAGGAGCGTCGTGGTCGGGAGGAAACAGATCTCGCCACAAATCTCCCACCTACAAAAGTAGCACTCCCACACTTTGACGGACCACGTAATGAGCGCTTCAGTTTTCAATTGAGTTAGGGCTGTATGGGCGTCTGGCGGTTGTATAGATATCATGAGAACTCTGATCAGCAGTCGAGACCGCTAGCAACCAGTCTTGATTGTGATGCATACATTTAGACCTCACCAAGTAAAAAGCGTACGGGATGAGCATGGCAAGGAGAGGTGATATAATCCATCTTCTGCTAACCTTGTCACCTAGTTCAAGTGGGGAACCAGGATTACTAGGGTTGTCATCTTGAGATGCTCGTGGCATATGAGAAAATATTTGAATGAAACACATGAGGAGGAGGAGATACAGCGACGCCCGACGCTGAGCCTTCTGAAAGGACCATTATGGCCTCGGAATGTCAACTTGAAATGTTGGATATTAGCGGTAAAAGATAGAATGTGCACCTCTGAAGTCGTGCTGACGGCCGATGTTCCTGATATAAATGCATCCACAATGATAAAATGACCCCACGCAGGAAAAGCACGCCCGACATCACAATCAGTTGAAGGTTGATTATCCGACTGAGGAGTCACTAGGTCTGTGTAAATTGAAAATGAAAATCGATGATAGGCCGCGTGTAAAACTGCCATACGAAGAGAACGACAAAAAGCATATTAACCTCGATTAAAGAAAAACTGCACCCCAGGCAGATCTACGCCGTGTAACCCGGTGGCGGGTCATCCGAAAGGCCCAATGCCCACGCGCCGCGCATCTGAGTTTCCAGCTCGACTATTCGCGCACGTAATGCTGCTACCTCTCCGTCCGACTCGGTCGTTGACGGACCATTGCTTGAACTCTCCACCGCCGCCACGTCCGCGACTAGAGCGGGGGGTTCCGCAGGCTGTTCCCTCACCCGCGTACGAGCATCAATTTCGACCATCCTCGCCCGCGTCGTGCATATTTCTTTCTCGAGATACCGCAGGCGCGCACCGGGAGAATCAGCTGGGACTTCGGGGCTGCCGACCGGAGTACCAGACGTTAACCGGACGAACGGCGAGACCATACGTGTCTCCACGTCGGTGTCGCGTCGGTCCTGTCGGCGACGGCGAAGCCGGATGACGAGGAGAATTATGGCAATAACCACTGCAACAATGGCTACAGAAACGCCGCCAATTGCATTCGCTGTCAAGGCATCTCTGAACGACAATTATGAGCAACAGAGCGGGACGATGGGAATATTGAGGCACCTGTGAATCCCCGCCGCGGGACTCTGTTGGGGCTGGATAGACACACTGGCCTGAGCGGAGGATGTGAGCATCGAGGCGGCGCCAGAAGTCAAGCCGGAAGTGACGGGAAGGGAAGTCGACGCGGAAGTCGACGCAGAACTCTGCTTCGGTGATTCTCTTCGCGGCACAATTAAATTAATCCAAGCGCGCTGGTAAAGTATGCCTACGTTGGTGAAATAGACACTGTGTTCCTGAAATCCGCATGTAAGTGGAATGGAAAGACAAAGTGGAAGGAGCCTTACGTCTCATGATCAGTCACAGACTGAGTTACACCAGGGGGCCTATAAAGATGGTGGATATAGACCGCCAAGTACCGATTATGTCTGGCCACATACCTTGGTGGGAACGCCGTGGGCGACGCTTGAGACGACCTGTGGGAAGACATTCGGATCGAAACACATACGTTGTCGCGTTATCACGTACGATGATGCCACGCCCATCGTCGCACTACTCTGACTCGACACAGGCGTTGATGACTGTTGGACTTTGCCTTTGCCTCCTTTACCTCCCCCTCCCGGTATGGATGTAACGGGGAAAAATGCGGAGTCCAATATAGTCGGGATTAGTCCGCCTCCACCGTTTCCCTTGTTAAGAATGGAAGTGATAGGTTCCAATGTAGTGGGGCTGAAAGACATGGCGGCGCAAGGCGAAAGTGAGCGAAGCAGCTTAAGAGGGATATGCCGTTGTCCCCGTCGACCAGAGAGCGGGTGTTAAACAAAACGGAGGGATCACTGGCCTCTGTACAGGTATATAATAGACGATCGCCTGTTGTATTTCGAGATATACTGTAGTATTTAAATCACTTCTCCCAGGCTGTGACCTGTGACCGCAAGATTCGAACTTTGGTTTTCGAAAATGGGGTGACTTGGCCGTGACATCCAAACAAACTTCGAAAATCCGTATCCCACGGATTCCCGCCACCATCGTGACAAGCGGGCTTCCTGACATTCTGAGGATCCCAGGAGGACAGGAGAAGTGCTCATTGCCGGCCCGCGACCTAACAGTGTCCCACCTCATCAATTTTCAGCTCCCATCGCAGCACAAATCCACCACTTTTGCCAATGCAAACCAAAATTGGCATTTTGTGAGAGCCTGAGGGGTCAAACACAGAACTACGGCTGTACGCGCCGCGCGCACGAAAAATGGGTTTTTTGGGCGCCTTTTTCGCCTTTTTCGTGACTGGTTTTGCACCTTCGAAAATCCCGTCGGTGACCCGTGACAGGTTCGAAAATTTTCGAAAATTTTGGGCCCTGTGACGCGTGACATTCGAAGTGATTTAAATAGTACAGTATCAGCAGTTTCTGATATGCTTGGTCGTAACGCAAAGTGATATTCGGGCGCTATATTTGAAGAAGTCTTTATTAGGGCGGGCTAGAAGGACAGATTCAATGGAGTCCCAGTGGATGCACGTAGAAAAATAATACGGTGTTGTCCAGTGTCGCATCCAAAGACGGCAGGATGTCCACAAGAGTCCATCGGCTTCATATGTAACGCAGATCATGCGGGCGATCATGGTGATCCTGTCTTGATCAGGCACCTGTCATCAGAGTCCGTTTATCAAAGTCCGCTCACATGTATGCCCAACGACGCTGGGATTTGGAAGTAGTATTCACGGTTCCGGGGCTGGCACAAAGTCTATGGGGTGCGTGCTGAGAATGCGTGTGCAGATCTCGAGTCGTGAGTCTCCGGTGGTGCTGGGACGATACTGTACAGCGGGGAGCAGGGGTATTTGCTGATCAATGGGGACCGCAGAGTAGGAAATGCGACTGCTCAATAACTGGAACTCTTGCGATATGTTGAACCAGGGGATGGCGACGAGACTCGGGAGGACTCGAGCGTATTCTCGGGACTTGAAGGCTTCGACAATGAGAAGTACAGAATCAGACTCCGATAGATTCAGACCGTCAAGGTCCGTCATGATTGAGATGCCAGCTCAACGAGATGAACAAGTTTGATACGCGATGCTGTAGCCGACCTAGATCGAAACAGGTGGGCAAAGCTAGACTCGTGAACCAGTCGACGCTAGCGGATTGATCAGACAGAGGTTGCCGGACATAAGACTGAAACGGGAAGATCAGCAAACAAAGCCAACAATCAGACAAAGAGAACCACAACACAATCAACCGGTATTGGGCCTACGTCGTATATGCCCTAGACTCGCTAGCCAGTTGATGTACACTCGGTTACAAGACGGAGTGGGCGAGACAAATTTGGATAGATAACAAATATGCACAACATCAGAGCAAATAATGATGGGACATCAAACAACAGGTAACCTCATGTACGGACTGGACCGCCTCGTCACCTGTTTCAGTGATCAATGTTTCTGTCAGCACAGGGCCTCACTGCAGGGTTGCTGCGACATGGGTGGCTGGGCAATACAAGAAGATAGGTAAAACACGGTAGATTGAGCTCTGGAGAATAGACTAGAATAGTGTAAAGAATCTACTACTTATCCTAGGATTATATATACTGCAAAGGTGTAGTAATGACTACTGATCATCAAGGGGTCCATTGGAAATGCAGTTGCATTGTTGAAATATGATCAAGTTGAAATGCGATCGGGTTGAAATATGATCGCGGTTGTAACTGATCAAGTTGAAATAACCTGATCGGAGGTGAAACTTGAACCTACAATCAAGGAGTTGAGTGGGGCATTGAAGAAAGCAAGACAAAGGAGGGGAAAGGAAAGAGTAACAGGAGCATCCCAAAGTATAACCCAGTGGGTGTTGTGTAGTCTACCAGTTATTGGAATGAGTTTTGGAATCTTGCTTACCTCGCAAGATACCAGAGATGGGAAGGTACAAGAAGAATCACACAGGAAAGAATATAGACCCTTTTCAGGGAGTCGGCGTTGAAGAGCAAACTAGCTAGCGTACAGGCGAGATAGAGGTAAAGGGCAAGAAGTAATCTACGTGTCCATGTTTGGCTGTAAGGCCGTAAGTAAATATGTCGTGATCAGTGGGCGTGATTACAAGTTTGGAGCAAATCATGACAGTTTCTCCCACCAAATGAGGGTCGAACTTTGAAAAAAGTGAGAATTCTTAAAATTTGGGTCTCAAGGTCCCTTAGTGAAAGTTGGATAACTTTGAATTCTCTATCCATAGAGCCCAACTTGTTTTTGGGGAGTCAGAAAAAACAAAAGTTAGTCTCATTTGAAAGAGAATTCAAAGTTATCCATTCTCAGCTCAGACATCTGGAGATGTAGTTTTCAAGCTTTAGGCCATTTTGAAGCATTTTCTGAAGTCCGCACCTCTCATTCGGCGGGCAGATCGACCATCACCAAAACGCGCGACGTGGGAGCCCAGCCGGTACCGGTTGTTGCCGAGTTTTGCGATGGCATCAATTTCACTGGGCCAGCTGGTCCACGAGCCTATATATGCCCAGCTGTACAAATGGGTATGGTCCAACTCTGTGTTTTTGGTGCAGCCGGCTGAACAACGGCTATGCTGCAGCAGGATTAGACCGCCATCTCTAAGCTTCCGTGTGCCATCCATTCATCCTCGGCGAAATCACACTGTGAGCTCTGGGTGCTGCAGGTCAATCCCACCGCACAGCGGCTTTCAACTTTGCTGGCAGATAGATTCCTCTGTGATGTCCCTCGCCTGTGTTTGCTGTAGGATTCTCCCGCCATTGTTTGCTGCTATTTGAGTTCACTCTGCCGTTGGACTCTACTGCGAGGAGTAGTAGTGACCTTCGTCACTTCGTTACTTCGCTTAATCTTGCAAAGTTTCGTGACTTTGATGGAAAGCGATGAAACTTCGTCACTTTGGTCAGCTTTCAGGAAAGTTCGTGAGTTGTGCAATTCACGCAAATCAAAAGCATCAATTCAGCCATCACTTCCTCCTCCCCCATTTTTTTCATGTAGATCCCTTGGCCTAACACTAACACTAACCTCTAACCTCTAACCACTAACCACTAACCCAAACCAGCGAACCCAAACCACTAACCGCTAACCTCTAACCACCTAACCCAAACCTAACCGGCCACTCGCGGCACGCATGCCCATCACTCTGTGATGTGCCGAATAGTCGCCGCTGAACAAGCCTAGGATGTGAACTCACGAACTTTCATAGAAATCTATCAGAATCACGAACTTTCGCGAATTCCCATCAAAGTTACGAGGTTTCGCGAACCTAAGCGAAGTAACGAAGTGACGAGAATTGCGCGGACTCTACTGCGATCAATATTTCATATGTTTGCAGCCAGATTTCACTGTGATTTCCGCCTCTTTTATTGCAGTGTAATCTGTCTGCCATTCCTTCGGCTCTTCCGGCATGACTGCAGCTGGATCTTACCACGCACGCTGATGTGGTGGCAGGCAGATCCCGCCGCCATATCCATTTTTCTATTGGCTGTAGAATTTTTCCTGCCATTCTTGCTTCCGCAGATTCTAGTGCAAGAATATGGATTCAACTGTTCCTCTTCAAACTCAAAAGGCGACCAAGGCGCAACAGAACATCGGTGTACGTGACCTATTCCGTGCTATGGACCCCATCTTGAAGGCTACATGCGACAAGGATGCCCTGAAGTCAGGAAAATATTGCGACAAGGATGCCCTGAAGTCAGGAAAATATTGCTAGCTCTTCTCTTTGGTTCCATGGTTATCAATGTCTTTGTCTAAAAGCTGTGATTCTCTTCAGAGTGCGCAAACTATTTATTCCCTGAGGATTCTAATTGATTTCAAGCCACCAGAGACTATCCTGGACACCCACCTCGGAAAATTTTTGATACATGGGTCTCTAATGATTCAATATCTACCGGTTTCCTGCATTAAGTCTCTACACCTTGGCCTTTCATGAATCTGAGACAGATATGGCCAATTAAATACCGGCGAGTATACCTGGCCTTGAAGACTTTATGCTATCGGCTGGAGCTCAGCCACAAACGGCCTGCATGGAATGCTTTGCTAGACTCACTCACCTTGGCTCGCATCCAGAAGATATCTTGGTTCAATGACCTTCGGATCGTGCTGTCCCGTCTCCACCTCCCAGTTGAACTTGATATCGCATCTGAAATTACGGTCAAATATGTGGAATCTGTCATGAAAAATGTGAAGCTTTCAATGGAAGCCTGGATCGATACCGAAATCCAGTCGTCTTCGCGCGTACGAGACCTTCTGGTTGGTCGCTTAGAAATGGACAACGAGACACATAAACTGGTGAAGAAGAGCCTGGATTTCCGACACTACCTACGAGTGAAGACTCCAGAATATCGGCGTGCACTCACGCGAATGATACTGTCAGGCCACTCACTTGCAATCGAGAGGCGAAGACGGAAGGAGCGCGGCAAGAAAATTGTGCCTCGCGAATGGCGCCTCTGTCGTTTCTGCTATATATATGTTGAAGACCCTGCTCATGCAATGTTCAAATGCAAGCACGCCGAACTCAAACCAATCCGGGAGGCCTTTTTAACCAAGATTTATGCCGAAATACCTGAACTCGACAATACACTGGACCCCAACAATTGCCACAAATTCTTCCGGGATATTCTGCCTCAAAGGGAGATCACGCCTCTCCTGGCAAAACTGGCCTATGATGTTTTAAAAATCTTTGATGCCACTCCCATGCTCTGCGTGGAAGCGCCCGTGCCTCGCACGTAAATTTTGTGGTGGTCTTTCGCATGCATCGTGCAAAGGGACGACATGCGACAGCGTTTGTGTACTGGTGGACACCGGGGATTTTTACCTGGGAGGAGAGAACTCCTCCCGTACACTTGCGCACTCCGCTCGTGGTCAGGTCTCACGAGGTTTTAACCGGAGGTCCAGCCATTCAAACAGCCGGCCAGTCCACATTCTGCCAGCGTCTTGCATGATCTAACCCCTGGAATCGGTGTGTGTTCTGTTGGTATCTTGAGTCTTGAGGATCTCTGTGAGGATAGCCACCCTTACAGTACCACATGTATATCTTCAGTAAACTCGTCGTTCTTATTGTGGACCTGATGAGTATAATATAACTGCCCCCCCTACTAACTACCTCCGCCAAACATCGAAACTTCGCCTTGTTTTACTCTATTCCGGAGCGACCAAAAATTTCAAGCTCCCACGCCCTCCGAAAATTAGTGTATTTGCGGCCAAAGAACTCGAAAAGAACTCGCACTGCGTAGCGAAAAATCCGTTGCTGAGTAGTTGTCCAAGCAAGGTTCAACTAAATTTTCTAAGCCCATGCCAACACTACATCTCAAAAAAAAAATTCCGCCTGCAGCGCGACTTACTGTATGGCGGGGCGGCGGGGCTCGTTCGGGGATGTAGAAACTAGACACGAGTGATCTCAGTCAGAGTGCGAAGCAAACCTAGCAAAGACCATATATAAAATACGAGTGTACCTAGAGACGAGTGATCTAGGTAATACATAAGTAAAGTACACAGTAAATTAAGACAGCCAATTTACCTCAGTCAGAGCGCGAAGCTGAGGTATAAGTGCTGATCGACCTCCAAAAAAAAGTGCCGATCGACGCGTGACTAAAGCACGCCGCGATCATGTGGCAACTGCGCGCGCTGGATTTCCTGGTGGAATTCCAACAGGGGACAGTTTTACTCTATATCCCGGAACTAAAAATCGCAATTTTGAGGCCTTGATTTACTCTATCCCGGAGGCACAGTGGCCCAAGGCACTGTCCGGGGCCCAAGGAAAGAAGATGTATAACCGCGGGGGTCCTTAAAAGGAACGTACGGGCACTGCGTTATTTCTAATGTTGTGCGTATTTGTTCCCTATCCAGATTCGTCTCGCGCCCGCTCTGTACTGTAACGGCCAGCGAGTCTGGCCTTTTTACCCAGTTCAAGTGAGGAACCTGGATCACTCGTCATCTTCAGATGCTCGTGGCATATAAGAAAAAATTTAAATGCAACCCAATGTTGAGGAGGAGGAAATACAGTGGCGCCCCGCATCAGAAAGGAACATTATGGCCACTGTCAACTAGAAATGTTGGATATCAGCGGATAAAAAATAGAATCTGCATACCTCTTTGATCGTGCTGAGGATGTTCCTGAAATAAATGTATCTACAATAAAATGACCCCACACAGGGAAAAGACGCGCGACATCAATCAGTTGAAGGTTAATTATCCGACCGAGAAGTCACTTGGTCTGTGACTTGGAGATCAAAATCGAACAAAGGCCAGGTTTAAAACCGCCGTACGAAGAGAACGACAAAAGGTATATTAATCTTGATTGAAAAGCCACACCCCAGGCAGATCTACGCCGTGTAACCCGGTGGCGGATCATCCGAGAGGCCTAATGCCCACGCACCGTGGCTCTGAGTCTCCAGCTCGCGTATTCGCGCGCGTAATGCTGCTACCTCTCCATCCGGCTCGGTCGTCGACGGGCCATTGCTTGAACTCTCCACCGCGGCCACGTTCGCGGCTGGACTGGAGGTTTCCGCAGGCTGTTCCTGCACCCGCCTACGAGCATCAATTTCGACCATCCTTGCCCGCGTCGCGAGAATTTCTTTCTCGAGATACCGCAGGCGCGCACCGGGAGAATCAGCCGGGATTTCGGGGCTGCCGACCTGAGTGCGAGACGTTAAACGCACGAAAGGCGAGACCATACGCCCCTCCATGTTGCTGTCGCGTCGGTCCCGTCGGCGACGGCGAAGCCGGAGGACGATGACCATTATGCTGATGACCGTTGCAACAATGGCTACAGAAACGCCGCCGATTGCACCTGTGGGCAAGGCATCTCTGAACGCCAATTACTTATGAGTAACAGAGCGGGACGATGGGAATATTGAGGCACCTGTGAATCCCCACCACCGGGTTCTGTTGGGGCTGGACAGACACACTGGCCTGAGCAGAGGAAGTCGGCGTCGGAGCGGAGGCGGAGGTCAACTCCGAAGTGATGGGAAGGGAAGTCGACGCAGAGCTCTGCCTCGGTAACTCTCTTGGCATCAATTAAATTAATCCAAGCGCGCTGTGAGGCATGCCTACGTGGGTGAAATAGGAACGGTGTTCCTGAAATCCGCATGTAAGTGGAATGGAAAGACAAAGTGGAAAGTGCCTTACGTCTCATGCTCCGGCGCAGACTGAGTTGCACCAGGGGGCCTAAAGATGGTGGATATAGCCGCCAGGTACGGATTATGTCTGGCCACATACCTTTGTAGGAACGCCGTGGGCGACGCTTGAGAGGACCGAGCTGATGACCTGTGGGAAGACATTGGAATCACATCCGTTATCGCGTTATCACGTACGATGATGCTACGCTCAGTGTCGTACTACTCGTACTCGACACAGGAGTCGATGACTGTTGGCTCTTGCCTCTAATGGGAGTCACTATAGGGAGTGTTGATCTACTGGCCCCCTTGCCTCCGTTGCCTGAGTCGCCTAGAATGGAAGTAATAGGATCCAAAATAGAAGTAATATCGAATATAGGGAGCATGGCGGCGGAAGGCGAAAGAAAATGAATGGAGCTTAAGAGGGATACGGAAAGTGGATGTTAAAATGGAGGGATCACTAGCCTCTGCACAGGTATATAACGGAGGATCGCCGGTTGTATTTTGAGATATGTCAGCTTTCTGATATGCTGTCGTAACGCAAACGTCGATACCCGGTCGTCATATTTGTAGAAGTGCATCTTTAGGACGGCGGTTTGGAAGGACTGAATATCCATAGGTTGGACACACATTGAGTGCACGTATAAACACAATACAATGCTGCCCTGGGTCTCGACGGCAGGAAGACCACCGCAGAGCCTAGGGCTTTATATAGCCGTAGCGCAGATTGTGCGAAGGATCGTGATAATCCTGTCTTGAGTCCTGATATCTGTCATCTGATTCCATTCACATGCATGGCCAACGACGCCGCCATTGACAAGTAGCATTCACGGTCCCAGGGCTGCCGCAAGTCTATTGGGGTACGTACTGAGAATGCATGTGCAGATCTTGAATCGTGAGTCTCCGGTGGGACAATACAGCGGAGAGCAGGTCCATTTGCTGATCGATGGGCACCGTGCGGTATGGAAGATGGAAGATACTGCTCCTCACTGTCCGTAGCTCTCGCGATATTTGACCAGCGACCAGAGTCGGGCGTGACAGTTCTCGGGACTTGAAGGCTTCGACAATGAGAAGGACATGTCATGTTTGAGATGCAGCCATGTTTGAGATGCAGCCCAACGAGATGAACAAGGGACGGACTAGTGATATGTGACGCTGCATGGAAACAGCGAAGACGCCGAAGACTCAGGTGGTGGGTAAAGAAAAGGTTGAATCATTGATGATCAAAATTCGATGGCATGACTTTCCAGAGTCGAGGCTAGCGCAAGCATACAGTTGACCGGGAGAAGAGGGTACGCGCCCTTATCATGACCTGTTGTCCCCCAATAGATGTGAGCCCTCAAAATGTTGTATCGCAAACATATGTATAATGGAAAAGGGATAGCCGTCGAAAAGGATAATTCTATTGAGAAACCCGGTTTCAGGCGGAAACCCCCCCATATAAGGAAATTTTGCGGAAACCCAGAGAAAACGTTAACTAGAAACCCACTTACGGCACTGCCAATCAGCCACCGGAGTCTCAAGGTTGAAGGTGCTCATATTGTTCGGAAACTAAGAAAATAAATGCTTCTGCACGCAAAGTAGGCTTGCCCTCTAGTAGTAATGTGCCCGGATGTTGTCTCCCGAGGGCTCTGTTGTTCTCTCCTTGCTGCCGAGTTGCTGCCGAGCTACTGAGGCGTGCCGAGATCACGGCGGATTGTTGAAGGCTCCGGCAAGCGCGAAATGATAATGCAGCTGGATGTTTCAGTGTTAGTAGAACTTCCATAGACTTCCGTTTAGCACACTGGCATAGACTTTCAAATATTAAACACATATGTGTGCCCATTGGGCTGAGAAGTCTGGCTGGCTTGAGCAGATCAATGCTGGAAATGAGCAAGATGATGTTTGTTCAAGCTCAAGGTTCCATAACAACTGTCCAATTAAATCTTCCCCAAGTGAATCTAACACTGAAAAACCTCCCAGAGACATCTGCCGCAGGAAGCAACAGCTCGGCATCACTCGGCATCACATCCGACCCATAGTGGGTTTCTCGGCACCCGGGTTTCCGAATAAGGATGCTGGAAACCGGGTTTCTGAATAGAATTATCTCGTCGAAAAAGCTGAGGAACTTTGAAAAGCGTCCACAGATCCCGTTTGTCGAGCTGCGAGGCAATGATGTCATGCAATTCAGCTAGTAGGTCGAGCATTTTCGGTCTCTACTTCCAAAATGAGGTTCGAGGCCAAGCTGAGGATCGGGAAAAAGCAGGGAAGGGCATGTGAGTTATGGTTGTTGTTGTATGCCAGTGTTTACATCGAACTCGGTTCAGAAGCTGTGCAGAGGCTGTGTGAGCAACATGATCCCAACAACTTTCCTTCTTCTCCCACTCGTATGGCGCAACGCACTAGTATATTGGATCTCCCTACGGAGATTCTCATCAAGATTCTGGAGGACTACATGCTACCAAATCACACACTCTACTGTCTCAGTGTTCTATGTCGAAGACTACATTTCATCGCCCTGCCGATCTATTTCTCCCGACACGGCATAACTCCTACCTCAAAGTCCGTTACCATCGATATGCGCACAGACCATCGCGTTCTATTAGCGGTCCTGCTAGTGGCGCTATTTACCCCGCCGACAGAGGACATTACATGCATCTTTCCCCACCCGGACTGCACGTCCATACTTCCAGTCCTGCTTCATCTAGAGCGACTTCAACATTATATCACCCGCCTTCCCTCCGTGAAACACGTCACCCTCCAGCTGGACGAGAGGGCAAGCATGTGTCTTTCTGTCGGAGACGACCACTCATTACGAGCTTGGACTGCCCATCTCGAGGGCCTCTTGAACTGCATCGTCCAAAAAGAGTGCACCCATCTAACCGTCATGTATGGTGGTCAGTTCACCAGAGCCTACGAGCTGGCACCTCGCGCCGCTTGTCATAGACCACTCACGAAGTTGTCATCCGTCGTCTCCAGGCTCTTATCACTGCCAAACAACGAGACACAGGGGTTCCGCCGAGTACCGAGCCAAGGGAGAAAACGCGCCGGGATGACTCTGTCATCGTCATCATACCAGTCCTCTAAACTCGCCTCTCTCGAAATTCTTTCTCCCATTCTCATCTTGCCCCCGGGTCTACTTTGGACGCTCACAGCACTCAGTAACTGCCCCATAACATCCCTCACTATAGAGCGTCGCGTTGAGGACCCTATTCCTTGGAACACTATCCTTCCCCTGATCGGGTCGGCCGCTCGCAGCTTAACAACACTTGTTTTTCAGGAAGCCGAGTTAATTCTCGCCATGGATAGGGATTTCCTTACCGAGAGAGACATTCTGGACTTCATCTCACGGCTTCCCCACCTTCACCATCTTACCATCTCTTACACAAAATTGAACACTCCCGCAGTCCGCCAATCCGATCCTCCTTCCATCGAATTCAATGACCTCGAAACCCTTCGTGCACCACCACCGCTGATCCAAAACCTCTTTCGGAACCCATCCCACCTTCCGAAAATCCAGTCGGTCTGCATCTTGTGGCAGAGAGGCAATGTTGCGCAGACGCTGAGCGTCCTAGCCACCGTGCTGTCCGCGGTTCTGGCAAGACCCGAGCCCCCGAACCTCAGCTTCTCGCTGAGCGCGGGGACATACCGCCCTACCTTCACGCACACTCCTGGCGATGTCGCCATATTCCTCAACCACGTTGAGGCGCTGGCGATAACCACAGTCGCATTCTCTTTCTCGTCCGTGGAAATTCAGGAGATTGCTCTCTGGACTGCGCTTTTTCCGCGGGTGCGGCGTGTGGATATCACGCTCCCGGCCTGGAAGATGTCCGCCTTTCGTGAGGATTTACCGCGTCTTCTGCGCAAGGTCACGCCGACGCAGTTTTTGAACAAGGTTCATATGAATGGAGAGGCTTTCGATTTGGTCAGACATTAAGTAAATTATCCTTCATCTATGTTGTTTTTACTGTACAATCAACTTAACCCCAGGTCCAGGACTGGACGCAGTGGAAAATGCAAAGTCACCTTCACATCATAAAGGCCATGGAATCATACGCAACCAAGCTTCATTCAATGCCAATGCTTTTCGTCGGCTCTTGATCACGGAGAGGATCATATGGCTTTCGGATGAAGCTAGGAAGGGACAAAGAATAGCCCTCCAATTGTTTCAGTTTAAAAAATGCGCTCAATCCAAGTCCAGTTCACTTCGATTGGTGTCAGAAAGAAGGAATTATCAAAGAGCAACCGAGTATTTCAGAAATAAATGAGTATCTTCTCGGTGTCATTCGAGCAAACGGCGTCCGTCGGTACCATCTGAGATGTCCATATATTTCGATTTGTACGGCCGCGTTTGTGCGTATCTTCAAAGCTGAGCATTAAAGTCAGCCTTGGGTCCTTGCCTTTGACTCCTTGTTCCATGTCCATGGGCGGTGGGGAGTGGTGGGCATTCGTTGAAAATGCTGAACCAGGGTCTCGCAAATACGAGTAGTCAGACTCTGGGCCTCGAAAGCTCCGAGATTTGGAAGTACACGCTCTGCCCAGAATTTCATGGTTCGGCGCCGGTTCCGGGTTTCCTGGCTTCAATTCGGTCAGTTCAAACCATAGTCGTGTCCCCACAAGAATTACGGGACACGAGGCGTTAATTCAACTTCATGAGAAAAGATTGCGTCAATTCGACTGCCTGGACCCGGAGATAGTCTCAATGTTTCGTCTTCCAGTGATCGCGTTTCCGTAACGGCGTTGCTCCGTTTCCTCCGCCAGTGTGGTTCCCGCAAGCGTCGAATTTTTTATAAATCTGGAATTAAAATTTTCAGTGCAGTAACAAGCTACGTAGAATTTTCGGGACCCAGAATTCAACCACTGGCAGACCTGCTCTTTGGTGCGAAGCGGTGCTCCTTGTTTGTTCCAGCTGGGCAACTTGCTGAGCACCGCCACCACGTTTCTGATCCCTTCCAGTGCTTCCACCACTTGACTTTCGTCGCGGGCAATGCCTGGCATACCTGCATGCCATCTGGTGGCCTCCCTCTGCTATCCCGCGGATCGCAACACGTGCGCACCGCGCCGACTAAGCCCGAACTTGAAATAGCCCAGCAATAGCCCAGATTCCAGAATACCCATCCTCCGACGTCAAAGCGGGACATATCTTGACAGGTTGAACTTTCACTGGTGCGTTCAATTACGGATTATTCGATTCCCGAGTAGTAATACACACCAAATTCTATTTTTTGGATCCATATGCACAGGACCTTTCTATGAATATTCTGCAACAGGGATGGATGGATGAGGCGTCTACGACGTCATTTGCCGCTGCTTCATATGGTCCGACGAAATCACATCACCGACAGCGACGGGTTTTGTTGGTGGCTGAACGTCAACTGTCCCCTTTAACGTACCTACCTCCGCTCTCTGCCCACATCCGCGCGGCCCATGGACAATACTTTCTGTGCTGTTGTCACTGAAGCGTAGGCGATTGGCACCCTTTACCCTCACTTAAAATGCACAGGAATAGTTTGGCTGTGCTCTACACGTATACTCAACACGATTCAAACTGTGGGAGCCTGTTATATAACCATAGCACCTGGGAATTCAAGCACCGATTCGGAACTTGTACCCTAATCTTGTCCTCGGAATGAATATAAAACTGTGCCAATCCTCTGGGCGTGCGTCCTCCTCTGTCTCGGGTTGTTCATGAGACCGTTTGATCGTGACTTCTAGATTCAACGAGGCAGCAAATTAAGATCGGTATTTCGACATAGAACACCAGAGTTTCTCCGTTCGGTTCAGAACATGATCAGCGGCATCCATGACGTCCTCAAATCACCGCCTTTACAGCGCTGTATTGTTGTCACCTCACGTCTACACACTTGACGTGGGAGAACAACGCAAGTGTCTATTATTTGCGGGCCCGTTACCCTCTCACCCCCTTGTGGGGTATTTCTCTTTCCCGCTCTCTTCGATACCTATCGAATGGGCTCCACCGCTCCACTCGTCGAACCGCCTTCCAGGTGTTTCACCTGCGCGTCGTGAGAGCATAAACCCAAATCCCAATCGATTTCCCTCTCATGTGGCCGGACGTCCACTCTTTCCGCCTCCTAGAATGCAAATCCAAGAACTCCACCGCTCCACAATCCTGACGCCAGCAGGGCGGGCCTCAATCAGTGGCACAATGCCTTCCGCTTTGAGCTCAAATGCAACTGCATAAAAGGCGCGACGTCCGCCATCTCAAACCTCACTCGAACATCCCCCCGAAGTTCAAGCTCTTTCCTCAACATGTTCTCCAAGCTCTCTATCGCCTTCATTTCAGTGCTCGTAGTACGTTTCTACCTTATCCGCCGCCATTTCGACTCATTTAAGTTGAAATTTTCTTGCAGACCCTTGCTGCCGCCATCCCCACCACCACCCCTCCGGTGACGCCGCCAACCTCCCCGCAATGCTGCGAGAGCGTAGTCCCGTCGTCTAGCAGTGCGGCGTCTCTGGTTGCTGCCATCGTCGGACTTGACTTGACCGGCATCAACGTCCCCGTCGGCTTGAGCTGCAGCCCGATAACGGTCGCCGGCAACAACTGGTTCGTTCGAATGCTGCACCAGCCTTCTGTTCGCTCTAACCCTGAGATATAGTGGAAGCACCACGGTCACTTGCGACGCTCCGGACGCTCTTTGGGGTGAGTATATTGGCGAATTATGGACCATATATCTGGAGCTGATCTGGAATAGGTGGTCTCATTGCGATCAACTGCCTTCCTATCACCGCATGAAGGGCTCGAGATCGGGGGGAAACCAGGATCTAGGACTATATACTCAATGAATTGACCGCATCGTGATGTCTTGTGTATTTGTAACGGACGAAGTCTATCCTTTTGTACACGAAGCTTGGTGGAAAACAGATAACGGCAACACCTAATGCAGCAGAGTTTCGAGCAACGCACCATGTTGGATTGACCTCAAATGTACTATGCCGCCAATGGGGCCAAGTACATCCAGAGAGGTAAGAGATACTTCTGAGGCGCAGTTTTAGAAGGATTTCGGCCAGACGAGGTTGCTAAATTATCAAAATAGCTAGAAAAGCAGAAACCGTTCACCTCGCGCCGCCATCAATCATGGAAGTACACGTCCTCCCACTCGGCCTCGTTTATGCCCACCCGCGCCGCCACTATGGCCTGCACAAGCGCCGCCCGCTTCACCGGGACCAACCCTCCCCGGATTTCTAGGCTCACCAGCGCAGGAAAGCGAAACGCAAGCCAGTGCGGGAGCCCCCGCACATCCGCTTTACCGTGTTTGATATGCAAGATGAACACCAGGTGTTTGACACCGCGCAGAGGCAAATCTGCTTCGGTGTCGGGCATTGCGCGCCACGGAAAGCCCAGGCGCCAAGGGAAAATTCCGCGGCGCGTGAAATTGAGCGTCAGCGTGCTCAGTGTCGAGGCGGCGGTGTCCGAGGACGCAATGGTGTTTAGTGCTTGTACGAGGTCCGGGCCGTCGCCCGTGGAGTCAATGGTCAAATACTGGACGTAGGGCTCGGTCAGGAGTATGTAGGGAATATATGCAGCAGGAGAGGAGAGGGAAGTCAGTCGCCCTGGGTTGGCATTCAATATTGCCTCCTCTGTGAGCGACGCAGAGTCGATTGCCCCGGATACGAGGACGAGGTTGTGAAGTAATTGATGGCGATGGACGAAGGCGAGCAGCGTGGGGAGGTTAAGTGCGCAGTCAGCCATGACCGTGAGGAAGCGGAGATCGTTATTGAGATCGAGGACAGTGAGGAGGGCTGCGTACTGTGAAGAGGATAGGGCGGGGAGGCGACTGATCGTAAAAGACGAGAATGTGAAGTTCGAGAATGTGACCACCGCGAACGAAGCAATGCCAGCCCCAGAGACGGACTGGATGCGCATGGAACTCCTGTAGCTCCAACGGACGTCTTCCTCGATGCGGGCAATCGGGTCCCACAGCGGACCGAATGCGCGACGGTACAACCAGGCCAATGAGCGGTACACGTTGACGATTTCCACGATGGCGCATACGATCAGCCAAGGGATCCAAAGGAGGAAGATATTAAGGAGACGAAAGGGGGTTGGCTTTTCAAACGCCACGTCGGGAAGGGTAAGCCATTTGAGTGGGGGAGCGGGGCGAGGGAGAGACATGCGCAAGCCGCCATGTGCGGCAATTACTACAGGGTCTCTACCGCCGTGGGACAAAGTCGCTATGACCATCGCAACGCCTGAGTTTCGGTTCTCATCTTGCGCGTGGCCACATATCGTTATATCCGGGATTAAAGGGACTGCAGCCAAAATAGAAGGGAAATCTTGCAGCCACATTATTCCCTGTCGGACCACGGGAAAGATGGCCAGCTTCAGGACGGGTTGGATATAGTAAATCAACGGGAGGAGGAAGTACGCTTCGGGATGAAGATATACTGAACCCGTATAAATTTCAGACGCCTGAATGTGATACCGCAAGAGCAAGTAAAACGTGGCGCGCTGTCGGAATTGTCGAGAAACTTGGACGAGCGCCAAGAGCTCCTGTTTATCCAGGAGCGAAAAGATGCTATCCTGCAGTTCTGGAGGTAAGTCGAGCATCCTTCTTGCGGTGGGTTTTAACGTGGGCACTAAGCAATCATGATAAGACGAACCTTTCAGTTGAATGAAATCGGAAAGAGGAATTCGGTCAGAAAAAGCTCTTAAGTAGGACCGGAAAGCACAGGTTGCTGGCTTCTCGAGTCACAGGCTGTGCATTGACAAACATGATACTAAAATGTCAAGCCTGAAGTACTGACGCACAGCCTGTGCCTTCCGATGGCCTGTCTCAGGCTGTCTGATCCAATCAGCTAAGATTCTTATCATTTCTTCTTCTTGTTCTTCAGTGTTTCTCGCTCGAATCTTGCCGTCCATCATGGCTCCCGGTCATGCTTCAACATGCGAGGTACGAAAATATTGTTGAAGGCTATGAAGCGTACGAAGCCTAGGTCATACTGAGCAGTGAGGTTCAACCGTTCAAGTTGAACCGAAGTTGAACCTTGGAGATGAATTGGTGGATCAGTGAGGCGTGAGAAAAAATGGATTCACTACATCCCCAGGTATTCTGTTTGACGATGAGATCTCATATCCAAAGACGATGTAACAAAGTCTGTATTTACAAAACATTGCAATCAAACCGGATGGCTGGACTTCCGATACCCGGGATATTGTTCAAGCATCGTGGAATTGACACTGGCCAATTGCGGACATGTCAATCCAGCCAAAATGCCCCCAATAGCGTCCAAAACCTGCTGCAGCAAGGTTAAAACAATACCCTCCAGTCCAACCAGCGCGGCCGGGAATAGCAGTCGCGCCGCCTGGAACACAAAGCACGCAGCGTTGTTCCCTTCAAGAAGCGCCGCGGCGTCGTAAACTCCGTTTGTGAACGCGGGAATATCAAGTGGCGCAAAGGTGTTTGTGCCGTGCGTGTTGCCGCCAACCACGAGTATCCGTGGGTCATGCAGGCCCATGTCGACGAGATCGGTGACGACGTGCTCTGCACCATAGGGATCCCCGATTGGGCGACGGTACCAGTTTTCCGGGATGCGCTCGGTCCCGGGGGTGTAGACGAGCGCACCGGATGAGCCAGTAATACCGTACATCGACTTGAGGACGTCATTCGAGAGGATACCGTCGGGGTGTTCTGCCGAGTGGTTTGACATCAGGCCAAAGATCAAGTTGGTCGTAAGGCATGAAATTGCCTGCGGAGTATGTCTGGTTATAATTTCATTAGAAGAGGACTTGCACACGGACCATCTGCACAGGCCCATAAAAGAAATATTTGTTCTGCTGGATTGAGTCCAATAGTCGTCGCACGCGGTGTGCAAATACGACTGTCTTGTTGTAATTGGCGTCTGGTGACTCTGTTTGTAGGTTGTACAACTCGCTGAACGCCGGCAGCTGTAGATGGTATGCGTCCTTACTACACAACTTTGAGTTAGCCTGGTTCGGAATTACAGTGGTGCATACCTACTTGAACTGATAATAGTCCCCACGGGTGGCCGATGAATCAGACTCAAATTGGTTGTGTGTGAACGATAGACCGCTGGGTGGACCTGTTCCGGCCGCATTAGTTCCGGTGAAGGTAATCTCAACGCTTGAGAGGAACATCACCGAGAAGCCCGAGCCCTTGCAAGATCCCACCAAGAAGACCAGTTGAGGGCGGATCCCCAATTGAATATGGCAAGGTGAGATCGGAAAAGTCCGCGGCGTATACGGCAGCCAGCACGCCAGCAAACGTTGCTGCTTCCGTCGCCATTCCGTATACTAGAAATTACCGTGAGAGACAAGAAATGTGGGAATAGACCGTACCCGTGAAGGAAGCGCCAATGGAGTCGAGCAAGGTCACGACTCCATTGTGCGGGATAAAATTGTGGTTCGCAAGGGAGTTCAGTCCGGGACAGGGGCCACGGAAGTCATTGGGACCAGGCGGCTCATATGCGTGGGGTCCAGTGACATTGATATGCTGGGCTACGCTGTCGAACACCGAGGCCCTGGGTTGGGGATGATCGAAAAAGCTGGCAGGGAAGGCGGCGCAGCCCGAGAGGAAGAAAAATTGAAGAGGAGCGACGAACATGGGGATTTCTGGGATACTCCGAGACCGCTGTCACGCACCTAACTCTTCTGCGCATATATACGTTCTGCTTGGTCTGGAGCCGAATAGTGACGTTTCTATTAGTCACGATGAAGGGTGTCTCGATGCCCCGGGGAGTTTGAGCGTCAATAGTTTTCGGAGACAAGATTAACCCGTTGGGCGTGGAATCGGAGAATTTGGACCGGTTGTTTGAACGCAGGTCCAAAAATAGCCAAGGCAGAGATCGCCATCTCCGACTCTTCCTTCGATGATTACAATCACGCAAAGCCCGCATGGATTCAAGTAAATTCCCATTCAGTGTGGCTTGAGTGTGTCCATTAGTCTTCAGGGCCACAGCCTTAGTGTCTCAGCATTTGAATTTGGCCGTACGGGCGGCGGGAGTATATCCGTTACTTCCCCACAATACGAAAGAAAGCCCAGTAGTACAACTCTTTTAGTTGTGGGTTCACCTCCCTGGGATCTAGTAGAAACGTGAGCTTTTTACCACCAAGTTTACTGGCCGGGGATTCGCGTTTATTCGCAGGAGTAATGATGAAAGTTTGAATCTCGGCACGTACCCCGAATGATAAGCGAAGCATCGGCGCAGGAGCCGGCTCACCCGATTAATCGGCCGTAATATCATGTTGCAATTCAAAAAACTGTCGAGCCTACGGACTGCTTGATTGTCTTGCTTGATTTTGTAAAGGCGACTGGTTTCGTTGGCGGTATCCTAGCGCAAGTTATATGTACAGGTCGGCAGAACGCCGGATACGGTCACATTTCGATATTGTACAAGGTACTCATTCACTGTTCCAGGCGGAGCTCATATCACACAATTAGGGAATAACGAGAATTAATTAGCTCCTAGTGTAATATCCAAGTACATGTACAGAATGAGCGACAGGGAAAATTTACATTGAGAGTTAATTAGCAGTCAACCCGGTGGATGAAGCGCGCAAGCGCAGTCCATTTACTGCCGTCGGCGGAATACAAGAAATCCAACGCCAGGTCCCTGGTATCGGGGCGGAAGTTCTTTGCCGCAAGTCGGCGAAAGGAGTACGCAAGCACCCACGCAAGGTGGAAGCGCGTAATAGGGCGATGTGCGCAATTCGCGTAGAGAATATCCTCGACCTCCCCAACGCCCTCGATCTGGGCACAGAATGAGCGGGAAGGATATTGAACTGCTGAAGCAACACGTACCTCCAGGGTCAGTTTAATGGGTCCAAGAGGCTGCCGAACGAGCATGTAGTTCGCCTGCGTCATCGTGGCGGTAAACGAAAGAATTTCGGACACATATACCCCCCGAGCCCTTGAGCCCTCGTTGTAGAAATCGACGAACACGGGAGCACCGGGCTTGGGGCCCCTGAAATGCGTGTCAGGAACGAGAGGGCCGGCGTGCGGCAATTCTTGGCGGCGAGCCGCTTCGATGAAGGCGTCCATCTTGCATTCGGCGCAGTGACTCGGGGGCGGAGCAGGGGAGTAATGTCCGGATCCGAAGTCTGCCAACTGCATGATTGCGTAGGGATGGTTGGACCACTTGGAGGGTGCGTCCTCCGATAAATCCTAGGTGAGGATGCTGTGATCAGGATGAAGCAGGATGGTGGGAGCAGACTTACGGGTAGAGGAGGCAGTCTGCGCCTCATAGCATGAGTCACGAAGATGGGTGGCACGTTCTGAACAGGATTGTATACAGTCTGAGGTACGTCGTAGTGGATCTGAGGTACGCCGTAGTCGACGGCATTTCGGCGGGGCCTCTGCTGCTTCCGCTCTAGGTATGCAGCGTACTGTAAAGCTTTCTATGATATTAAAATTGTCACAAGGGTGAGAACGGGTGGCACGTTGCGACGAACCGCTTGGTTTTCGCGGTAATTGTCTGGCATTATTTTGAGGATATTGGGAGAGCTAAGGAGTAGAGGGAGCGTCGTGCAGATGGACCGGCCAAGCAGGGGGAGGATACGTGTGGGATGCCACAACTGTGATACGTTGGTTCCTTTTATATGTCTCAGAAACAATGGAACGGTCAAAGGCCCAAGCCAAACAATCACAGAACCAGCATTTCCAAAAATGGATGGGGCTCGGGTCATCGAGCCCGAACACAATGAGAAGATGGGGAAAGAAATTGAATGGTCCAGGCCCAATCGGGGAATTCAAGGTCGTCAAAGCGCACAAAGCCACAACAAGTCATCGCTTGCGATTCTTTCAAACGCCGTCATTCTTCACTCAATGCCACCGAGGCCAAGCAGAAATGATGTGCCGCTTGGATTGCGGATTTCGTAATTGACGGGTTGGTATGGGCATACGGATCCAAAGTATTCACACCGGTCCATGCCAAGGAGCAACGATGTTCAGCGAAATTATATCAATTCCACGATGCTTGAACAGTATCCCGGTCATCGGAAGTCTGTTTGTAATGTTCGTAAATACAGATTTTTGTTGCGTCTTTGGATACTGTACTATTTCGACCAAATGTTCAGGTGACGGGTGACAGAGGGCCGTGAACTGAACATTTTTGGCCTAGGTGACGGTGACATTCGGATTTTGTGGCCTAAATAGGCCCAAAATGTCAAAAATTTCGGTCCGGCAGTCGCCGGACTACCATATATGGCATGATTGCCCAGAAATGAACACCTAAGAAAGTGAACACCTTAGGTGACAGGTGACACCCCGTGAACATTTGGTCGAAATAGTACAGTATGAGATATTATGGTCACTGAGCGAATCAGTCGAGGGTCGAGTGCCTGCCCATTCATCTCCAAGGTTTAACGTCGGCTCAACTTGGACGGTTGAACCTCAGTAAGACCTAGGCTTTGTACGCTTCAAAGCCTTCAACAATATCGTTGCCCGTACCTCGCATGTTGATGCATGACCGATAGACGGCAAGAGTCAAGCGAGAAACACTGAAGAACAAGAAGGAAAAAAAGAGTCAGGCTGGGCTCTTTAGTCCAAGGCCAATTCTTAACGGGTGGGGCAAGACGAAAAGGTCGGTCCGGAAACGGAGATCAGAAATGCTCCTTACACCCACTACCCAAACGTTCCGAAAAAAAAAAGAAGAAATAGAAAGGATAAAAATCTTAGCTGATTGGATCAGACAGCCTAAGACAGGCCAGAGGAGGACTCAGGCTGTACATCAGTACTTCAGGCTTGTCACCTTAGTGTCATGTTTGTCAATGCACAGCCTGTGACTCGAGAGGCCAGCAACGTCTGTCTGTTCTTTCCGGTCCCACTTAAGAGCTCTGTCTACATTTCTCTTCCGATTTCATTCTGAAAGGTTCGTCTTATCCTGGATGCTTAGTGCTAACCAAGTGCTAATGTTGCATACCACCGCAATAAGGATGCTCGACTTACCTCCAGAGCTGCACAATATCATCCTCTCACTCCTGGATAAACGGGAGCTCTTGGCGCTCGTGCAAGTTTGTCGACAATTCCGACAGCGCGCCATCTTTCACTTGCTCTTGCGGTATCATATTCAGGCGCCTGAAATTTATACGGGTTCAGTATCTCTTCAAGCGGAAGCGTACTTCCTCCTCCCCTTGATTTACCATATTCAACCGATCTTGAAGCTCGCCATCTTTCCCGCGATCCGACAGGGAACAATGTCCCTGCAAGATTTCCCTTCTATTTTGGCTGCGCTCCCATTAATCCCGGATATCACTATATATGGCCGAGTGCACGCAAACGTAAACTCTGGTATCGCGAAGACCATAGCGACTCTGTCCCAAGGCGGCAGAGACCCTGTGGTAATAGCAGCACATGGCGGCGTGCGCATGTCTCGCCCTCGCTCCGTTCGCCCGTTTGAGTGGCTTACCCTTCCCGACATGGCGTTCGAAAGACCAACCCCCTGGCGTCTCCTTAATATCCTCGTCCTTTGGATCCCGTGGCTGATCTTATGCGCCATCGTGGAAATCGTGAACGTGTACCGCTCATTGGCCTGGTTGTACCGTCGCGTATTCGGTCCGCCGTGGGACCCGATTACCCGCATTGAAGAAGAGGTGGGTTGGAGTTACAGGAGCTCCATGCGAATCCAGTCTGTCTCTGGCCCTGGCGTCGCGTCGTTCGCGGTGGTCACATTCTCGAACCCCACACTCTCATGGTTTACGATCAGTCGCCTCCCCACCCTATCCTCCGCAGAGTACACGGCCCTCCTGGCTGTTCTCGATCTCAAAGATGATCTCGGCTTCCTCACGATCATGGCTGACTGCGCACTTAACCTCCCTACGCTGTTCGCCTTCGTCCGTCGACATCGATTACTTCACAACCTCGCCCTCGAGTCCGGGGCAATCGACCCTGCGTCGCTCACAGAGGAGGCGATCTTGAACGTTCACCCAGGGCGGCTAACTTCTCTCTCCTCTCCTGCTGCATATATCCCTTACATACTCCCGACCGAGCCCGACGTGCAGTATCTGACCATCGACTCCACGGGTGATGGCCCGGAGCTCGCACAAGCACTAGCCACCCTTGCATCCTCGGACACCGCCTCGACGCTGAGCACACTGACGCTCAATTTCACGCGCCGCGGAATTTTCCCTTGGCGCCTGGGCTTTCCATGGCGCGCAACGCTCGACCCCGAAGCGGATTTGCCTCTGCGCGGTGTCAAGCACCTGGTGCTCATCTGGCATATCAAATACGGTAAAGCAGATGTGCGGGGGCTCCCGCGCTGGCTTGCGTTTCGCTTTCCTGCGCTGGTGAGCCTAGAGGTCCGCGGAGGGTTGGTGCCTGTGGCAAAACAGGCGGCGCTTGTGCAGGCCATAGTGGCGGCGCGGGTGGGGAAAAACGTGGCCGAGTGGGAGGACGTGTACTTCCATGATTGATGGCTGCGCGAGGTAAACAGTTTCGTTTCTGGTTTTCTTTTGATAATTTAGCAACCTCGTCAGAAGTATGTACTCTCTGCATGTACTTAGCCCTATTGCTGGCATAGTACTTAGGTCCGGATGCGGGACAAAATTATTGGCGCTGAGCGATATTTGAAGGACCCAGCGCTTTACCCTGTGATTGTTGGAATCGCCTCATTTTATATGTGCCCAATCCGAGTGCCATTATTAATTTATCATAATACCAGATGGCAATCATCGAACCGTCTTCTGTGCCGAGTTGCTGTTTTTCAACTTTGTGGCTGATCGAATCTAAAACGGATAGGAAAACATATGACTGTAAGGTTGAGTGTTGCCGACACTATTTATCTTCTGAGCGGTGAGCGTTCAGGCTCTGTGGATATATTTTGTGATGTGATATGGAATAACAATTCATGGAAACAGATTTCGACAGTCGTGGACATCGCCGTGTTAGGAATTATCATTCACGTTCAAGTAATCGGGAAGCTGGATGATATATCAAGGTAGCCAATGGTGCCAAAATGCCAAATACGCACGCGGCAAAGGACCCGAGTTCACACCTGTGCATATCATCGCATATCAATCATTTTTTAATTTTTGGGGCTGGTACGGAATGGGAGGGTAACGCACCCGTCGACTACACCGTTGCACCCTTCACCGATGGTCTCGAGCACTGGGGTCCCGCAGTTGATATTGCAATACACGAACACATTCACTACCTGTTTTAAGAATGCGGGCAAGCATAGAATGAAATAAGGTATCTGGTACTCACGGCCGATGATTTGGCTGTCATCGATAATAACTTGAACCCTGTTCCAGGGAAGACCTTGCGGAACGTTGATGCATGCGCCCAGTATGCCCGGCTGCCTGAAATTGTTATTGCAGTGGAGAGGGGAGGGATCGCAGATGTGCGTACGGTGCGGTGGGAATTGGTGGGAAAGTCGCGCTTGGGGGAGAGCTCGGATCACAACCTCCGTTGTTATATACACGCCACTGGTTCATGGAATACCTGAGCCGTGGCGGGCTGCGCTGCAACGAGAACAGAGACGAAAGTCAGTTTCATGACGAGCAGAGAACTGGGAGGGAGGAGTTCGTGTCACAGTATTTATACATCGTCTGGTTATGGATCAGGTTGGTTTCCAAGAATGCAAAAATATCATGGCAGATCGGCAGATCGCCCTGAGAAAGACCCTACTCGGGGAATGGTCACACTTCAACTTGAACATACGACGCACGACTGAATGGTAAAGGGTTACGAGGGGGGAATCAGGAGCAGTGTCCCCAGGAGAGGGTGACAGCGGCGCAGTATATATGAAATCGGTAATGACAACTGAAGTGCACTGTTGGTGGGTGGTTTACTGCGCTGGAAGTTGGCTGGAAGCCTGGAACTGAAGAACTCAGAGCATTTGAACCGTCTTGTCTTCGAGAGGAGAACCGAACGTCCGATAGATTTCTATCCCTAGGCCAGAATTTAGAATCGGAGGATGTATCGGAGTTCGAATCATGATGCTGGGGACACGATTGTTTTGAACTTTGAGATCCATCAATGTGGCGGTGCGATTTGTTGGCTCGGAAGTTGGCGCCAAACAACCACCTCTCTCGCCTTCATGTCACGCGCCGATTTACGCGACATTGCAAAGACCACCCTGGACGCAGTCTCATCTGGCAAGGTCACAGTAAAGGGACTATTGTACGACCTGAACGGTATATTGGCCGAATCCAGGCTCCAAACGGCATATTACGCGCCTGACTCACTGCTTTCCACCTGGCGCTCCTTCAGTCCCGCACAACCACATCCTACTGCAATTAGCACAGTAATCGAGTTCTTGGAAACCACCACCCTCGATGCAGCTCGTAGCGCCGGCCTGAAGGGATACAAGCGGCCCATTGGCGTCCTTAACTTTGCATCAGCAGAACAGCCCGGCGGCGGCTTCATCAACGGTGCGAACGCACAGGAGGAGTCCATCGCGCGCAGTTCGACGCTGTATGCCTCTCTCATAACACCTACCGCACAGCAGTTCTACTCGCTGCACTCGGCGCACGGACGAGATGGATTTTACTCACATGCGATGGTGTACTCGCCGCACGTCGTCGTTTTTCGCACGGACGACGGCGGGATGGTTCCGCCGATGGAGATAGACGTCCTGACGAGCCCCGCGGTGCACGCTGGTCTCGTGCGGAAGCGTCTGTCGGGCTCAGCGATCGAGAGGGATATCCGGCGCGCGATGCGGGAGCGCATGGCGCGGATATTGTTCCTCTTTGAGCGCCGGCAGGTCCGGAACTTGATTCTGGGTAGCTTCGGCACCGGCGTCTTCCAGAATGATGTGGACACTATTGCCCAACTTTGGGCGGAGCTTTTGTGTGGGCCCTCGGCACGTTTCGGGCGCTCCTTTCACTATGTCGCCTTTGCCGTGATCGACACTCCTACCTATTTGCAGTTCAAACGCGCGTTCGAGACGGCGAAGGGAGTGCCGCCGTGAAGGGGACTACAGCCCTTGTGAGTTATGGTTCCAAGCCTTGCCAATATTAAACTGATTTAGAACACCGATAATAGTGGTTAGAAATTTGATTACTCTGGGAGTGCTAGCGCCGTAGTATCGAGGTATGTGAATGCTTACTTTTTACTTTTATGTCTTCAATTCCTGATTGTGCCTTCCAGCGTCCGACGTCCTTCCCTGTTACCGCATTTGCGCGTATTGAACAGATGTGTCGATTTTTGTGCTGTGTCTGAATATAGGTCCAGCACAGTTCTAGACTCTATTCGTTTATTACAAGTAACAACGGGACTCGCCTCTGAAGTTCTCATGTAAAGTAGTTCTTTCTCGTGCAGTATATTCAAAAGTAATCCTGATCGCCAATCTCTTGAGTCACGAATCGAAAATAGCTGATCACGTTACAACAACGTTCAAAATCGTCGTGATTCAAAGCAATATTCACAGCGCGAGGTGACAAATAATCCAAGACGCCCCGCCTTCCTTCCATCTTCCCAATCCACCAATCGACTTGAGAAACGCAAATGCAAATGAGGAGCTGCAAAGAAACCCGGTACAGAGAGGACGTACAACTAGTTTTCCAAGGAACTTGAGGGTACAATGCTGCCACAAGGAGGAAGGATTATTATTAGTGGCAACGTGACAGTGTCAGAAATAAAAGAGCCATACTTCAGTTGCCAATTCTGCACGTTAGGATGCACAGGCGACTGCACAGATAGTATAGCTCCAATGAACCCGTCTCGCCGTACACCGGGGCATTCATTTCTGATGTTGAAGTACATATCAGGCTAAGGAGATGTTGAGAGACGATTTAGGCGTGTGAGATATAGCGTACGATGGATTCCAAGCAGGTAGTATAGGTGTCCTCAGCGTCGTTATTCAAAAATACGAACGCGCAAGTGTTGTTGAGGATTGAAATAGCTAGTCCTGAGAGTGCGGGAATGGTGAGGCCCATTGGCCGAATGAAGCCTAGATAAAAGATTTATCCATGTCTTAGATGGTAAGGTGAAACGCACTGTCTACCACCCCAGCGTCAAAGTTATCGCAATCGTTGAATGTTGGCTGATCTCCGAGTGCCTGGTCGCAGGTAAATGTGCCTAGAAGATTGCAATGAATGAATAAGAGCCCGGGAGCAGGTCGCGGCACGCTTCCAACCAACTTACTATCGAAAACCTGACCGCTTTCCATTATACCGCATAACTCAATCGAGGTCTGACTCTGGCGCTCCGATGCCTGAGCTTGACGACTGGGGCATGTAAAGTACGTTATCGTCAGATTTGTGAAGGTCTCGGTAGTTGGGTCAATGACTGGGAATACAGGCGCCGAGAGAATGGTAACGTCTTCATCCGGAAGACAGCCAGGGACATGGAAAGCCGTTGCGACCCCGAGGAGGATAAATGCGACGAGGGCTGAAGTGGGTGTCATGACCGAGATGACTTGAACAGGATCACTGGCCCTTCGAAAATGCCGAGTTTTATAGGCGGCCAAGTAAATTAATGCGTGAACCGTAACGGCATCGAAGTGTCCATCTGTCAACACAAAAATGGCGGGATCATCTTGTCAGGATTCAGAACATGTCAAGAATCAAGAGCAAGAGGCTGTCGATCTGCCAAGTATCCCTAACTTTGCCAGCCTCCAGGTTATTGGCTCGACATTCGTGTTTCCGAGTTCGATGTCGAGGCTGCCAGTGGGGTCAGATAAGTTGGCTTTTCAGTGACGGTAGGTGATGTCTGTATTCTAACCATTAAATATTGCAACGAGGGCACAGACTGATCAAGCCATCGCTGAAGTGGGTGTACAAGGAGCTAAGCGGTAGGTATGAAGCTGTTGTGGATCATTGTTTACATTTTTGTACCACGCCTCTGTGTAATACAAGACTGTTGGATCGTGACCCTACCATATACCTCGTTTTTAAAATCCAGTCTGATATGAGGGGTACTACGGATCTTTTTTTCCCTCCCCTCAACTCCGAGTCGGTGTCGGAATTAGGCATAACCACAGTCAGTCCACGGTGCACCAACCACATGATATTCTGCGAGAAATGCTTTTATAGTTCTCTCGCACTCTTACTGGTGGCCGGACTCAGCCCGAGAGCGAGGAAGCTTGAACAAAGAGTGTTAAGTATCATGTTACAGACCCGTCAACTCAGGACGGCAGACTGTCGCAGAGGTGTACCGACACCGACCTCCATACAGGCGCGTCCACGAACTTGGTTGCATTGATCACAATCTCAGTCACCGTGATGGGCGCGCTGAACAAATCGATCCGCTTGTGGCCCACACTTTTCCCACTGGACACGAGGGTCATCGGCACACCCAGCGTCCCATTCATCCCGCTCGCGTCCACAATTTTGGCGTGCACCTCGTACGCACGGATCACCTGCCCGCGATCTGGTCCTCCATGAGCACGATGCGGTCGATGGAGGTGGGGAAGTCGAACACCAGGGTCACGCTTCGCCCAGTCGTGGAGTTGACCACGCTCCCGACGGCACTGCCGGGGCCGTAACAAGACCGAATGAAGTCGCCCAGCTCCTTGTACCGCGCCGCGTGGGTGGCGGGGATAAGCCCGCTGCGGTCGGGCGCCAGGTCGAGTTCAAGCAGGCAGTTCCGCCCGACGGTTTGGTGGTAGACCTCGATCATCTCCGAGATGGGCCGCAGAGGCTGGTTCACACCCCAGAACCACCGAATACCAGACTGCAGGGTCGTGTCGCACTCGGCGGGCGCAAAAAAGGGGCTCGTCGGGCTTCCCCCGTCGTTGGTAACGCCGGTCGACCAGATCTCCTCGTTCGGGAGGCCGGTCTCGGTGCCAATCCAGCGGATGGAATTGGCGGAGAGGCAGGCGGTGCCGTTGGCATCGCAGGAGTTGAAGATGCACGCCTGCGGCTGGAGCTCCTGAAGCAACGCCGTGATTCTCGCCTGTTGGCTTGCAGAGTAGCCGCCGTCAAACCACAACTACAAAGCCGCGTTTAGAAGATGAGGCGGGGGAACTTGAGTTGCCGACACTTGCCTCCGTCAGCTTCCCATATTTGGTCCACAACTCAGTCAGCTGTGCAATCACAATCTGGTCGTATGTCTCGTTCGCGATCCTGATTTCCCCCGGCGCCCATGTCGCATTGACCAGGGAGTTCTGCACGTTGAGGAAGTTGTTCACAACCGTGGAGTAATAGAACCCGTGCCCGATCCCCGCCTTCTCCGCGCTCGTGCTGAACATGCCAGGGACGTCCATCCCCGCGACGGGGCTGTCTGCCACGGTGTAGTTATACCGCGAGGTAGTGTTGTCGCGCGTCTCGAACGTCACCGCGCTCGGCCACGTCGTGAAGCCGCAGTTATGTTTCGCCACCAGCGTCGCGTATTGCGCGCCGGAGGCGACGATGCTCGACATCCACTGGTCGGTGTTGAGGAGCGTCGGGTCGAATAGGGCTGGGTTCGGCACGAGCCCGGGGACGCCGTTGCACCCGTCAATGGACAGGTAAGTCGCGATCTCGAAGTGGATGAGCATGCCCATTTCGCGGTCTTGGAAGGCGAGCTGGTCTGCGGTGGGGAGGGCTATGACGGAGCCGTCGAGAGGGGAGATGCGGAACCGGGGGGAGGGTGTGGCGAGTCCTCCTGTATTCTCGGCACTGGCAAAGATTGCTGCTGCCGCGCAGCACGCGAAGAGGAGTTGGCTCAGCATCGGGGTCATGATTTGCGTGCGGTGCCAGGCTTATAAAAGCTGAAGAAGCATATCACGAGTGTGCTGTGGCGGGCCGCCGGTGGCCTTGGGACTTCGGTGGTATTGGGTTCTTCGAAGTGGATGCGCTTCTCATGATCACCACCTCTTGAGAGTTTGTAACATTTGGGTCGGAAATACATCTATGTGCGAGCGCCTGTATGAGTAATCAAACAAACGGTTGGAAATGTGCAGTTGGCACTAAAACTGCTTTTCCCCCGTATTTTCTTTTTTCTCTCAACTCGGCATCGGGATTGGCCGCAGCTCATATCTTCAAGGTCACTCTTGTGGCAATCCAGGATGGCGAAGATCTATAAGGCAATGATCATTAAACCGACCCATAAATAATATCTATAAGAGTATCACGCTCTATGCAACCCCGTCGCAAAGAATGTCCGTATCGCGTCCCACCCTATCTACTGCAAACACAGCAAATTAGCCTTTCACCCATTCTACTCCCCAAATCAGACGCTGCCCAGCATGTGTATCGTCCAGGATCAGATGTCTAGAATCATCAGCCCGCGCACCAAGCACCAGTCGTCCGCGTCCGTGTCGACGTCTGCGCGTTTAAATCCCCACCATCCCGCGCTTTGCCGCAATCTCATCCCGCAGCAGCGCGATCCGGCTATCCAGCCTCGACGACAAGTCGATATCATTCTTGCCCAGAATCCCCTGCGCCGCGTCCAGCTTCGTCTCCGCACCCGCAAGCGCGCGCGCCCACCCCGCCTTGTCCAGCGCCACATCCGCGTCCGCCTCCTTGAGATCCGTCACGGCGAGCTCGAACAGCGCGACGCCCGGGATCCATGTGCTGACCTTGAGCTGCGCGCCGCGGGCGGCCTCGAGGAGCGCGCGAGCGGGGGCGTAGAGCCGGAGGGTGCGGTGCATGATGCCGAGTAGGAGCGCGCGCAGGGCGCGTTCGTCGGGGGTGTCGAGGTCGGGGGTGGGTTGGTCGGGCTGCAAAATGACCACCGGACACGTTAGACTTGGGACGAAAGACAAAAGAGAAAACGCACCTTCACAGTGTGCTTCCCATCAATTGCAGGCAAGAACGGGCTCGGCACCGCGATGGCAACGGGCGGCGTGAGCGCCGCGAGCTCCTTGATGTGTGCCTCCGCGACGGCGTCTTCTATGCGTTGGTGTGTGTTCCAGACTGTGCGTTTTATTAATTAGCAAGATTGTTTCTCTCTTCCTCCTGGCAGAGGATTACGCACATATCGCGAGCTCTACAAACAGTTTTTAAAAAAAAAGAGAGCCTTCAGCATTTAAGCGAGCAAAGTAAAGCGGTTAAAACGCACCATCCGCAGGACTAATACTAATGCACTCAACAAACCGTGCTGGGTCCCCACCGCGCCGCTTCTGCTTCTCCTGGTAGAACACCACTGTATGTGTCGCGTCAGCGATCATCCATCATTCACTCCTTGCACGTCCAAATAAACAAAGCGTAAAATGCGGCTCGCACAGCCCCCTCGCGCGAAAAAATAAAAAACGAGGAGACACGTACACTTCTTCCTTATCAACACCTCCGTCGGCAGATCCTTCCCGCCCACCTTCTTCCGCTGCAGCAGCTCCGGCAGCGCGTCGAGCAGCTCCTGCGCTTTGGTGCGGTTCCCGAGCGAGATGTAGCACCCTGCGGCGATGAAGTAGTAGGTTGCGTGGGACCTGGGGGGTTCGTTAAGTAATTATTCGAATTGGGTGTTTCGAAAGGAAAGGTATGCGAGATACGGGAAGGAGGATGAATAATAATGCAAACCAAGGAACAATATCGAAGCAGGAAGGAGATCGAAGAGAAAGGAGGACACACCAAGAATTAAGCTCTGTCAGCCTCACGAACGCGTCCGCGGCCTCTTGGTGCCGGCGCTGCGCGAGGAGCGTCCACGCGAGCTCGAAGACGAGCTGTCCAAATAAAGGAGAGTCAGTGTATCAACAACGCAGCGGAGCATAAAAAACGAAGAGAAAGCTGTAGCTCTGCCCACATACAAACGCGAAAGCAATTCGTAAAGGAACGAAACAAAGTCAAAGAACACGAAGAACGAGGAGGAACGCACCAACGTATCCGCCTGCACGAAGGTCTGCGGCGCCTCGAGCGCGCGCTGCAGCACCGCGATCGCGCCCTGCGGGTCGTTGGACATGCGCAGGATCTTGGCCTGTGAGCGATGTGTGAGCGAGCGTTGAGGGTTAAGGGATTTGGGATTTTCAAATATTAGGATAGTAAAGGCAAGAGGGGAAGTGAGCATTCCAGTCCAATCCCCCAGCAGCGTCGAAAATCGCGATGGGACAAAGGTTTGTGGGAGATAGTGGGAGAAGGAGGGTTGAAAGAGTTGGAAAAGGGTAGAGAAATGTGAAACATACCCGATTCAATATCCACAACGCCCCCGTCGGGTAGCGCGCGTGGATCCTGTCAAAAAAAAATGTGCGTTAGTAAATCATCGCTACTCCCATCCATCTCTAACTAAATCCCGTTTACTTTAGGTCCCAGCCAGATAATCAGCGCCAGACAACCAGCGCCGGATAAACACGATGAAAGAGAAAGAGTAGGAAGAACGAAAACCCACCCATCCACAATCGCCTTGTACACCCTCAGCGTGCGCGCCTCGTCCGCCTGGTACCCCGCGAGCAGGAGCACGACGCCGTGGTAGGTCATGAGGACGAGTCTGTTTGTACATTAGCGAGCGAACAACAACATAAAAGGTACGAGCGTCAGCCAAAATAATAATAAAATGAACACCAAGGAGGCGAGACTGAAAGGAAAAGATGACGCACCCCGCAAACACCCCATGCACATCTTTCCCCGTCGGCGCACCGCCTTCGCCGAGCGTGTTCACGCCTGCGCTGACCTGTTTGTCGGAGCGTCAGCATGGGTACAGACATTGGTATACTCAAATAAAGGCGAAATAAGGGATAAGAGATAAGATAAGAGACTGAGCGAAATATCAACGACGGTGTATCGAGCACAGACAGAATACGCATCCACCACTCAGCGGATACACACCCGACGCTGAAGTGTAGAGCAGAGCAGGTATTCAGATCCCTCCGCCTCGGCGCTCTCGTCAACAAAAAAACGCCGGGGTCAGAACCGCCCTACCCCATGGAGCCTCGTCCAACGGAGCCAACTCTCGATGGAGCTACAGCGCCGCGCGCCCACCCGACACAGAAGGGAAAAGAGAAACCAGAGGGTGGACGATCCGTGCGACGCGACGAAAAGCCTCCCGATCTCGCAGGACCTGGAGCCCGAACAAAAACCCAACGAGACAGAAAACGCGCAAGCTCCTTTCGGTGGAGGTCCCGGACGAAGTATCACTGACGTCGAAGACTCGGACACGAAGTGGCGCAAAAAAAAAAAAAAAAACCCAACCAAAAAAAAGAAAAAGAAACGCACCGCCAACGCCCTCAACGCCAACGCGCGGTCGTGCTTGAACCCGAGGAGGCCTACGAGCGATCTATAGTTTTTTTAAGAAAGAAAGGATCGTCAGTACTCTTTCATTACTCGCACCGCCATACGCGTTTGAAGAGAAGAAAGAAATAAGCATGCGAGCAGCAACCAGTCGAGCCCGCCTGTTTGGCGGGCAAGCGTAGCAAGAACACAAACGCATACCGCTGATCCCAGCCCTTGCCGAGAACCACAGCTCGTATCGGTCACGCTCATCCGCAGCGCTCGCGGGTCGTCAAGCGCCCGTATCCCCGCGCCGCGCGCTGATCTGATCTCCTCCCGCTCCTGGGTAGCGCCGGCGTCCCACACCGTCCGACTTGCCGAAGCCACCCCTCTCCTCTCCTCTGATCCCGTCCCCGCTACGGCATAAAAACAAGGACAAGTACCGCATCGAATCCACTCCTCTCCACTCGTCCCGCTCCCGTAGCAAGCGCAGACAAGCACCGCATCGAAAATCGACAAGGCAGTGAAAGTAACACCGCACCGCACCGCACCGCATGGAAAAACCACATCGAAAGAAACAGAAGGATAGAAAACGAAAGGAAGAGAGAGAACCACTCACTGCACCTTCTTCGGCAGGAGCGAAAACACGAGGTTGAAGAGGCCGAAGCCTGTGTGGGGTGTCAGTATTGCCGTACCAGACCAGATAAACGAAGAAGAGGAAAATGAAGGCCAGACATAGAGCAAAGAAAACGGGGAGGAAGGAAACGAAAGAGAAGAAATTTTGTGCAGCCGTCCTCGTTTGCTGCGCGCAGATTCAGGTTAATCGTCCACCACCGAACATGCCACGACGCACGCGCGTCACCGCAAGCGCGTGCCAAAAAAGAAAATGAGATACGCCCGCGCCCGGTGGCATCGGACGCAGGCCAACGAATCCACGGATTCGGCAGGCGCGCGACGATGGAAGACGGAGCGACGCTACAAGACGGCGCGATGCTGGACGGCGTCATGCATCATCGCAGACGAGCACGCGCCAGAACGCCAACAAAACTGAGATGCGCCTGCGCGCGCCTGGTGGCATCGGACGCAAGCCCACAAAAATCCACGAACTCGGCGGGCGCGCGACGATGGCAGACGGAGCAGGGGAGAATAACCATAACTATAGCCCCCTCGTCCATCGTCCGCCCCACGCGCAAACGCCCAAAAAACCGCCCCGAATATACCAAAAACAGGGGGGTGAAAAACAGACGGAGCGAGGGAGAGGGAACGCACCAAACGCAGTCCCAGCAACCATCATCTCCTCCACCGGGCCCTCCGCGGGTCTTTCCCGCTCTTTGCGTTCTGCATCCGCCCGCTCAATCTGCGCCTTGTCGAGCTCCGCGCTCGGCTTCGCCACGAGGCTCACGGTGCTGGCGTTCTTCGACCCGCCCAACAAACTCGCCGTACTCGCGCCCCACCTTCCAAATATACTCTTCGCCGGCGCCGGGGCGGGCGCGGGGACGCCGATAGTCGAAGGCGCGGGGCTTGAGCGGGATGATGAGTTCGAGGGCGTGGTGGGCGTGGTGGGCACCGACGCGGAGTTGGAGTTGGCGGTGGAGGTGGAGGTGGAGACGGAGAGCAGGGACGGGGAGCGTAAGCCGTTTCCGGTTCCGTTCACGGTCGTGGCGGATCCATTCGAGGCGGAGTATGCATCAAGCCCAGCGGGGAACACGGTCTTGTACAGTTTCGTAAACTTTGAGTGCGCGGCGTTGAGGGCGTACATGCATTGGAAGTAGCCCATGTAGGATTCACTTTAAACCTTATTAGTATGGAATAAAAGAATAAAGAAGAAAAAGAAGAGTTAGGGGGAGAAGAGAAAAGACGCACGACAACGCATGCGTAAGCCCCAACAGCACCACCGCGTCCGCCTGTAGAATCTCGTACTCCAGCCCCGGGGCGAACCGGCCCCCGCCGTCTCCCCTCCCTATGCCATTGTTATTTGAATTCGAAGTCACCGCACCCTTCCGCGCCTTCGCATCCGCCACAGCGCGCTTCGCCCCCGCCTCACTCGCAGCGAGTAATCTCGCCGCCTCCGCCATCAGCCCGCTCTCCATACCCAGCGCGGCTTCGAGGAAGGCGCATACGCCTAGGCCTAATAAATGAAAAGGGGATCCCGGGGAAGAGGATAGAGGAGACGCAAAGGCCATGCGCGCTTGAGCGATGTTGTTGGCGAAGAGGTGGTCGAAGCCTGCGTTGGCGGAGGCGAGGAAGATGAGGGTGGGGTCTGTCTCTGTCTCCGTCTCTGTCTCTGTCATCGTGCTCGCTGCTGCCACCGACGTCGAAGGGGGTGCGGGGGACGGAGACGACGACGAGCTTGGTGTGGTGCTCGACGAGGACAGTTGCGCTGGCGAGTCGGCGTTGTCCATGGCGATGGAGACGAGGAGACGACAAGCCGATTCGGAAGTCAGCCGCAAAATGATTTGTGAGGCAATTATACGTCACCCATCAGATAGGCACGTGTGCGGGCGGGCCGGCGTTTCAGAATCGGCTGGATTTATTTCCTTGGGTTACTTGTTTCTTTTTGGATACGCGGAATCTACACAGAGCCCGAGTCAAAACTATTGTCAAAAAAGAAGAGAGAGAGAAAAAAAAGGAAGAGAGAAAAGAAAATCTTACGGACTGGGCACACTGCTGGTGGGATTCGAACCCACGGCTTCCTCACAATAGATGAGGCGATCCTAATTCAGTTGAGAGGATGATCCACCTCTAATTCACAGCAGCTTGGGTACTACGAAATTGTAGTTCCTATACCACACTCCTTCTGAGTTCCCGATTATTCGACACCGTCCTGTACTCAAAAAATCGGAATTCAATCACTAAGTGACAAAACAAACTTTCCAAGCAGTTGGAATCTGAAAAGCACAAAGTCGTTGAAGAAAAACTTCATTGGTGCACTCGTATTTGGATGTGGGATGAGGCCATAGGCAAAAAACAAAACAAAAAAAGTACTTCACTCAGTTCTTATGCTATGGGTAGGAGTCGAACCACGCCTTCCTCACATTGCGTTGTGCACAAATCAGATTGAGGGGAAGATCCACCTTGTTCCACGGCAGCTTGGGCATTAGTAAATTGTACTCTTTATACCGCATAGCACTTTTTAAACATCGGAATCGGTGTCCTACTCAGTCAGGATCCAGATTTAGACATCAGGACTCGGAAGAAATACAGTGATTGTTGAACTTGAGAGAAAGAACTTAGGGAGTTTGAATTCAGCATGAGAGCAGGGCAGAAAAAGAAAAAGAAAAGAATTAAAAGAAACACACCGTTGTAACATGCATGCTACTGATGGGAGTTGAACGCACACTTTCCTCAGAGGTGTTAATGACATGGCGTGACGAGAAGAGGATGATCCGCCTTGATCCACAACAGCTTGGGCATTGATAAATTTAGGTTCCATATACCACACACTTTCCGAGTTCTTTCTGAAGGTGCAGTGTGTTACAATCTTACCTGCTGCGAGGAAAATACATGTACTTACATATACTGGATACAGAGAAGAGCAAACTCGAGGTCCACTTGATTCGTGTTCAATTGGGAAAGGCAAAAAAAAAAAAAAAATAACTCTATTCCCGCAATGCTACCGGTGGGATTCGAACCCACACCTTACTCACAATTCGACGTTCCATTGCTGCGGACATTGAGAGGACACTCTACATTGAGCCACAGCAGCTTGCACACATTTCGATTGGGTTCCTTATACCACACAATTTCTGAGTTCCCGAGTTTGAAGTTGCGATACTGTAGTATTTCGTTCAAATCGACACTGGGTGTGACGCGTGACCCAAAAAATCAATTCGACATTTCGACAACAGCCAAAATTTGGCGTGACACCAACGAAATTTTCGACATCGAATCGAAAATTTTGGCTTTTTGGGGTCTTACAGGCGGTTTTGAGCCCTGTGTGACGCTCAGGAGGTTCGACAAACGGCCGCGTGACGCGTGACCCTTGCCAAATTTCGATATCGACAGGGGGGTGCGTGATGCGTGACCGTCGATTTGAACGAAATACAGTATGTCCCAATCTTGCCTCTCGGAAATGAAATCCATGCATCGCACACAGAGAAACAGGAACCATCCACATGATCGGTATACAACTAGGCGAGGCAATGAGAAAGAAAAGGAAAAAAAAAGCCGAAACAAATACACATACCCTATATGCTGCAGGTGGGATTCGAACCCACGCCTGCCTAACATCGTGGTGGTCTGTTTGATAGATTGAGAGGGCACTCTACATTGAGCCACAGCAGCTTGAATATAATACCAATCAAACTAGGCTCATCATACCCTACTAAAAACACCTCCCACTATAACTAACTATTCCACACTACGAAAATTGGTCACACAGACGAATCTGTTGCCAGTGGACTGGCGTTTCGAGTGTCATTTTTGTTTCCTTACAGTTTTAATTAAACATTTGAAGAACTAAAAAAAAATTCTCAACATCCTTGTATGCTGCCGATGGGAGTAGAACCCACGCTTTCCTCGTAAACAGTAGAGATTTCGACCATCATCAGAAGATGCTCTACACCGAGCCACAACAGCTTAAATACCATCGAATTAGGTTCCATATACCACACACTTACCGAAGCCGCAGGGCATCACAATATTATCTACCGCGAGTAAAACGTACAGAGAAACAGGCTGAGAAAGTTCGACCTCGATCCATACTTGATTGGTATTCGGCTGGGGAAGCTAAGGCAATGAAGCCAAAAAGAAAAACCACGAAGCAAACTGATGCTGCTGGTGGGAGTCGAACCCACATCTTCCTCACGCATTTTCACAATTGCAATACCAGAAAAGGATGATCCACCTTGATCTACAGTAGCTTGTAGACCACGAAATTGGGTTTCTTATACCACATATTCTGAGTTCTATATCTGACAGAATCACGGTCCCTGCTTGCATTCAAGAAATTGTAAATTCACCATTCACAAAACCAGTATTACCAGCACTTGGAATCTGAAAAGCAGAAATATTATCCAAGGCAAAACTGCATCGGTGGATTTTGGATTTGAGCTGCAGAGATAATGCAGTAAAGTGAAAAAAAAAAAGCATATGTAGTGCTCCAGGGACATGCTGCTAGTGGGATTCGAACCCACGCCTTCCTCTTAAACCACTGTGCCCTCAGTTTACCAGAAAAGGATGCTCTACACCGAGCCACAGCACCTTGAGTATCATTAGATTTGGGACCTTATACCACACACTTCGTAGAGCACTTTTTGAACATCGGAATCGGTGTTCTACTCTGCTGGAACTCGGATTCAGACATCGGGACTCGAAAAAAGTGTACATAGTAAAGCTTGAGAGGAAGAACTTCGAGAATTCAGCATGAGAGCAACTACCCAAGGGCCAGAATATCAAAAGACACAACGTCCAGCCAAATGCTACTGGTGGGATTTGAACCACGCCTTCCTCACAACAGATATAATACTCTCTAGATTGAGAGGATGATCCACCTTGATCCGCAGCAGCTTGCACAGAAATAAATGTAGGTTCCTTATACCACCCTTCCTGTTCCGGGTTTTCAACACAGACCCAGCCTATATACAGTGCATCGTGTGTGTGGGCGGACGAATTCAGGGATTTCAGAATTCTAGTTGATGTTGATTTATTTGCCCGGAGCACTGGAAGGCGTTGACAGGCAATATCTTTTTAAGATTTAAGATAAAAAATATGGTCACCAAATGGCGATGCCGGTAGTGAGACTCGAACCCACGCCTCCTCACGAACGGCGTGTCCGTAATAACGATGAGCAGACACTGTACACTGAGCCACAGCAGCTTGAATACCAAGTAAATTGGGCCTTATACCAGACACTCCCAGAGTTCCTTTCCGAAGGTGCAATATGTTACAATCTCAGCTGGATTAAAAAATACATACATATATTGGACAGAGAGAAACTGGAAGCTTGAGGGCTAGACAATCCACCTTGATCCACAGCAGCTTGCAACCCATTGATTAAATTTATAAACCCCACTGTCTGTATTCAAGCAATTAGAATTCAACAGACACAATCAGCATTACAAGCGCTTGGAATTCAAAAGTCGTTGAAGAATAATTTCATTGGCGTACTAGTATTTGGATATGGGATGAGACCAGCGGCCAAAGAAAAACAAACCCTGGACCTGTGTACGCGGCATGCTGCTGGTGGAGTCGAACCCACTCCTTCCTCACAAGTATTATTTCCAAACCAAGATTGAGAGCATGCTCTGCAATTGAGCCACAGCAGCTTGCAGACCATTCAATTAGGTTCTTTATACCACACACTTCTCGAGTCCCCGACAAAGCCTATGTATATCCAGACAGTGCATCTGTACCGGTAGGCCAATTCAGGTATTTCAGAACTCAAGCCCAACATGTGTTGGATTCATTTCTCTGGGTTTACACGGAAAGCACAGGTGTGGGTGCGATGAGAAAAACCATTGGCAAACAAGAAGAACAGAAAAACAAAAACACAACACTGGTATGCTGCTGGTGGGAATCAAACTTACACCTTCCTCACAGATCACGGAGCTCATTATGGAACAGAAGAGGATGATCCACCTTGATCCACAGCAGCTTGAATACCATTGAATTAGGTTCGCTATACCACACACATTCAGAGTTGCCGATTAAGAGGCTGCAACATGTTACAATCTCAGCTGGTATGAGGAAAATACATACATTGGACACAGACATAGAGAAACATCCACACTTTATTGGTATTTAACTGGCGAAGCCACATATCGAGACTAAATGCTGCTGGTGGGATTCGAACCCACTCTTTCCTCACAGCATTTTTTGGAGATGAATGAACTGAGGAGGATGCTCTGCACTGAGCCATAACAGCGTTGTAGCAAACCCATTTCAGCCACCGAGTAACGCGCAACTCAATTGCAAGCTGTGCAACTCGACTCAAGTTTCTACTGTGTCTTTCTAGTGCTGACCCCATGGTACCAGCAGCACTTCGCGATAAATTTCCGCAGATTTGACTCGGAGGACATGGGGCGTCAGCATACACTTCGTTATCGCGCCTCCCAGCTGATTGACTCCGATTCAATTTGTTTAAATTTACTAAATGGCACCGTTCGTATATGGATTGTCATCGTCGACTAATCTGTTTGGGTTGAGAAAGGCGAGGGACAGGCAATGTTTTCAAGTGTCCTTAGCTCGTTTGAGGTTTCTCCGGCACGCGATGAGCTTGCCCCTGCCATTATCCTGCACCATAAACTTTCTCAACATTCTTGGTCGTCCCGCTGGCGAAGTATCTTCGAGTCAGCAAGCCTTTCAGTGGCATCGAACCGGTTACCGGTGATTTCAGTGACGATTATCCCTGAGCTGAATATGGTTTAAATCTCATCCTTCATGCTGTCGCGGGCAGCCCTTTGACTCAGCACATAGATCACAATATTCACTGCGTTCAAGGCCCCCCTAGCCTCAGTCTGTAAAGGTGTGTATAGGTCTGTAAAGGAATGGCTAGGAGGCTAAACAGACTCTGTGTAGGTCTACTAGACCGACCTGATCACAATTGTGGCAAAGTGTGTGTAGTGCCTGACCAGTTGTGTATAGGTCACCTAAGCTGACCCTGTGTAGGCCAGTGCAGGTACCTAAACTCATCTCTACCCAACTACACTGGGGTCAGTCCCGTGTTTATTCAACCAAAAATTAAATGTTCAAACACTTCCGACTGTATTCCGAGAAGGTGAGTCTAGGAAGCTAGGCAGACCTAGCCTGACATATACATACCTTGGCAGACCTACGCACATCTACACACAGCTACACAGAACTAGACAGAGCTACACAGAGATTGTGTAGGCCCCTAGACAGATGTCGGAAAAACCCTGTTTGGGTTGTAACGGCTTGCGCAGGATTACCGGCTTGCAGGGGATTAATATCCCTTATAAGCCGCTGGCAGGGCAGCTTATAAGGCATCCCACGCCGTCACCGGCCATCGTAGGGCACTTACGGGCTTGCAAGACATTGTGATGATTTACAATCATCGAAGCACTTTTCCGACGATTTTCGGATCTTTTGGTTTTCCAAACCACTCTTTCGAATCCTCTTCTACTTGAGAATCCTATTATTTGCATGCCAACTTCGGCCAGCAGCCAACCACAGGCTCAAAGGTCTCCTAAATTCAACCTAAATTTGAAAGTACTGCCCGGACTAGCCAAATTTCATTGGAAATGCCATAAGCGGGCATAAAAATTGAAGTCACTGACTCAATTCGAAACCCGCAGGCTGCCAAAAGAACGATGGCAACTCACCGCAAGTGAACAATGGCAGAAATTAATGGGAACATTTTGGCCATAACGTGTTGAACGTCAATCAATGTCACACTTCTCCTTGTCCTCTCCCTTCATCTTCTCCACCCCGCTTGGCCGTTCTGGTCCTCGAAGCCCATACATGGTCTTTTGCTATGTCCATCCAAGTCCCTGGTCCTTGCATTTTGGTTTCCTCTAGGATCATCTCAAAGCCTCGGATGCCACCGGTGGGCCCCAAGTCATCGATGCCACCTTCAATGCCACCTCAAGTCGGTCTTCAAGCTCCTTGTGTGGCAAAGTATCGGATGCCACAATGTCACCTTGCTCCCCAAGTTCCTTACAAGATATACTTGAAGCTCCTGTCCTCAATTGCTGTTCTTGCTTGGTTCTTGCCTTCGCACTGGCTCTCACGGGTGTTCTTCATTTTGTGCTGTGAAAGTCCTGCGCCAAGTCCCTCCGCCTCAAAAAACATCGAACTGAATGACCTATGGCCTTCGTCTTGATACCTAGATCCCTCTGGGTTCCGATGTCATGGCGATGCCATGGACGGCCGCCGAAGTGCTAGACACATCTGACGGCGCGTGTCCCACCGTGTTCTTATTGAGCGGGCTGACATGTATTGCAGGTGCACCATCACTACACTACGGCTAGGCTAGTCTACCAATCTGCTATCGTGATACATAAATTCCTGCAACCCGTCCCCGTTACATCGCGTATCAACTCCAATGGTCAACCGAGCTTGCGGAGCGGAACATTTATCATTACTATTTGAGACCCGTTACTTGGCCACCTTGATGTTTTCAGGCAGTGCACAACACGTGGGGTAGCGGTATTGGATCCGGGGGTGGTCTAGTACATGTGCATACATAGGAGGAGTAATTTGAGGGCTGACCAGCGAATTTAGGTAGCCTATTGCGGGCGGCGTGAATTTATTTCGAAGGGATTCCAAAAATAGTAATATACTAGCTAGTTGGCCACGCCGGCCCAGTCCTCTTCATGGGTTGAATGAGGACTTCTGGTGAATTCAAACCGTTGAATTAGGTGCCAAACCATTATTCTAGATGGTTGTAATCATGATTTAGGCTATATAATTAGTGTCTATATATTGATTTTCAGCAGGGGGGCATAGGGAGAATAGACAATCTGGACGATTGAGGTGCTAGTTCACGACTAGCGGAGCATGTCACCCAAAATAAGTTGTGGAATGGTTTATAAGAATTATGTGAACGTACTTGGATGCACCAGACATCCTACCAACATCCACGGGTCCTGGAAAAATTTCGACTGTGCGGACCACAGAAAACTGGCCTTTTGAGACAGACCACAGCAATGGGAAAGGACAGAGGGCTGCATAAAATTAACATACCTCTCAGGCTCAATACCCCTGTATCATGATTGCCTATCTCAAGTTTCAGAGTGGCCATGGCAATCCTCTGTTTGTTAGCGGCATGGCCATGTAGCACCCTCGATGTCAGAGTTCACCCCTTCTTGACACCAGTACAGATAAGGGTGGAAGGAATGTATGAATTTTTGTGGCACAGATTGAAGCCCCGAATGAGACGAGCAGAATGAGCCCCCAAACTCGTCGATCGGCCCAGAACTCGTGGAGAAAGAGAGCAAGCGTTAAGAAACTGATCGCATCACCCTCCGGCACGACATCAAATACCACGCAGCATTTGATCCGACCATCAGTTAATCTCCAATTTGGGTATGGACCACCGTTAGAGGTCGCATTCCGTCCTGCGAGGCCCAACTTTGCACACCCTGGACCAGACAAGCTTATAAATGCCAAGTGGCCAACTAACTTGGGTGGCCAAGTAGGGGGTCTCAAATAGTACATCCCAGTGTATTCAGTAGCTACAGACCAATAATATTCCGCTTTTCCAATTTTCCGTCGCACACAGCCGTATCGTTATTATATCTGAACCCGGCCACGGCCAGGCCACCTTGGTCATAAGTGGATAGAAGCCACCTTAATCCCATAATGGCATGTGAGTGCTTGTAAGCCATGGCATGGCTTATGAGCGCATATATCAACTAGACCTACGTGTTATAAGCCAGGTCAAGGATTACCGGCTTATGACGGGTTGTGAGACAATATGATCCGTTATATTCTGTTTGGGAATTTTCCGACAGATGTGGTCTGCCCAGCTAAGCATAGGGACCTTGACAGATGGTAAGTCTAGGGGGACCTTGAACGCAGTGAATGGCAAAAGATTAGGCTATCACAGTTACAGTGTAATTGCAATATTCATGCCCAGCCATCCCTTCTGTGGGTCAAATTTTACATAAACTCGTAGACGTGAGTAACCAGGCGGAACGAAGCTCCAGCATGTCTTGTTAGTTTTATCAAACCGGTCACTGAAATTTCTTCATTTCTGTGTGAGTTCATCAGTTAGTAAGTTCCAATCCCATTCTTTAGATCTCGCTAGCCAAAATCGTATAGTTTACCTTGAGTTTACCCACCTTTTAATGCTGAACTGTGTCTTAATGTCGAATTCTGGTAGCGGGCCGTGCCGCTTGTCGGCCTTACAAGTTTTATCAAGTAGACTCCGACTGATATTACACTCAAAACCAACTCAACACAGTTGCCCACGCCAAATATTGATGACTAATGATTGGAAGCGTGGAGGGAAGCGATGACCGACGTGCTCAGTGCCTCGTGACAGCTGTAGTAACGCTTCTGTCACCCTCTCCTTTTCGCCACCATGCTAACTCTGCGCCGTATGCCATTCCATCCTCAAATCTTGCCCTATCGCCATTCTCAGTGGTGCTTAATCCTTCTCCGACTTTCCTTTGCTCACATTTGACTTTTGCCGCAGAATCACCCGCTCTCTGTCCACCGTGTCGCAGACCAGCACATCGGCCCAGCCTGCGGATAAAGTAGGCTTCAAGCCGAAATCAATGATACTCCTGGCCTAATATTCCTCCAAGAAGAAGGCTCGCCGCGAAAGGGAGCGTTTCGCTGAGCTTTACCGTACCAAACTCGACCTCGACCCCTTTTCGTGCGACTGGGAGAAATGGCAACGTCAAATCTTTCTTGACATCCATCCGATGTGGTACGACCTCACCATGATGGAATTCTTTGTCAAGCGAGTTGCGAAAGTAGCCGGCACCATCCGCCCACTCGCGTACCTGCCCGACGTCGATCCCTGTGTCGCGTTTGAGGCCGCCGGCAAGTATTATTATCTTAACACTGCCTCGGACTACTTGGAGCGTTTCGGAGGAGGTTTTGATTCCCATGACGATTTCCTCGCAGCCTTCACTCGGTACCCTCCTATCAAGGGCGCGGTCCACCAGTTTCCTGACGATACGGAGGAACTTTATGCGGCTGTGTGGAAGGAGCAGGAGAGGCGAGCGGCGAAGGCTGCGAAGACCTTGTCTTCCGCTTGAGTCGTACGTTTTCATCTTTGTATCCAATATCCGTTTGACAAAAATCCAGCGGACTCATTACATCCCTCCCTTCCACCGCTTTCTCCTCTACGCTACCATCACCCTCCACTGTCTGATCGTTGAAGAAAAATCACGTTTTCCTTTCTTGATGTTACGCAGTCATTCATGTATGTACCTTCACCTAATCGATCCATGATGAATCTTCAGTCTTCAGTCATCGCGATTTTGAGCAGCTTCATCCTATTCCCATGCATCGTTCTTATTTTATTCGTCTCTTTTAACCCGCCCTGAAATGCAACCGGACTCTCTGCCCCCCTATTGACCTCTGTGAATATGACGAATGTGGGATAGACCTCCTTTGCAATGAAGAACCATTCTTCCAGCTCAACGAGATAAGTAGCTTGTGCGCAAAGTCAGAAGTAAGAATTTCGGTTGAATCGTAATCGTCCTGTAACGCCCAATGGAGAGGGTGAGATACAGACCCGTTTGCCGCTCGCATTTGCGATACTTGTTCTAAAATCTTCGTTCTAATTTCGTAGGAGCTGCCCGTTTGATTCGGGCTCGGGTCGTGATCGCCGTGTCGTCTGTTTTCCTATTTACCTATACTGTTTTCGATGTGAATCCCTCGGGGAAGGCGGAGGGAATAGAAGTGAATAAAAATCTGGTTTCAGCGTTGCATGTTCTTAGGGGATAGATCTCAACTTTCTATTTCGTTTTTCCCTCAAAGCGGAAACACACTGCAATTATGGTTTTGTTTGCATTGCAACCTCCCTCCTCAATGGCGAGATTGAGATACAGACCCGATCGTGGCTGGCCCGCAGAGTCTGCGATACTTCGGAAATTATTTCTCAAGTCCCAGCTTGGGAAAAGGTGCCCGTTCGGCGTTCGATTTGGGCTCGGGTCAGCCCTTACAGCTTTTGAATTTCTCTTTGCAGACGAGTAAATGGATGCAAGAGAGAAAGTTCACATCTCGGCAACATCGAGTGATAAGTTCTGCTTCTGCTTGCCATGCCAAGGTGGAGTCCTTGTGATGAGATTTGTAGTATTTTACCGGAAGAACAATGAATCGGTGGTGGGCTCTGATTCAAAGTTTGAGTAGCGTTGGAAGCTTGGAAAGAGCGAGTCAAGGTCGAGGTCGAGAGCAGAATAACAATGGGAAAGAAAAGGAAAAAAAAAGGAAAAACAAATACACATACCCGATGCTGCTGGTAGGATTTGAACCCACGCCGTCCTCACACATGGTTGTAATGGCAGAACCATGAGAGGGCCATCCACCTTGATTCACAGCAGCTTGAATACCAGCGAATTAGGTTTCTCATATGGGACCACACACTTCCCACATTCCTGAATACCAAGGTGCAATATGTCATAATCTTGCTTTCCGAAAATAAAATACATATATTGGGACAGAGAGACAGGAAGCTCGAGATCCTTCCATGTTTGGTGGGTATTCAATTGGGCGAAGCAGTGAGAAAGAGAAAAAATGCACCTGGCGAGACTAAATGCTACTGGTAGGAGTCGAACCCACGCCTTCCCCACAAACTATGTATCCAACCAAAGATGAGAGGACACTACACTGAACCACATACCACAAAGTTGTACTCCTTATACCACACACTTCGTAGAGCACTTTTTAGAACATTGGGATCGGTGTTCCGGTCAGCCGTCGGGTTCAGACATCGGGACGTGGAACAACTATAAAACTTGAGAGGAAGAACTTCGAGAATTCAGTACGAAAACAACCAACCGGCCAAAATATAAAAAGACCCAAAATGGAGCTGAATGCTATTCAAACCCACACCTTCCTCACAAAATGAGAATGACCTCAGTCTACCAGAGGAGGGCACTCTGCCTTGAGCATTAAATACACTGGGGCTCTATGTACCACCCACACTTTCGGAGTTCCTTCCGAAGTTGCAATATGTCACAATCTTCCCTCCCGGAAATAAAATCCATACATCGCACAGAGAGCCCGAGGTCCATTTGTATTGAGGCAAAGAAGAAGAAGAGTGTGACCATGCCGCTGGTGGGAGTCAACCCACACCTTCCTCACAAATTGTTGATGTGCATACATGTAAATGAAGGTTTTGTGTGAATAGTAGTATACTAATCGGAATATGAGGTGTGGTCCGCCGTGGAAAACGACGAACGCGGTGCATCCTCCTTGAGCTTCACTGGCTGGTACAAAGGATTCAACGCTCGTGTCGGGAGTTTTGTCCGGCCCCTCCGCACCAAGTTCACAATACCAAAGAAAGCCACAAAAAGAAGGATGAGCAGGTTTGCAGCGAGGAGCCCAACGATGATGGGACCGTATTTGTCGACGGTGGACCCAGTGCTCGGCGAGCTGCTGTCCGCGAGGTTCGCCATTGCTTTGTTAGAGCCGGCGAGAGCGTCTAAGCCGGAGGCTGTAGGTGCCAATGAATTGGAGGTGGATGCGGAGGACGAAGACGATGGGCCGTCGAAGAGGTTGATGATATCCTGCGGAGCGAGCTCAGGGGGACTGTTTTCCAACAGCTCTGCCCGAACAGTGGCAAAGTCGGCAGCGGCCTGGTCGGTGGCAGTATCTGCCAGTAGTTGAACATGTGGTGATGTTGTCTCGTTTCCAAATGAGAAGCTGCCGGAGGAATGAGTGTGAAAAGGACTTCAAATAGATAAGCATACACCGAATACACATTCCGCAGGAAGGAGTCGCCATAGAGAGCATCACGGTTCGGACCCAGAATGATGCCGCCGTTTGTGACAGAACCAATACATACCGTATAGTTTTTGCCGTCGGGACCAACAAGGAAGCTGAGGTCCGTCACGTCCAAGGGATGGATTGGGAAGTCTTGACCCCCTGTTCAAGTTGTTCAATCGTTAGTCTAATATGGTAGGACAGGAAACTGGGCTTGCCCAAATCTCGTTGTCATGTTCACGGGTGTATTGCAAGGAACAACCCACACATCCTCGTCTTCGCTGAACTTTAGATTGGCTGACAGAAATTTAGCGGGAAGTACTGAAAGGAAAGAATGTATTCACGAATGGATGAGTTTTTGGCAAGGACCGCGCCCGGAACGGTGGAATAGATGGCATCTCGCACCTGATTGTGTAAATCAGGCAATAGAACGTAAGTTATGGGCAAGAACGAACCACTGCTGGAACAAGGATGTTGGTTGTCCCGGTGTCCAAGAGGACTACGGCCTTCCCATCTGGCACATCTTTGCTAAATGAAGTCCACGGAATAGGAATATCCCCAACAACAGAGATCCCGTCAGTCAAGATGCCCCACGCCCCGCTGTTGACAGGGAACTGTGGTAACAATGGGCAAATTGAACCGAAGCATACTTGTCGTCGAACCCACTGATGACCAACGACGCGTCGGCAGTGTCTTCGACGTCCCCAACGCGCGACAAGGAGAGCGAGAAAAATCGACCCTTGGTGACATCCTGGTCGTAGATGCTCGTCAGAACCGATTTACCGATCTCGGTGCCGTTGAATCCTGCATTCGTCAATGCAGAGGGAATGGTGCCATTGGGACCGTCGAAGCCAAGCCCAACGAGGCCGAATATGCCCAAATCCTGATCGCTCTCCTCGCCAGCGCTCTGTGACAACTTGAGTCAGCATCGAAACCACATAAGTTGATAGAGGCGGGCATTGAATTCACATTCGTGACATTGATGAAAGCTATGAGAGATTTTTTTGGCTTAGTCTGATGTTCTGTTTTGAAAAGAATGAATAAGAATATGCTGAACCTTGATTTTGAATGGAAACCCCAGCGATTTCGACGAGTCCAAGACCGACAGAGCCGTTCACAAAGTTACTTCCATCGCCGTAGAATTGGATCGCGGAGACACCAGTATCGTTGAACGACCCGGAGATCCCACCGACCGGTGCCACCCTGTACCCGAAATTATATATTTCAGCATTACAGACTCGGAGAGTCCAGGTGCGTACCACATGTCCGTACTACCGGTGTCAAGCATCACAGTAACCGCTGAATACGACTTTCAAGGCGAATCCCACGTGTCATTGGTCAGACTTACATGATCCCGCAACAGTGAGGTTCACGGTGTACTGTTCGTTGGACGTCAGGGATGGATGGGACACGAAAAGGGTGCGCGACTCACGAGGGTATTATAGTTGTTTTTTATATTGTTGTCAGCATCCATGGTGTATTGCGGGCGACGGCCCCGTTTGGCAGAAACCGGCCACAGTTCAAGGTGAAGAAAAATAAGAGAAAGAAGGGTAGCTGGAAAACGTAGCATGTTTAGAAGGCGAATCCGAAGTGAATGATTTCCCACTCTTCTTATTGCTTATTATATATGTTGGTTATCCCTCACAACCGGCGACTTGGGAACGGCGATTCAGAACCTGTGCCTTCGGTGTTGCGAGTCACAGCCAATTCTTGTTCCGCTGCCAGCCTACAGGCTGCCAGTTGGTAATGCAGTGGTTGGACAGAAGCAGAGGCTACGTCCTCCAAAATAGCTTGTGAACAACAATAAATTAATATCTTCTTCATGGTTTATTCCCGCCTATGCACTGTAAAACGGAGCACACCCTCGGATGCTTCCTTAGCTCAAGATGCTAACGCTGATGCGTTGATCCGTGCGCTGCAGTTTATTCTGGTGGGGTCGGTGTCTCACACCTTCCTGTAACTTCGAGGAGGTGCAGCGCAGTACACCCTCAATTGATGTGAGGACAGAGAAATGAATACATGTATTTGATAGAGAAACATCCATTCACTCACTTGATTGGTACTCAACTGGGCAACGAGGGGGGGGGGGGGGGGGGGGGGAAGCACACTCGAGTGGTGTAGTAGGCTGCTGGTGGGATTCGAACCCACGCCTTCCTCACAAAGCTTCTGCGGCGAGATCGAACAGAAGACGATGCTCTACGCTGAGCTACAGCAGCGTGTAGACCATTGGATTACCCTCCTCATACCACACTCCATGACAACCCTATTCGTTCTATGAAATAATGAATAGACGTTACAGACACATTACAGACCTTAGAGATTGGATGTCAGGAAACATAGGCCATCGCTGAAAGCAAACTTCATCGGTGTATTTGGGATCCAACAGTTAGATTATTGCTTAGACTTAAGGGTACAGGAACCTGACTTGGGAGTACCGGCCCGCTGGTCCGGAAACATTTCTCTAACCACCACTACACAATTGTGATCTGACGCGTCTGCGGCATACCATGTCTTCCGGGACCATATCTGAGTTTTATTGCGTCTCAAAACCTGGTTTAACTGCGGAATGCCGCGATCGAGGGAAATACCGATGCATGGACATTCGCTGGACATTCGCAGGGGCCAAGCACGACGACCATTCTCTCTAGGGGGTTAGAATTTGCAGTCTGATGTCTGGGCTCCCTATGCGAGACCAACCCGATGCGCAGCCACAAATACCTGCGACGCCACGCAGGCTCATGACGCGGAACAGCGCAACACAACAGTTTTGGTTTCACTGCGGGTCTGGACGCCAGATCTCGCGCGATACGCCCACATCTTGCTTCAGCCGGTAATTAGATGTGTAATTCTGCCTGGAGAAGCTTCTCATTCCTTCGTTGGGTGTCTCGATCGATATATCTGCGCGCCATAACATGGAGATCTTATGACAAGTCAACAGAATGAACACTCTCTTTTCTCCCACTCACTGCCGTCGCTTTATGTGCCTTGCAGTAAAGCTTTCCGTGAAGCCGCTCGCCAAATTCCCTACTCTGACTTTCAAGCTCCGGTCGAATTATTCATACCTCGAACGCCGCTGATGGCCACACTCAACATTATATTTTATTTCGGTATATCGTAGCGCGCCCTGTCCAAAACATGTGAGCACCATGGAACAGGGACTTTCGAAGCGGCCCGTGCTCTTGGTGATCATGGGACTCCCACAGCGTCTTCGACATCTTCTGCTACGAAACCCGGGAGTTTGGTTGATGCCTCGAGTCGACCCGACTCTCTCCAGGCACAGCGCTCGTTATGGCCTTGTTGCTGCTTTGGCTTACCCAGCTTTGGGATGAGGAGTCCGATTGACGCGCGTGATAATTCCATTCTCCGCTGACGAACTACATGGGGTCCAATGCGGCAAAGATTCAAGCCGTCTCCACGTCACCCGTTTTGAGATCTGTCGAGTAAGATCTGATAACACGCTCACGGCGACCGAGATAAATACCCCACACTACTTTCCCCTCACGCAATCTGCGCTTTCCTCAGGTTACCATGTCCGCCTCCTACAAAAAGGACCGAGTCGCTGGCATCGGAATCTACAAGGCACCCCCAAATCTTTCAAAGGAAGCCTTCGAGACCAAGATCACTTCGCTCGTAGATGCACTGCTCGCCGTGCCCATCGCGCAGAAGAACTTTCTCAAATTTGAGATCGTGTGTCCTAACTGTCTCCACCGTTATATAGTATTCATATACATGACACAGATATACCAGAACGAGTTTTCGAGTCCGTATCTGAAAGCCCTAGGATTCGCAGAAGCACCGGCCAGTGTTTGGTTAAGACTGGAGTGCGAGGTAAGTCGACGACAAGTGCAGATTGCGTCGTTGTTCATGATACGTACAGAGCGACGCCCATGGCGCAGAGGTTCGCCGGGCGATTGTTACTGTAGTGGATCGCTGATGAAATCCTACAGATTTTGAAGGATCCCGCCCTCGCGAAAGTCTACACGGAAGCAGAAGAATTCTTACCCTACGTAACGGCATTTATGACGGACGTTGTGACAAAGATCGACCTACCCACTCCGGGGAACCGAATGCACATTATGTGCACATTCCAGCGTCCGGACTATCTTTCCTCGAGCGAATACCGCACGAAATTCGAAGGTTTCGTGGACAGATTGCTTGCACTCCCGATCACCCAGAAGAACATTCTGAAATATTCAGTGGTGCGTGGCTATCATGATGGGCAGTAGTGAGCTCCTAAGGTCAACCAATCCCAGTGGGAGCCGAATAACACCCTGGACGCTCCCCTGCGAGATCTGGGGTTCCCTCAGCCAGAGCCTGTACTTGTAGTCATGGCAGAAATGGAGGTAGGTTCAGCTTTCCGCATCGCTTTTTTACGAAGGACTGATTTGTTTTATCCAGAATCAGGACCGTATGATCGAGGTTATGCCCATTATTCGGAGACGATTAAGTTCTGACAATCATCTTCAGTGGCTGACACACCCTGACTTGAAAGACTACGTGGTAGACGCCCGCCATGCCTTGGGCGTTCACATTGGGAGCTCCATCTTTTCCGCGGATGTCGTTACCAAGATCAACAAGTAGTCAAGTAGTCTTGAAAGCCCCACAAATGTATCGCAATCTTCGTCATGTTATTTCTCAGCGTACCACCAAACAATACCATGCAGTTTATCGAGGAATTACCATGAAGTCAGGTTTCAAGTTTGGATCGTTCAAAGTGAAGTTCGAAAGATCGACTCTTGATTTAAGAACTTTTGTGAATTTTTGGTGGAATTAGTGGAAACACGAACTTAGTGTTGCAGATTTAAGATGTTTGGCGGCGACCGAACGTGCTTAAATGCAAGGTAACTGTGTGATGGCAGCAGTTGCGATGAGCCGATAAGATCATGCCCCTGAGATGCGCCGATCCGTCCTTGCGGAGCATCTGATGCGCCAGGTGTGAGAAATTCACACCCTCTGCCCAGCGGCCACAGCATCGCCAAAATCGTTTTGACGGCTGTTGTGTCGACAGCCGTTGTTTTGCGGCCGTAGTCGTTGACGGGACGATCATTTCCCGAGTTCGTGACTTCGAAGGTGCAGTGCAGTACAGTGAGCATAGAGAAATGAAATATAACATCCATTCACACCCAATTGACTGGTACTCAACTGGGCAATGAAGAAAAAAAAACATTCGAGAAGACACGCCGCTGGTGGGATTCGAACCCACGCCTTCCTCGAAAACCGGTTATTAGGAGACAATGAGATTGAGAGGATGCACTACACTGAGCCACAGCAGATTCCAGACTATTGGATTACGCTCCTTATACCACACTTTTATGGCAACCCTTTTCGTTCTATGAAATAATGAAATAATGAATGGACGTTACATCGGACCGTGTATTTGACTCTGAGATTGGATGCCGAGAAACATCAGCCATCGTTGAAAGCAAACTTCATCGGTGTATTTGGGATCCAAAAAAAACCGCACCGACTCGATATACTACTGGTGGGATCTGAACCCACACCTTCCTCAGAAACGGTTGAGATTGAGAGGTTGAATCAGAGAGGATACTTTACACTGAGCCACAGCAGCTTGCCTCCCAACAAGCTCGGGTCTTCGACTCTTCATATCTCACTCTCGCCCTGAGTGGGCTGGAAAAAGATAGGTGTCGTTGGCCAGACAGTAAGAGGTCTGGATGAGGTGAGAAGTACAGATGGAAGGAAACTAAAATATTCGAACATGCTGCTAGCCTCACCTTCTCACACGAGTTTTTCAGTTCAAATTCTCGTACCGACCGCGGCGCGACTCGGTGTAAAGATCAAAGTCGGACGATATGAAGCGAGGCCGGTGACGTCATCGTTTCTCTCTTGCTCTTACCCACCATCTCGCCCACCCCCCCCCCGTCTGGCTCCTCGACCACTCCTCTTCATTTAAGGCGCTACTTCGCCGTTTTCAACCCGCACGAGGTACGCTACATGTACATACTGTAGCTCGTCCTTCGAGTGCGTCCCGTTAGAACCACTCTCAATGTGCTCTACCCACTATCCATATATTTCGAGTCTTTCTTCCCAATCGTCGCCCGCCTGTGCAGGCCCAGCCTCTGTCGTTATCGACATTGAATATTGAGTAGCTACCCGTAATGCCAAAGGTGGCCGCGCGGCGGGGCCGCCATGGAGTGCTTTGGAGCTGTGGAGCGGATGACATCGGTGGAACTTGAGCTATGGCGGATCAACTTGGTCTCCTCAGCTCTGTCGGCTTATAAATCTCCTCCTCTTCAATCTTAATCATCACCAACTTATTCATCCATCTTATTCATCCAAAAACTGGTGGGTATATTTGAGTTCAATTTCGCCTCTAGATCTCCAAAACTCTCTCTTCTTCTACCGCAACCATGTCTCTCCCAACTTTTTCGTTCTCCACCACCGCAGACGAGGTCGCCACCGTCTTCGCTGATGAAATCAAAGGGAAAAATGGTCAGTCGTGCATATATCCTATCACTATGCATTACTGCTGACAAGTACTAATAGTGTTGGTCACCGGCACATCCCCCAACGGAATCGGCTTCGAAACGGCCCGCGTCATCGCAAAACACGCCAATCTGGTCATTATAACCGGATACAACTTAGAACGGTAGGGTATCTATTTTTCTATAACTCGTGCACCCAATCCTCGCAATATCAATGCTGAACCCGCTGTGTGTACTAGATTGAAACTCTCGGAGGACACGATCAAGCGGGAGGTGCCCACGGCGAACATTCGTCCCCTCGTGCTGGATCTGTCCTCCCTGGCCGCCGTGCGCAAGACGTCCACTGAGATCAACGCGTACCCAGAGGTCCTGCACGTCCGTGTCCTCCTGCTTTATTTTTTTTGGACTGCACAATGATATATATCAAACCACCTCTACTCTACTCTAGGTCCTAATCCACAACGCCAGCGCGCCATTCGGGCCCTTTAAGCTCACCGTCGACAAGCTCGAGAACCAGATGGCCACAGACCACATCGGGCCTTTCCTCCTCACGAAGCTCATCGCGCCCAAGCTTCTCGCGGCAGCGACGGCGAGCTACGTCCCGCGCGTCGTGTTCGTCTCGAGCAACTCACACGCGTTCAACGACGGTATCAACTTCGCCACGCTCGCACACCCGGACGCGGAGTCGTACCAGTCCTTCGACGCGTACTTCCAGGCGAAGAGCGCGAATGTTCTGATGGCGAGGGAGTTGTCGAGGCGCTCGGGGGGCAGGATTAGGGCGTATAGTTTGCATCCAGGAAGTGCGTGGCGTTCAATTTCCTCATTTTACGCCCGGTTGTAATATTACCTCTGCAAATTATTTTAGCGACGTACACGAATATCCACCAGAAGGAGGAGACCATCGCGGAGCTGCAGGCGGCCGGTATGTTCCCCAGTCTTCCGGTCTTACCTTACCTTACCTTGCCGTACTATACGTGAATCTTATGTACTTATAACTGCTTTTTTTTGTAGGTATCTTAGGCGCGGACGGTCAACCCAGCACCGAGAAAATGGCGTGGAAGACGATCCCGCAGGGGGCAGCGACGTAAGCTCATTCATTCTTTTATTCGAACAAAATCTACAACCACATACATCGAACTTACACTTACTTATCGTTATCCCGGATATGTAGTACTGTGGCCGCAGCCTTCGATACCCGGCTGAACGGTGCGTCTCGCACCTCGCCTCCCACTTCCCATCCTTAAATTTTTATCCTATTCCTATCCCTATATATGCATGCTCGCAGCCACACCCGGGGCCTACCTGTCCGACTCCACCGAGGCGAACAACGAAGTCGCTGCGCATAGCTCTGATCCTGTGAGTCCTTCCTCCTTCCTCCCTCCTTCTCCAGTAATCCGTCATCGCGGTGCTCAAAGCAACTTAACGCTAACGCTAATGGTGTGCCGTGTAGGTCAATGCCGAGAGATTGTGGACGGTCACGGAGGAGATTATTGGGGAGAAGTTTGTGTTTTGAGTCAGTGATGGGACAAGTTGCAATCATTCCAGAAGTGTACACAGATCCAGAGAAACGATTTCTTTTAGACCGATTTCCAACCAAGCTCGAACCGTTGTAACGCTTGGCAATAGGTTGCGTGTTTAAACTGGAACGAAGCCCAGTTTGTCAGTCTTTGACTCCTCTTGAAACACTTGGTAACGTGCTCCTATTCCGGTACATATTTTCGTCGCGGCATTGACTCAGAACCGCTTTCGCCTCGAGCGCGGAGTGAGATAAATCCGTTCGTTTTTAATTTGTAATTTTCGAGAGTCAGCAGTGCGGGAGGGTATGAATCCTGCAACGATTTATCCCTATGGGTGCTCCCGAATCCGAAGATTAGCGGTTTCCGACCCGCATCCAAATCAAGTCGTCCGAGTACGAGAGTCGATCGCGATATGCCGACTAGAGCTACAGATGCCATATGTTAGAATCAGCAATGCAATAATTTTGGAAGCAGGAAGCATATGCACGTACGGTCATGAATTATTTTATAAACACCTCACGATCCCACAACGCCCGGAGCCCAGCAGCAGCCGGGGTGCTCTTGCTATCGATGTCGTACGCCCACGGCTCAGGGTCACTATCATAGTGGATGACATCCAAAAACTCCCTTTCCATCGGCCGCAAGATGCGATTGGGGACGGCGCATGAAAGCCGGTGGATAATTTTCATGACGCGCAGGTGGATGACGCGACGGCCAGCATAGCGTGCTAGGCGCGACGGCTCGAAGCGGACAATTGCCGATCCTGATCATGGAAAGTACGGATGAGACGCTAGGTTAGGAAGGGGAAGGGATACCGCTGACCGACGTACCAGTCCATGGAGCCGTTCGTTCTCGCTCCTCGCCGACTCGTCCATAAAAAATCCGATCGAATTCCAGCTCGTGCAGCGTCCCGCCAGCGACGAGCGTGAGATAGATCCCGCTGTCAAAACTGACCGGGAATTCCTGACCGAGTCGAAAGATGACGCGGTAAGCGCCTGTGCGGTGATTCTTGCCAAAGAGCCTGCGACATCCTGCGAGCTGCTCCTCCGTTACGAGATTCTCGTGCAGAAGCTGATCACGGAGTCTAATATGCTGCGCATGGCACGCTATATGGGGGAGAATAATTTGCCAGGGAGATCCCGAGGGTAAGAGCAGGTCTTGGCCGTACGAGAATGTCGATGGCAGTTTGCTCCACGCAACACGCAGGCGGATGCTGCCTTCCAGCGGCGCTGCACGCGGATCTCTGTGGTAGTACAGAAACCCAGCAGTCTGACTGGGGAATGGAATCTTCTTCCTCCTGGGATCTGCCGAAGAATAATCATAATAAATCATGGCGACTGTACCCGGCCGTGACTCAGGAAAGTGTGGGCTGAACGACACCCGTGCGATAAATCCAGGTAGTCGCTGGACTGGATGAGAGCCGGATTCAAGGTAGAAATTGTGTTTCGTCGACGACCGGGTTTGATAAACGTCTTTTGCAGTGAGTCTCTGAAATGCCGACTGGTAAGTTGAAAGCGGCCGAGTGCAGGCTGAGGCGAGAACGACACACTGTGGATCCCCCTTCAATTGGGCCTGAAGAGAGGAGTAACGAGTGAAGATGTGGAATTGAATCCGCGGTGTTTGACGACATAGAACCACTCGCGGCGTGGATGTAAACGACGCCATGATGGACGGAAAAAGGAAGCACGCGATGTTATGTCAGGCTTGGCAAATCGTGACACTCCAAAGACGCGCACACAGAGTGTCAATACACTAGTCCTCAGTCCTCCAACAGTCCTCCTGCCACCAGCAGCTTGCAAGCCACGACGCACCAATCTTCTCTACGAACTCACGCATGGTGGTCGCTGGCTCCAGTGTTTTGATGTGATGAGAGTTTACATCACAGTCGAGCCGCGACTTCGGACTCTTTACGAGTGAAACAGACGCGTTCTTACCTTGGTGATGTGCATCGGCGCTGTAATCATCGCCTTTACCTGATCGCAGGATTTGGGCTGCCGGAAACTGATTTTCTTAGCGCGAGGGTCAGTCAGAGTAGCTTGGTTTCAACCGTCACGTAGGGATGCTCACCGTCCTGTCAACGGTAGCGGCCGTATATATTTTGTGAAGAGACGGCTACGGCCCCCTACAAAAAGGCCGTCTTCAATCTCTTCATCAAATTTTGAAACTTCCGGTTGGACAACGGAAACACCTACCTAAAATTAGAAATGTAAGTGGTACATCATTGTGACACCACCACTTACCATGAATCACAGGTCAGTATACATTTGGCCTCAAACAAAATAAGATGACTCAAGGAGTGAGGTACGAGGTATTCAGTGAATACCCATTATCTATTTGCGCTCCCTAAGTTTCAATTTTTAGCTGACAATCTTCTCAGACCGTGTACAGTCGTCAAATGCCGCCTTCAGACGGGTATGGACGGCAATTTTCCCGCCCGTAACCGCACAATCGTTGGCTGCATACGAGTTCTCTGGTTTCGGTTTGTGCTTAAAGACAAGAGAATGATGGGGTTTCGACAATATTCCACGGGAGAATAGCTTAGGTGATGATATTTGGCAGCACCTCAGCTGATTCAGTCCGAGCTTGCTTAGATCGCTCACCCAAATACCGAGCTGAATGCCCGGTTTTAGCCATAAGTATCTAAGCTGACGCCAGGTAAATACCGTCATCTATTCAAGTCATCTGAAAATTTTCTATTTATGGTGAAAGTTCTCAGGATTAGTCACTGCGCGTGATTGCTTGCATGTAAGAGCGGAGGCGGCGCTGCGCTATATAAGCCTTGTTCACCCTAAATGTCATCCAACACACCATTTCTTCTACTCAATACCGGACTCAAGCCCAGCACTCGATAGAATAATGGCGATCACCATCGTACCTCGTCCCAGCTCTGAACGCGGCAACGCGGATCTTGGTTGGCTCAAATCGTTTCACACTTTCTCTGTTGCAGAGTAGGGCCAACTTTCATTCACACGTTACCTTACTGAAAATGCACCGCGATGCAGCTACCATGACAGCGAGCACATTCAGTTCGGCTCGTTGCGGGTCATCAACGAAGATCGTGTCAATGCGCAGACAGGTGCTGCACACATTTTACTTACCTTAGGCGTGTTGCTGAATTTCTTTCTTTCTCGCACAGGTTTTGGCACCCACTCGCATCGCGAATTCGAGATTTTCTCGTACATAGTCTCTGGGCAGCTTGAACAGTGCGTCTCTTTCGCTCCTCATATATCCGTCCTATTAGTCCCAACCAACCTATCTGTTTCAACTTTCACAGCAAAGACTCGATGGGGAATGTCGAAATCTTGAGGCGCGGCGACGTCCAGCTAACATCCGCCGGAACAGGCATATCACATTCCGAGAAAGCACACGGCTCCACACAGGCGCACTTCCTCCAAATCTGGGCCTTCCCATCGGTCGCGGGTCTCCAACCCAAATACTTCACGCGCCGCTTCACGGACGACGAGAAGCGCAATGTGTGGGCGCGCGTCGTCGCGCCCGTTGATGCTGCGGGTGTGCTGCGGGACAAGCGGGAAGGCACGGGTCCGGCGCCCGTGCAGAGTCCGTTGACGCTGTACGCGACGCTGCTTGGAGCAGGGAGGAGTCTCACGCAGGCGATTACTGGGTCGAAGGCGTACATCCATATTGTGCAGACCAGCGGGTACAACGCCGGTGTCGCGAGCGGCGCGGCTATCAGGGTCTTTGGGGACGCGGGCGTCGAGCGAGTGCTCAAAGAGGGAGATGGCGCATATACTCATTTCGACGACGCTGTAGACCTGAGAGTGGAGAATGTCGGAGAAATAACAGCAGAGGTTTTGTTGTTCGACTTGGAGTAGCACTTGATTTAGAATTTAATAATTGATGGAAGGGGTATTTGAGTGGAGTTCCTGACAATCGCAAGTTACTGTATTATTTCAGCCAAGAGTTCAGCTAGTTTCCAGTCCAAAACACGCTTCAAAACGCGAAGATTTCTGATCCGGCACTCGCCGGATTTGTCATTGGTGAAAAATTCCGATTGCCAAGAAATGACCTTAACTAATCTTTTGAAAAATCCTGGAAGGACTTTCATCGAAAGCCTCCATTACTTGTGAAGCAGTTTTCACCTCTGCGAAGGTGACCCTTTCCAAATTAGGTCATCACCGTTGCTTTGTTTGTTTGTGCGTGCGTGGTACGTGGCAGTGTCGTTGGTAATTTGGTCATCTCCTCCTCCTTGACTCTTCACGGCAGACAGACACCCGCTCCATAATGCTCGTTGGCTGTGCTCTCTTACTCGAGTCTGCGTACAGCGTTCTGTCTGTGGCTCAGCGTCTGTGGCCCAGCGCCTTCCAGTGCAGCTCGCCGGACATCGCGCTGACAGCTGTATCGGCATTTATTTCGCTCCAATTGGCCCTCTCGCGCCAAGTATCCCTTGTAAATTTTATAGGTGCTTGTAAGCTGGCCAACACCTCCAAGAAATAAATGTGCTATGGTCCGATGTGTCTCGCGGATATTCGGAAGTCCTAGATTTTCTGTGCCCACCACTGCGTCCAAACCATCGGCGCTGACAAGTCAGTGATTTATTCATCTACTCGTCTTCATAACTGGAAGATCTTTCGCAGCCCGTGATTCCTGGCGAGTAACAAACAATCAAGGTCCCCAGAAACCACATCGCAGCGCCTGAATGCCGAGACTCATTTGCTTTCTTGGTCCATTTTGAAGTTCCGCAGCATCCTGAAAACTACCGGCGCCTCTTGTCATCGCACCTGTCTCTTCATGGCCGAACTGCGTCCGCTAATTACACCTCGCAATTACGCGTAGGCTGTGTCCCGCACTGACGCACTGACTCGGGGTGGAATTTTTATGCTGCGCTCTGCTGCGTGCCATGACGTTGTCCCTCAATGCCGGGATCATTGCTTTGTCCTGTGCGTCTCCACGAGGCTAGCGACCGAATGCGGAAGACAAGGTAAAGGTGCACCGCCTTGCATAAAAATAGAACCCCATGTGTCCATGTCCCAAGGCGGTGCGATTTGCTGTAGTATCCACATTAGGTTTGATCATGATCAGTGGAACTATCTGGTATTAAGGTCCCGCTGGAGCTCCGGGATTCATCCAATGGACTGAGACCCGCAATTCATCGGGAGAATTATGGTTTTCGCTCCACTTCGGGAATTAATTGGTCCAACTCAGTGCACTTCCGATTACCATGGTCCCCGAGCGCACTGCCCACTCAAAGCTGTAAACATCGCTTGCCGCTTGCGGTATGAACCCATTTATGGACAAGGCCACACTTTACCGGAGGCGGTATCAGAAGAGTCATCAACGGGATCTACAGACCTAAACAATCGTGCGGGGTATTTAAATCGGTAGGCCTCGAGTTTTATCAATCTTATCCCCCACTCGAGCTTTGTTAGAATACCCACTTCACTTCACCCGCCAACGCATGCCAGGGAGACACGTCCGTTTCTCGACTGAAAACACCTTCCATTCGCCTGCTCCCCTGCTCAGCAGGTCCATCGCTACTGCAACGTCGTCCTCCGGGCCATTCACCCCGCCCTCTCTCCCATATGTCAGCCTTCCAGGTCCGACTCCTTATGCGCCCCGCCGCTCCTATACCGACGCGTCGGCCGGCAATGCGCGCGCCCACAATCTGGTCGCATTCGCAGATTCACCTTTGCTCAACTACGACATTTCCGTCCATCCCTCCGCGATAACGACCCACTTCCGGGGCCTGTCGTCTGCGGGCTTCCTTGAATCCGCCGTCTACCCTCCCCAACTCACCATATCTATCGTCACCCCGCATCTCCCGTGGTCCATCGCCGTGGCTGCCTCCAACGGCCGCTATGTCACCGTTTCGGACGTGCTGAACGCACTTTACCGCTCCCTCCGCACGAATGTCACCTCAGCGGAGTTCCACGCGCTGGGGACGCAGAAGCTCATGCGCCGCGCTACAGAGGCGTACACGCAACGTTACATGCGTTTGCGGGGCCATCGCGGTTACGCGGAGGAGAAGCAACAGGGCGTTAAACGTGTAGACTTTCTGATGGGCTGCACGAAATTCCGCGGGCTGTCGGCTACTGGCGCGGCAGATGTCTGGCGCCTTCATGTCTCATGAAATCCCACTATGATTTCTTTTGTTTGCTATCTTACATACATACCCATTGGACCATATGCCCGCAACATTACCTTTGTAGCCCTATATTCTTTCATACCCGATTGTATAGCACCTTGTTATACAGCACGATACCAACTTTTCTAGTCCTAATATCATGAGTCTCGCCTACTACACGGCGTGAGAGTGTATTGGTCTTTTGCTAATGACCGACGAAGACGCCAGAAGACGCATGCTCATTGCAATTCATCCATCACAAGAAAGCTATGCACCATTTCAAAGATCACGAGGACAAAATTAACTAAATTCAAACACTACAAGACCGAATCTAACGCCGCAAGTTTAGCATCGACATAACTTACCTTGTGGTTTTGCATGCACCGGCCAAAAAGTGGACGCGCAGATTCGAGGAGCTCTCGCCCCTCTAGGTGTTCGCCGCGTCCGATATGAATGTCTGCCATCCTTACCATGCAGTCGGCCATCCAGGAGTGAACTTCCATGGCAATAAATCCCCGCAGCGCAACCTGAAATAAGCTTGTTCCGGTAGTCTCATCCCCGGTGGCTACCGCAATTTGTCCAAGACATCGCAGAGCTTTCATGATCGCCAGCTTGTTCTTGCTCTTCAGGGCCGAGCCAAGGTATACTCCCGCCCATGCAAGGGTAGTCGACGTATCGTACATCCCGTGATCCAGATCCGCGAGCCGCTCAAGGCAAAAGGTGGCACCTTCGTCTCGCGTCCGCAGCTCGACAAATAGCCGCTCGAACTTCGAACGAGCGGCTGCGGTGTCCCCGTCCCGGAGCTGCAGGTTCGTAAGTGCGGCATCGCAAAGTAGCACTGCCTGCGGTGACCCGTACGCGGTCGTGAACTGCAGGCGCGCGGCGTCCAGATTCTGGCGCACGAGCGCGGACTCTGCGCCCATTTCAGTGTCTATGATACCGACACTGAGAATATCGAATGGCCGTCCATTGCGCGCTAGCTGCACATGTATAGCGCGCGCCTCGGGGTACTCCGTCTTGAGCAGATGTATCTCTGCCTCAAAATTTTGGAAACGTAAGTCGGCGTCTGTCCCTTGCATTCCATAACCCAGCAATAGTTCCCGAGCCTCGCTGCAGAGTCGCGCGGAAGACTTGAAGTCGCCAATGGATAGGCAGCAGCGTGCCTCGACTCCGACGGTTTGGGCCTGCTCGAACAGATCACCCATTGATTCCGCCATTTGTTGCGCCTCCTGGGATAGAGCACGCGCGTCAAGGTAATTCCCCATGTTGCACATGGTGTTGGACATTGCGGCGATGGCCTGCAGCCGGGGCTTCGTAGGTTGCCCAAAGGCCTCCGTCAACGAGATTACCATGTTGCGATACTGTAAGGATCTCTCGAGATCGTTCCCCTGAGACGAATAATAAGCGGCAAGGGCATTATACCATTGGGCTAGAAGTTTTAATTGACGAGGTCAGATAGAAGTAAAGGATCTGATGGTTCAGAATCGACTTACCCCTGTCCATCTCTGGGGCGTGGTCATAATATCGGTTGGCCAGCGCAATCTTGGCTTCCGGGTCCCGAACTGGATCATATCGCGAGGCGAAGAATCTGTCCGTGAAATATGTTCCATACACCTTGCTGTCTGGAAAGCGCATGATGAGATCATAAACTCGAGGCATGAGCGGCGACGATTCGTTGTTCTTCATTCTACAAAATCCACTAAAGATCATGACGCTCGCAAGAGTGGCTAGGATGTCCGGCGCATCTTCGTTTAGCCCATCAGCCAGAATGGTGTTGATGTTCCCCAGGTTCGCCGAAAGCCGCGTTATGGTGTCGGGAGAAGGCACCATCTTAAACTGTTTCCACAGATCGATGACTTCGCGGAAATACTGACGCATCCGGGATTTGACCGCATCGGACGGGGGATGGGTAGCGCGGACGTGTTCACGGATGGGGACTAGAGCGCAGAGTCGGTGGCTCCGCGAGGTATATGCCAACGAGGTTCGAATTAGTGTGGCCTTTGCCCCAAGAATATTCTCAATGGGAAGACTGCTCTGAACCAATTCAGAGTCTGTTAGGCCGTCAGGGAGCAAGGAAAGAATGCTCAAAAGATCTTGCGCTTCTCGCGTCATCCGGGTGCTAGAGAATGACAGCATTATTGAGATGTCAAGGCTAGATCTTTTGTCGTAGCCATCGGAGAGAACGCGGGTGCTCTCCGTTCGCCATCGAGAGAGGGTCGCGTCAGAGCCATCGCATGCCACGACGTTCGCGATGAGGTTGACTGCGAGTGGTAAATTCCCAGTCAGGGCCAGCAGCTCGCGGACGATGCTCCGTTCGTAATCATCGTCAGCGATATCGAGAAAGGTTTTCAGAGCGGCAGAATCATCAAGGGGATTCAGTGGAGGAAGAAAAGGACGCGTCCATTTGACGCGGCTCGGCCGTTCGGCGCCGCGCATGGTGACCTGCGTGACAATTAAGAGAGGTGAGAGCGAGACACAGGGAAACACCTACAATAACCGCCACATGCGGCACATCGGTAAGTAAGGCGAGGAATTCCTCGACGCCTGTGCGTGTGGCCGTCGCCTCCCACGGAGTCTCGAAGTTGTCTAATATCAAAAGCGCTGGCGGGCCGTTTGATAACTGGCGCACAACCTTCCGCGCAAGGTTGGGACCGATGCCCACACCCACATGTGACGCGATGCTTGAAACAAGGTCGGAGCGGGTCGCAGTGGAGTGGCATTGTATGAAATATCGGCTGGTGAATTTGGCCTCGACGTCGCTATGATGGAGCACGGCAAATGGCCAAACTCGTCTTACCCATTCCCCCAGCTCCAAGAATGGCGATGCGAGCGGAATCCTGCTTTAAAGTGGCCACGATGTCTTGGAGTTCGGATTCGCGACCATGGAAGATTTGCGGATACGAAGGCAAGAGTGACAGAGAGCCGGAACTAGGAGGAAATCGTCTAAACGCAAAGTCAAGTCGTGAAGACGACGGCTAACCTGCTTGCCAAGCTGGATAGTGTGCCGGTCATCTTTGTGATATAAGTGACGGAGGTGATACGATGAGTAGGAGAAGTACCGAAGAGGAATCCGAGCTCGTTAGGTCTGGATGCGCAGTCAACAAAGCTAAAAGCTCCTTATGTTGTTTTTGCGCATCCTCCTCCATTTTTGCGATCGCACCGATCCTAGCACCACTGGTTTGTAACTGCGAGAATTTTTTAACGTATGCGGGAAAGGAAACAAGCTGCTAACCCTGAATCTCTCAAGGGAACCTTGGAGTTCTTCCTGACACTCTTTGAGCTGCGCCGCAGTGTCGAACTGTTGAAGAGCTGCTTGATTTTGCCCAGCCCCTGCTGCATCTTCATGAAGCCATATATTTTTGAAGTGTCCTGGCGCAAAATATATATTACAATTTTGAGCGGGACGAGTGAAGGTCGGAAGGTACTCTGTGAATTTCGCGATATCGTACAGGATTGCAGGTGGGAGGCGCCATCCGTCTGAACGTCCGATACAGTGGATTATTGTGCATAGAATCTCGTGAATCTGCGCGATCATCACTGTACATGTTCCCTATTCGAGCGGACGGTCTGGAATCTATCAGTTGTCCGCATTCGTCAGACATGCAAAATGAAGACACACCTGAACAGCATTCAAGATCGTGACAGTCAGAGCGGCGGTCACCTGCAAGAAAGGAACATTTGCTGCATTTGCGATTTCGCGCGCAGTAGACGCCGCGATCTTGGTGTACTGAACGAGTTGCTCTAGACGGGTCGCAGGTAGCATGGGGGGTATTGTCAAACGATCAGACGATCCCTATTTATCGCGATGGCGTGACGTAAGTTGGCGTGCACTCTCACGATCTGAATATCACATGAAACACGTGCTAGATTTTCTTAAGATGACGACCAAACGTTAAAACCACGCAATACGGCCGTTTCCAAGTCCGCTCCAAAGAATCAGGATGGCCCAGCTGGAAGTGATCTCGTTGAGCGGGGGTGATCAGTAACCGGCTAAGAGGGCGTTGGCGCCCATGTCAGGGATCAAACTATCAGCGCCCAAAAGAGTCATGGGTGCCTAGTCGAAAACACAGATCTGAGATGATAGAGGGCGCGCGCAGGAGCTTGAAAAGGACATCAGCTTAGAACTCGCTGGATGAAATTGAAATTGTTTCAGTGGAACTGGGTTACAATATCGGGTGAAGAGTGAGAAAATATAGAGTGGTGTTCAAGAAAAAAAATAAAGAAATCTTGTGGGAGGACGCGGCCCAATTTCACGACCTGGCAGGTCACCGGAAAAATGAGTCACGATGAAGCAAAAATAACCAGAATGATTGCCACAATATTGCCGACCCTGGTTGACCACCGCCAAAGGAGATCGAGTCTCGGAACTTGAAGTCTCCCGACGATTGAATGAGGCAAGAATATACTGCTAATCGCTGATCTGTTGGATACAAATCTGCCAAAATTGGAGCCACAGAGGTTAGACCGGTTCTAACCTATTAATTCTAGCGGCGACAGGAGAGGAGTCCGGAGCATGGGCACATGCGGGGATTCCCAAGGCAACCCACCGGCGAAGCACAACAGAATGAGGAATGGGGTATTAAATGTGCCAAAGTCAAACGAAGGCCTGAGGCAGGACTGCTTGACCAGGCTCCACGAAGCAGCAGAACCGGAACGTGGCGGGAAACAAGCAACCCGCACGTTGAGAACTCGAAGCAGCAGGAAAGAGGAATGAAGAAGGATGTGGATTGAATGTGAATGCGCAGAGGGTAGGTACCGGGAAGGGGAATCGGGAGATACTGTAGGATGAAGGTGTCGAGAATCGTCTATAACGTGAAGGTCTGAAGGCAGAGAGGTTGGAGTGCACCGGAGGACTGGTATGACAATGTATAAGAGACTAGACGGGACTCGGAGATGCTGGGCTCGGAGCCGAGCGTTGAGAGGAGAACGAGGAAGAGTGAAGAGCAGTGGCATTACGATCGAGTGCGGAGAGTATGCTGAGGGTTCACGGGGATTGGATCCGTGGGTCGAACGAGCTGCGGTGGCGGGAGAGAAGATGTTTCGATGACGCATCAAGTCGGGCCGGGGTCCGAGTGATCCGGCATCACTTGCGGCATCCTCTTTCTCTCATTGCCGTCTTCAAGCTTTCTAAATTCTTTCCGTAGAACGCACGCACTTGAACGCTCGGATCTACGGCCAGATCCATGGACAAAACTTGAAGAAGGTGGCTCTATCCTCCTTCCAGTGCGAGCCCATCGTTGGGCGTTAGTCGAGCCCCTCCGCGATTCTCTTTGTCTTGGTCTGGCTTTCTCTGCTTGCTAGAAATCGCTGGGATAAGTCTGCTCCTGAAGCCAGGCTAGGACTAGGACTCTACTCCTCCTTGATCTTCGTCTCTTCCGTGGCGCCTTCAGCCTCAATCAAGAGCACCGCATGACCTCGGAACTAGGAGTGGACTTGGATTCTTACGAGCGAATAAGCCAGCGAGGCAAGCAAGTGCGACTTGGAGTCGACATGAGATCGCCCTTTCTTGCAGTCGAGATGGAGTCCGCCTGTTCTTTTCTTTCTAATTTAGTTCTAATAAATTATACACTCACATTTCACGCCGTTCGAGGGCCGACGCTGGATCTATAGGGAACGCGTCTGGACTCGAAGGGGACCGTACGCGTGATCATGCTGATGCGCCGCGACTGGATACATCTCGCTCCTCTCCTCCACGCTGGGCTCTTGCGCTCACTCGGATAAGGCTTTGCTTGACCTAAGCCTGGCACACGGAATGGAATGAAATGGGACAGAATTTTTTTTACGGCCGCGCAACGCGTGAGCCTTGGGATCGACATGAGATGGACCTTTTCTTGGAGTCGAGACGGAGTTCATCCCTGCTGCGCCTCGCGTTCGTTCTTTCTTTCCAGTTCTACTTAGCTGAGTTTCAACAGGAAATCCCGGGTGGCCCGGCCGAAAAGCCCGCGGATGCTGTGAGCTCTTGGATTTTATTCTAGAACAACACCTAACATCTAAAATCTCAAAATCCCCTGCGGCCGCGGGTGCAGTTCGTCCCCGCGGCGGTGCTGTAGCTGTGGCTGTGCACCTATCCTTGCCCCGGTCCTTGTTGACACAGGCACCTCCTCCTCCTTTATCGTACCGCACTCCCTCCCCGCCCTCAGAATCCTCAGATGCGGACCGAGAGCGACGAAACAATCAAAGTAATTCGGGTTTGTTCTTGTGCTATCAGCTAACACCGATTCCACGGTGGATGTCAAGATGGCAAGATGGTTGTTATCCAACCAGATCTTTGGCCTTCAGCTCGGTGCCTATACTGGTAAAATTGGTCCCAGGACCAATGACGCCTTTTCTTTGTGCTCGCCCAGCCACACTGAAAGTGAACCAGGGGACATTCCGAACACAAGCAGAGCGGGTTTCAGAGAGCGGCGGACTCGGCAGAGTGGAGTCGAAAATGATCCATCGAACTTGATTGACCGTCGTCTTTCCACTACAGGGCGGCTACTTTCCGGCTACCTACTTACCAGTTGCCTACCAACGTATTTCCGTCATTCTGCTAATACGTATCTCACTCTTTCCTCTTCCCTGCTCTCCTTTTGGCGTCGCTTGCAAGCGATATGGTTTCGGCTCCATTCTTCTACATCCTCTTGGCCTCGTTCTGGCTTGGAAGCTGGGCAGCGCTTGTAAACCGCACAATCCAGGACTCGAGTCCCGTTGTGCACTATGGCGCCACTTGCAGTCCCAGTCGCTGCGACGCGAGCACGATAGCGATCAATGCTGGCCAGGTGAACTGCGACGTGCCCTTGGGGGACAACCCTACAGTCACCTTTGTGATAGGGATTGGACCGTCGGATTGCTTGATTACAATTCCTTTCATTGGTGGGGTGTTTGTGAAGTTTCTGATTTTTTCAGGCGGCTGACATATTTCAATGTTCAAGGGATCGCAGTCTATGCATTCCTAGCCTGCCCATCGGGGGAAGCTGAAAAGTGTACATCTGGTGTTGACAATGATGGGGGACATGCCGATATTCGTCCTACTGACAATTTGACGTTTGGGTTATCGTATTTCAACACCTCGCTCCCCAACGGAACGCATACTCTGGTGATCACCCCCTTCGACTCGTTTGAACTCGATTATATTATATACACGTATGTGGTGTTCTACCCCTTCGCTGAGACGTGCTCAATAGGCGTAGCGTCGATGACGAGGTAAAGCACGAGGCCCCCAGTGCTACTTCAAGTTCAACCATTCCGACTTCGTCGGCGATCTCGGTGACGCCTTCATTTTCCCCTGCATCGGGAGCTCCTTCTTCCGCTACATCGTTGGCTCCATCTTCCTCTCTGTCCTCGCCTCTGTCCTCACCTCCGTCCTCACCTCCGTCTTCATACCCATCGTTGTCTCCAACGAACTTGCCCGTCACTCCTGGAACCTCGAAGAAGGGAAAACCCTCTATCGGCACAATCGTGGGTGCTGTCCTCGGTGGGCTGGTATTCATCTTAGTCTCTACGACTCTTGTTGCACTCTTCAGATGCGGCAACAGGGGCAGACAAAATACTCCGCGTGAAATGTTACAGGTGGATACATATCAACTTCCAGACGTCGAACTGGTCCGCGTAGCGGTTCAGCAGGTCCTCCAGGAGCAGCAGAACCCAAGGCGGGGGATAGGTCTGACGGGGAAGCGGCAGCGGGCGCGCGCTGTGCCAGGCAGCCTGCCTGTCACGTCTGGGGACCTGTCATTGCACGCCGATACTGAGCTGCCAGCGGCGCGGCAACACGCACTCACGGAGGATATGCTGTTGCACGGGGATAGTGGGCTCTGTTTGGAGCTAGCAAGACAGGTGGAAGAGCTACCCCCGGAATATTCTCCCTGATCCGCGTATGGTCTCTGTATACAGTTGCGGCGAAAAACAATGAACGCAGTGGTTTGGCCCAGTAGAATCTCTCCAAACAAGGAGCATCGATGCTGAGCAATTTCAAACTCTTGTGAACAGTTTAAACCATACCATATGGCTCTCGGGACTTGGAAAATGAAGCATATTTCCATTTTACAACTATTTATTTTAGCGAAATTCATTGACATCTGGGTGCCAACTTACCCGATCTGCCCACCGACGCAAAACCTGTCACCCGTATCCCTAGGGATTATGTTCCGACATGTGAGATGCAAATCACCGCGTTCCGACCAGTCCTAGACTCACCTTCGTGCAGGTCTATGTTCATCTGTGTAGCTCTGTCTTCAGTATGTCCAGGTGAAGATAGCCCTAGACAGGCTCTCTCTAGCTCGCTAGACAGAGATTTTGTCTAGCTTTGTGTCGTCTCTATCTAGCCTCTGTGCAGGTCCCAAACAAAGGTCTGTCTAGATAAGTGGGGCTCAGTATAGGTCTTTGCGGGTGCCTGGCCCAAGCTAAACATTGGCATTGCGTCGCAAAATTCTCGCAAAAGTCACGTTCAACTTGCTGGCGTGCCGTTCTTATCTTGGACCGACAATCACCAACCAAATCTGGACAGGGATTTTTGGAAACATCAGCTTTGAACTTTTCGATGTGTCGTTGCGTTGCAGGAAGAGACTAGCCACCTTTCACCGGATATGATGCTTGAGGCCTTTTCAGCTTGATCCATTGACAGACACGTTGATCTCAGTCCCTACACTCAGCTAGCCTGACCCACACTGATCCACACAGAACTAGACAGACCCGGATAGACCTAGACTGACCATGTCTAGTTGCCTAGACAGAGACATCTGTCTAGCATCTGTGTAGCTTTGTGTAGGTTGTCTAGCCACAGCTCAGTCTAGAGAGGGTCGGAACGCAGTAAATTGTCCAGCTTGACTGTCAGTGGCATCTCATCATTTTGGATGCGCCACCGGCAGGCCCATTGAATTATTCCCCCGGCGTGCATTAGGGTGGTTCATAGTTGCCCTTTTTTCCCGCCCTATTTCTCACCCTTTTTTCGCCCATTTTACCATTCTCTTCGTTTTTTGCCCGGTTTTTCCCCCCTTTTTCAATTAGAAGTACAAAAAGGGTAGAAGACCAACAAAAACGGGGTCCTACCTGCACTTCTACGGGAAACGAAAAAAAAAAAACGGCGCGTAAAAGGGAGCCAAAAAGAGCTACTGTGAAACCCCTGGCTGGAGCTCCCTTTTTCCACCCTTTTTCGCGCCCTTTTTGGCTCCCTTTCTCCATTGCATGCAGCCTGGGTGCTTATATTATTCCTCAAAGGTCACATACCACCTCAAATGTTCAAAAATGACTGGGGTGAATTTTTCTGGATTTTATAGCACATTATCTGCCAGGCATGAAGGGCGCAAAAAGGGGAGCAAAAAGGGAGCAAAAAGGGCGACTGTGAACAACCCTATTTATACAGTAATTTAGTCGATGGATTCAGTAATAGGTGAATCTGAGATCCCCCATACTGTTGTAATATTTCGATGTAACCCCTCATCGTATTCATCTTTTTAGATAGCTCGAGAATGTTGGGAAACTTACATAATGATAACCGAACCTGGAATTTTTGCAGTACTTGTGCCGCAAGTATTAGTGTCCTAAATCGTAAGTGCTGAACATTTGGTAGAAACAGTACAATAATTCCGACTTGCGCGAGTGATATCCTCATGACATCGGTTTCGAATGCTGTGAACAGCGACAGGGACAGCTGAGACGATTTCCCCATCCTTCATGAAGTGGGAATACGTCAGAATTGCCAGAGATTTGTTACAGCCGTGATAACTGGACGGCCTCTACGGCCATTCGTGTGCGCGGCAGAAAGATGGCACCGACTGCGGTGACATCCAAGTGTTCACGCCACCTGAACGAATTGGCTATACAGAACGCCAGACGATCCCCTCTTGAAATATCTCTGATCCGTTTGTCAGGTCCCGCTCCTCTGCTTACTTTGCCAATTGCACTCAAAGTTTAACTACAACTCAAGTCAAGATTGAAGGAGGAGGTCAGACTTAAGGCCGCCCCATTACCAAAGTGATGGTTACCGTGTCGATATCGGTAACGCCACAGTTTAATTAACTCGACAGCGCTGGACTTTAATCCAAGATACTCCGGTCTCCCACAAACCCCACGCCATTGCGGAGGACCATTGCGAGTTGGGGCGGTTCAAACTATTATCCGTCTCAGGCAAGTTACAAACATGATTATCTGAGCCGCGGCGGTTAGCTGAATAAAGAGCAGTACACCTGTTTCGATGGTAGTTTCCTCTGTCCAATCCTCAACGGCGATAGATATATCATCAAATGTGGCGACGCCTGCTACTCCACCAGCAAGTACAGGTACAGACTGTATTCTTTTCATCAATTATATGCCGACGTGCTGCAGTTGCTCAAACACGACTCTCGAGCCCGTGTCTCCCTGGACCCGAAATACCTTGAGGCCTGTGGTGCCTCGCAGTTGTACACGTCTGAGGTATAAATCAATTTGATTCTCTATCTTCTTTCTGACAAGAGTGCAGTATGTGTGTCTCGACGGAAATTTCTCTGCCCCTTCATGAACGGGGCGGCAACCTTCCGCTGCGGCACCAGTTGATACCTTCCGTCTCAGTACACGTACGTCCCATAAACTGTGCCCAATCAAACCACATTACTGACGGGTGGTCAATTGAACAGCTGTGACTCGAACGATCTAATCTCCCCCGTTGGTGCTCCTCCTTCAAACTGCATTCGGAACTTCGGGAT